>OX235272.1:53129082-53466671 GCA_944472155.2 Trichobilharzia szidati
TAGAGGGATTCAGTTAAAATCCGTTTGAATAGTATCATTGGTTAACTTCAGATAGGAAACTGTTCATACCAGAACAGTTTAATGCAGAAACAGCTGGGAGGGATATTGTCAGATCATTAGTATATTTAGTGAAATTGGCTTTAAAAGAATACGGTAGGTCATACAAAACGAAAAAAGGAAAGGAGAAAGTACAGCACCTTGATGTACACCAGGATCCGTAAGTAAAGGAATGGAACGCTTCCCAGTAAGGACAGTGTATTGTTTCCCACCTGAAAAATACGAAGACAACCACCGTGTGACACAGCACTCAGTGCGTGCTGAAGTCAGCTTCCTTAGTAAAAGTGCCGTAGTAATAGAACCAAAAGCAGGAGTATAGTCTATAGTATGTGTGTAGAATAATTACTGTCAATTAAGTAACTTATACTCACATGCCAATCATGCTGTCGGGTGAAACCCTCTCAGTAAACGACAGGTTGGGCATCTGACGGTGACACAGAGGAGGAGATCCTGTAGAGCAGTGGCGAGGCCAGCTCGATGAAATTCACGGCAGGGGACAGAGTGGAATGGAGATGTGCTGCTGAAGCCCTATGTTCCACTCAGAAGGCAATGAATAAATGTATAAATAATAATTATTATTATATTAGTAAAATTACTCTGAGGAAACCATCAAGTGACATCACTAGACAAGCCATTGCTCGAGTGGAACCCGAAAGGGAAGCGGCGAGTTGGTCGTCAGTGCAAGGGTGACTTGGAGGAGGTCATGTGAAGAGGAGATGAAAGCGTGTGGACAGACTTGGAGCCAGGTGAAGACTGTAGCAGAGAACCGAACGCAGTGGATACGCCCTATGTTCCTCTAGGAATTAAAGGAAACAATAATAATAATAAATAATATCAGTAAAATTAAAGTATACATAAGATTGCACATTTTTTCTTGTCGTCTTCTAGATCAAAGAGATTATGATTGACATATATCAGTTAAAATAATAAAAATTATATTACTACAAGATGAGTGTCACCAGATAGATGTTTTCCAAAGCATCAGTTAACTGATTGACAAGACAGTTGTCAACTGAAATCTGGACATTATTATTGTCATCCCCATCAGTAATAAGATAAACAAACATGTCAAATGTAAAAGATGATATTACAGAATAGTTAGTTACCTTTTTTGAATGGAATATTACGATGATCGTTTATTAGCCTTAAGGGTAGAAGGTTGAATATGGCTTTAGTGGTTCAGTGGTAGATTTTTACTTTGCTTAATTTCAGCCGGTGAAGTTTCTGACTTCAGATTAGGCGGGGAAAGAGTTAAGGATAACCGAAGAACGAAAATATGACACTAATCTATGGAATCCTTGGAGCTAAGCCACCTTGAAAAGATGTATTACTCTGTAGAAAGCTTTTCGTTAATTCACCAACGTAGACAGGTATGTGTCTTTTAGGTGAGATCTATGAGCTAATCAGAATTAGAACAAGATAATTTTGAGTGAACAGTTGTTTTCAATAAAATAGCCATTAAAGGCATATGAGAATTATATCAGAAACTGTATTGGGGTACATGTATACCATAGAGTGATAGTTCGTTATTTATTATTGTTAAATGAACGTATTTAAAAGAATGGTGGCCACATTGCAAACCTAAGTGTGATAGAATTCACTCTGCACCAAAGAAAGGACTAGACACGTCACACTAGTTACTAGTGTCCAGTCAAAGTACCCACTACAGTCCTACAGGAGATCAATCGCGAGCCAGCCCGAATAGCTCAGTGGTAACGTCTCTGACTGCAGTACTCACTGGGTGACGCGAGTTCGAATCTCAGAAGGGACATGAGTTCCTTCAAGATTGCAGATACGCCTTTCTGACTAGTGAGTGCCAACTAGCACGAAACCTAGATCGAGCAAGGCTTCCTGCTGATTGCTTGCAACCATCTAATATCATCAAATGTGCACTCGTTCAGAACATAAGATGAAGTGTGAATAGACAATTGAGTGACATGCTAATGTATTAATAGTCAGCGGAATTTAAGTTTCATTTAGGGTGGGAGGTGAATTCTATTCACTGGTGTACGACAGAAATGACTACCGCAAAATACATACAAACAAATACCAAAAAATGGGTAAGAATGAATGTAAGTGCAAGGACTGACAGATATCAAGTGAAGTTAGTGATAAAATAAAGAGGTTAAATTGTGAATTGTAATCAAATACTAGAGATAAGATATTTATTATTGTTTCCTTTAGTTCCTTGAGAAACATAGGGCTTCAGCCACACGTCTACATTGCGTTCGGTTCTCTGCTAACCTTTTCACCTGGCTTCACGTCTGCCCATATGCTTTCATCTCCTTTTCACATCACCTCCTCCATGTCACCACCGCACTGATGACCAACTCGCCGCTTCCCATTCAGGTTCCACTCCAGCGATGGCCTAGCGTGTGATGTCAATTAATAGTTTGTTTTCTCAGAGTATGGCCTCCAATCCGACTCCATTTCTTCCTGCTTATTTGTTGCACAGTTGGTTCCTGCTTGGTTGGTTGGTTTACTCCCAGAGATCCCTCCCTGTTGCTGATCTCTTCTGGCAGCCTTCTGATCTTGAGCGAAGGCAGCTGTTGATGAAGGTGTGTAGTTTGTTCGAAGTGGCCTTCGTAACGCGGCGCCAAGTCTCTGATCCGTATGTATAGTAAGTAGCAGTGACTTCACATTGGAGTTGAAAATCCGGATCTTATTTTCACTTTCATGCTGAGTGCTGTTGACCTCCACACAGACTTTACACTCAGCTTATTATATCTCTAATAAGCTCAGTGTAAATTACAAAAGGTTGACACATAATAAAGGTAATAATGGAGTTGAATTAAACTAGGTGAAAAGGAATAAGAAAAGCATAAATTTAGATGATTATGTCCCTCGATTAAAGACCCTAGATAATAGAGGTCAGGGTTATAGAGATGTGTTCATACTGTATCTTGGGTTTTGGATGATTATTATTAGAATCATCACATTTTTCAGTTTGATTTTAAGGCGTTTTACAACTTTCAGAGTTGTTTTTCCCCCTCACAGTTTCGTCTTCTCTAATGTTTTCTTTTCGAATTGATGTCTGCGCATGAATTATGACAAATTAAACTGTTATGGAGTAAATGAAGTTTGATGTCTGGAATATCTGCCTGTACATAGTTTTAGAACTTAGCATTATGCGTAAAACAGTATCACTCTAGTTGCTATCTTTTCATTTTTCTTTATCTAATATCTTAACACTGAGTAAGAGATTCTCTTGTAGCTTGACTGGATTACAGATACCATTCCAAATAGCAACACATGTCACTCCAAAGTACATCCATCTTTTCACTCTTTACACTTAGCCACATGATTAAGTCAACCACAATCAATAAGTTGATAAGTGATACTAGACAACGTTGTCTTACTCTTATCTACACTTCAAATGCTTCACTGAGCCTTCCATTGTGAATTAGATATGATGGAGAAGATTTGTAGCTCAGGTGGATGATTTTGATGTAGTTGTGTTCTCTGAGCTAGCTGGATGATTTATTTGCGAAGCTTTCATTGCCCTATTAGGCAACAGCTTCAGCGTATACCTCAATTTGAAGTGAGCTTTAGAAGCCTGGTATTCCAGTGAATCGTCAATCAATAGACACATTTACATAAACAAAATTTACCAATCGATAAGAAGGCAATCTCACACACAAAGGGTCAAACTTCAGGTCAAGGAAACAATCAACACCAATACCAATACAAGTATTTAATTGAATTTTAGATTTTCCTGTCGATTGATTGGACCGAAGTGCTTGGGTTCGAGCCTCGGTGGAAACATCATCACTCACTGGGGAATGCAGGTACACCCAGATGACGAGTCCCAAATGGGACGAAATGCGCGTTATCCTGGATTCCACTGCTAGTCACCATCCACCAATTAGATACCAATATAAGTAGCCTAGAGAGTGTGAAAACACACAAAAACAACCAATCACCATCATGGTCACCAGGAGAGATGACTAATAAACAAGTGGAGAAATCTAAAAGCTCATTTCAACAGGTTGAAGTATGAGCTGAAGATGTCGCCTAGTCGGGCAATGAAAGTTTCGCAAATAAACCATCCATCTAGCTCAGAGAACACAACTACGTCAAAATCTTCCATTGTGAATTATTTGGCATATGGTATCACAATCATACAGTTGTTGAATACGGTTTATAAATATTTGAGGCACTTTAATCCTTAGTTTTGAAGTAGACAGATTCTTTGCTCCTGAAGTATGATTAAAACTGGTAATTTAGTAAATTTATTCGTATAATTTATTCTAACGCTATGCGGAAATAATCCTTGTTTGTTTGTAACTGCGATACATCAAAATGCTTACATATTCACTAAACTACTTATAAGTAGTATACATTGTGAATGATTATTTAAATTAATTCATTCGTATTAATAGCATAAGAAAACTTCTTGTAGAAAATGTCATTCATCAGATGTTTGTATCTCTTACTGAATAAAGATGTAATATCGGGAATGAAAACACTAAATAACGTCTTTACTATCAATCAGTTGTAATTATTTTGATCTTGAAAGCAGATAATGTTAGGTGATGTGACTCACTCTAATAGTAATATTTAATGCATTCATTACAAGATTTTGGTAACCACTGATAATTTGACTGTCATATATTGGTCATTCATCTCATAGTCAATGGATGAACCATTTACCAGTTTAACTCTACACTGTATGCAAAGTCAGCTTCAACTTTAACTCAATTAACTACGTGTGCAAGATATTTCTAGTTCGTACTTTGATCTCTAAATGGATGTAGTTCTATTGAGCTTTCAAGTTATTAAAAAACTAGTTTGATCATATACTTTGACGATTAATTAAACCATAAAGTGTTTTGAGCATTCATGTTCAAGAAATATCTCTGTAATATGAACTGTACTAACTGCTGAATTTATCTTCTGACTTAGCAGTCCAACTATACGGCATAAATGAAGCTTTATTTTTCAAATCCTAAAGCGTTCATGATGACAATATGTGATCTGTGCTATATATATATATACATATATACCTAATGACTGATGAAGTCTAGTGTTTTTATTCAGCTGTTAAAACTGGAGTCGAATAACTCCTGATTTCTGACTTCTGGCGTAGAGGAATAGGTAAGCAGGGCACGAAAATCGATGAGGTTTTGAGACTACATCGATTGAGATTGTTAGGACACGTGATGCTCATACTGGACCACTGCTTTTCTTGTCCAGTAATGTTTTGAATCATGTACACTACCTGACTGGGGTCCTAAGTTTGCTAATAGTCAGTGACTGGAGACTGTCATCGGTATGGCTCAAAACCGTTCTCAATGGCACAGATGTATTCACTTCTTGTGACTATTCCAGATTCATTCACTTATTTGACGAAACTATTCTTTCTGAGGTAAATACCCGTTTCTTAGCATTTTGTTTTCTCTACACTAATGTGTATTTTGTGAAGTGTGGCATTTTGAATTACTGTACTTTTGGTAGGAAGTGTCTACGCTCAAAACGTATTTCATTCATTTGTGGTGAGAGCTGTCTGCAAGCCCAAATTGTAGACAACAATTTACGTCAACGTTCACGTCCTGAATCATGATCAGGAGAAAAAACAATAACAAAGCTTAAACTTGAGAAAATCCCTAGCCAGTCACAGAGGAATTAACGTGTCCACATAGGATTCGCAGATATATGGCTTAACTTTCTAAGAAACGGTCACTAGCAGTATAGAATAACCTTCAGCAAGAAAACAACCAATCAGAAGAGGTTGTTTCTCCGCTGACAATAATGTACATAAAAATCTATGAATATCTCTTGATTTTCTCAATAAACGATCTGTTGCCTGGCCCTTGTCTACTGTCGTTGCACATTCACTAACTGTTTCTCTTTGATTTCTTTCTTTTCTTTTCACAAAAATGAAAAGATTTACGAATCAGGTGAAAAAATGGCCTATTGTCGTTTTATCAATAAACAATTACAACATGATGTTGATTGTCGACCATATTTACCGCTGGATCCATTCAATGAAGATTTATATAAAACAACAAAATATGGCATTCTACTAATTAAACTTATCAACTCCTTGTTTGAAAATGCTATTAATGAAAATGCTATGCATAAAAATTCTATAATATTTTATCCAAGTCAAATGACAGAGAATGTTCTCTTAGCATTAACATCAGCTCAGTGTAATGGTTGTCCGGTTGGCGATTTCACTGTCTCTGATTTAACTGATAATAGTAAATTATCAAGATGTATTATCTTAGAAGTAATATGGCAAATTATTAAATGTGGTTTCTTTCGTAAAATTAATATTTATGAACATCCTGAATTATGTAATCTTAAATTACCTAATGAAGATGTTAATGATTTGAAGTGTTTATCTCCAGAGAAATTATTAATGCGTTATGTAAATTATCACTTGAAATATATTAATGTTGATAAACAATTAAATGATATTGAAACAGAATTATCAGATGGAGTTATCTATGCGCATTTATTACCTGCTATTGCACCAATCACAATTCAAGGACGTTTATTGCCAAGTGATCAAATTCTATTGGATGAAAATAATTTAATCACACGTGCTAAAGGTGTTCTACAAAATCTACGTGAAATGGAAGCTGATATGTTTTTGTGTCAAACAGATTTTACGGATGCATTTAATTTTCGTGAAGCAAGAGGACGACTACACTTAGCTACTATTGCTTATTTATTTTTAAATTATCCTGGTCAGTTGAAAAATCCACGTCGTAATAATGAACCAGTATCATTTGAAACATTACCAGAGTTAGTATGTCGTAATTTTGTTAATTCATGTGCTATACAACCATTTTCAACACATGTTTGTGTTAATCTAAGAGATGGTTTAATGTCACGTCATCTATTTGAAGTGTTACGACCAAATTCATCATTGGGCATGAAATTTATTACAGAATTTGATCCAAATAGAAAAATTATACAATTTATACAAAATAATACAAATATAATACGTCTGATTCTTGGTTATCCCCTACCAATTGCACATATTGATGCAGAAAAGTTATCAAAAACTGATGAAGCGTGTTGTTTAAATCTTTTATTAGAAATAATGCGCGCCTATTTAACTAATAATCATTATAATGAGGTTGATTTATTGAAATGGACAAATGATCAGTTGAATCGTGCTGGTCATAAAACTGAATTAAGAAGTTTTAATGATTCAGCAATTATAGATAAGAACTTATTCGCTGTTGTATTGAATAGTTTAACTAATGGTCTTGTCGATGATCGATATTTAACATCGAATAAAGTGAATAATGCAGCCTATGCGATATCTGTAGCGCATAAAGCTGGTTATCCTGTATTTACTAGACCAGAACAATTTGCTGCATGTAATGGGGCTTATGTATCTTTGGCATTTGCTACATTACGTTGGTTCGCACCAAGAAAATAGACTATGTATGTGTGTATGATGCAAGTTTGAGAAAAAGCGGGTAAAAAACAACCAATTCAATGTTTCAATATTTTGAAACAGGTGGCTTGTTTACTTCTTCTATAGAAGTACCCTATAAGAAATTGTTGATTTAGTAACTTTATTTTAAAATAAAAGAGGTGAAAGAAAATATGATTGTTTTTAATGAGTTGTGTTATTTCCCAATCATTTTATCGATTAGTACAGTCAGGGGTGTGTTGGGCACTTAATAGAGAGTTTGCTAACGGAACAAATATTAGAATAAAAATGCAAGTTAATGAAACAATAATGTGACAGTATATTATAAAAAATACAGTTAACGAGTTATATAAATTAATGGTTACTTGGTGATACAGTTAAAGTCCGCTGCTACAAATTATTAATATAATCCACAGAAGCGTTCACTGCTGGAGTCGTGTCTACTAGTAGAAGCTGTGCACCGGTTTTAGAACAGTTTTCGGATGAAGATGAGAGGTTCCTACAAAAATCCATTGGATACAACACTGTTAGCAGTGAAACAAGTAGGCCGTATGGACCAGTGAGAAGACGAAGTGTCGAGCAGCACATTGTATTTTCATTTCTAACATCTAACAAAAAACTGTACAGTTATATTGCTCCAGACTCCACAGGTGTATGCAATCTGTTAGAGTGATCATAGTGAAACATAATAATAGGAAGTGAAAATCTTTTGTTTTCATAAATCAATCGATAATCTGTCAAATTCTTTTTTAAGCATCAAAAATTTAACTCTGTTGATTCTGATACATATGACTAGTTCAGTAATGCATGAATTTACTAACTGTGTACATAAGTACTTTGATTGGACACTAGTAACTAGTGTGACGTGTCTAGTCCGTTCTTTGGTGTAGACTGAATTCTATCAGTCATGTTTGCAATGTGGCCACCATGCCACTAGGTAGCTCGTCATCACGGTGCACATTGATTTGATGATATTAGATGGTTGGAGGCAATCGGCAGGAAGCTTTGGACTTAGTTTTTGCGCTAGTTGGCACTCGTCAGCATTAGTCATCGGATAGTGTCCAATCAAAGTATCCACTACAGTCTTACAGGAGGTCAATCGTGAGCCAGCCCGAATAGCTCAGTGGTAACGTCTCTGACTGCAGTACTCACTGGGTGACGCGGGTTATAATCTCAGAAGAGATATTAGTTCCTTCTAGGTTGCAGATACTTCTTGCTGACTTGTGAGTGCCAGCTAGCACGACACCTAGGTCCAAGGCAGACTGCCTCCACCCATTTAATATCATCAAATCAATGTGTACATGAGTGTTAGGAAATAGTCAGAATCAATGGAATATGTGCAGATTTATATTCAGCATTTGTCGTTTTCAAAATTCTGAATGTATCTTCTTTAATTTATGATTACATCCCTATGTTATACGCCTTTTTGCATCATACTGTTTACTTGTATCTCAGCTTCGTGTAAGATTATGAAGTATGTGAAAGTGAGTAGTAACATTTCTAGTCGAGATTGTATTTTAATGTACTTCTTTAAACAGTGAACACGAGACTAAATTGATTTATCAATACAGAAGTGCAGCAGTTCGGTTTCTCACACTTAAAAATATGTGGAAAATAAAGTAATCGTGCATAGTAGAGGAAACGGCGCAACGTATATTCCAGCTGCACAAAAAAACCTGATGATGCACCTTTAAAATAAACGAACGTAACATTTGAAATGATTAAATTATTCCTACAAAATCACATAAGACCAACTGCCTGAGGAAATTCAAGCTGCAAGTGGCCTCCATTGTTCTACCTATTCAAGTATATTGAGACCAAAGGGAGGTAACTTCGTATTGTCGTTTACCTATATACTCACCCCGTTAAAGCGCACATAGAATTGAGGAAAAGGAATGTAATGAAGCCAAAGTGGACGAAAATATTATGGAATAAAGAATAATTAGGTGGTGACTAGTCAGAATTTTCAGATCCTACAAGTTGGCAAGTAGTGAATATGCAGTTCAGAATGTCACAGATGTATAGATAAGCAAGCCACAGTACAGTTTCCGAACTATTATGACGTCAATAAACTATGTGACGTAAACATTATAATGATGGTTTTTGTATTTTCCAATGAATGAAAAACAAAACGATATTGTTTCTTCTGAGTTTCGCTATTTAATGCTAATAGCTTCATCAAAGTATTATTGATAAAGCTATTAGCATTAAGTAGCGAAACGTCAGTAAAAACAATATCGTTTTGTTTTTCATTAATTGGGAAATACAAAAACCTTCATTATAATGAATATCGTATACCTAATGCCCAAATTTTTCAAACTGTTAAAAGTGAACTTGGTTTGGACATATATATGTGACGTATATTAAACTAATTAATTTCACATTATATCACTTGTAGTCTACAGCTGTTGTTATGGTTTTTTTTGGTCTGGCGACATGTGAAAGTCTGTGTTTTCCTCAGAACAATGAAATTTTTTAACTGTCAGAAATCTCCTTCTATAAGGTGAGGTTATTTGCTTCACATGTCTGTCTGTATGAAGTTCTTAGTTATTTTGTTGTCTGGTTCGTCGATCTGCATTATTTTTGTGAAAATTGTGAAAATTCCCATACTGAGTCATAAAAAGAAAAGTTACAACAGTTCTCTCTGTTCTCCTCTATAAAATGTGAAACGTAGTCATGGAAAATAATGAAAATATTAGATGTCTTTGACCACGGAAGTTAACATTCTATTTCCCGTGTTAAATAGTGTAACATAGCGAGTAATACTTAGGTTAGACGAAGAGTTTTAGGTGAGGAAGGAAAGTTAATCGATGAGGTTATGAAACGACATTGATTGAAAAGGTTCGGATACGTGTTATACATTCGGAGCCACCGTCTTCTTCGACAAGTAGCATTAGGCAATATAGGATTAGGTTGGAAAGAGAGTCAGGAGTGGTCAAACAGAAACATAGCATAAATCTATGAAGTCCCCTACAGTTGGTCTGAGACATTTAGGGAGCTGTAGACTGCCTGGTTGCGGTTCTTGGGATGGTAAGAACCAATGTCTGGAGACAGTTGGGGATGTGGCTCAAAATCATTCTCAGTGGATTGAATGAGTTCACTCTGTGTAATTTCCTATAACCCTCAAATTTCTCCATGTTACTCTTCTTACTGCGGTACATTTCTCTCAATTAAAGTTCTTTTGAATGCCTTTATCACCACCATTGCGTGGTACATACAGTGTGGAGACTTTGACTACTGCCTTTCTCTGCTGAAACTCCACCAGTTAGTCAGTCAGTCTTTCTGAAGAATCATTTTCAACTGTTGTACAGTCATAATCATATTCAATAGAGAAATCGTAAAATTAACCGAATACTTGTAGCTATTTTCAAGAGCTTTTTTGTAGGGATTTGATTTGTTTCAATTTTGATCATGGATTCATATCGGTTAGAGAACCATTGAAAACCAGCAGGAAATACATGACAGCTGTTTCGTCCTAGTTTGGGGGTCATCAGTTTTCAATGGTTCTTCAACTGAAGTCAATTCGTGGTCAAACTGGAAATCAATCAAATCCCTACAGCATAAAAATTATTCTGATGATCACCAGTGTCTGGTAGCAGGACAAAGTTGCCTGGAATTCTAGTAAGAAGCCGTAACCAATTGATTCCACTAAGTCGAGTGTATGGATCAGAGACTTGGCGCGTCATAAAGAGCACTTCGAATGAACTACAGACCTTCATCAACATCTGTCTTCGCTCAATACTTAGCTCAAAATCAGATGGCTGCCAGAAGAGATCAACAACAGGGAGGGATCTCTGGGAGCGAACCAACCAACGAACCAGGAACCGACTGTGCAACAAATAACCAGGAAGAAATGGAGGTGGATTGGAGGCCATACTCTGAGAAAACAAATCACCAAGTGAGTGACATCACACGCCAGGCCATCGCTCAAGTGGAACCCGAACGGGAAGCGACGAGTGGGTCGTCAGTGTGAGGGTGACATGGAGGAGGTGATGTGAAGAGGAGATGAAAGCATGTGGGTGGATGTGGATCTAGGTGAAAACGTTGGCAGAGAACCGAACTCAATGTAGACGTGTGGCTGAAGCCCTTTGTTCCTCAAGGAACTAAAGAAAACAATACTAATTGTAATAATAATAATAAAGTCGGCTCTAAGGACAAATACTCGCCAATGACATTGGTTGGCAGTTGTGCTATATATCGTGAATTAAAACAAGTTATAATTCATAGGCCGGCCGTTGGATTCCATCCTCTTGGTTGAATGCTCAACAAATTGACCTTAGAAACGAAAGATCCTTGGTGGATATTTCTAAAAGAAGATCCAAGCAACGGCAAAATAGTTGTCCAATACTCACTAGTTTTCAATGGTTCTCTAACTGATGAGACAGTTCATAATCTAACTTAAAATCAACCAAAACCATGAGAACTAATACTTGAAAACAAGGTGAATTATTCTCAGAATCTTATGATGAAAACGTATCTAATGTAGAGAGAGAGAGAGAGGGAGAGATAGAAAGAGAGAATTTTCGTTCTTTGTTTTTTTTCAAGCATCACATCTTTAAACATATTTGTAAATACAAAAGCATAAACTACGGCGACAAATGTAATTTGTACTTTCTTTCTTAATCTTGGATCTTTCTGCATTTATTATCTCGCGTTCTTAATCTTTCTTTTCTTATATATGTGTGAAGTACAATGTGTGGTATAGTATGTGAAGTGTTTTATGCATAAATATACTTAACTCACGTAAACATTCGTAAATCATAACAAGATAGAAAAAATACAAAAATAGTCATATGAATGAGCGAAATACTCTCCTTTCATTATTATTAATATTATTACCATTACTATTTTGGCATATAGAAACGTTTTCACGTTAATGGGGTAAATATAAATAAATAAATAAATATAGTACAATAGATAACAATCAGATTTCGCGTTGTTTTTCTGTATTTCGCTCTCATTTTCTTACCATTATTTATTTTATTTATTAAAACAAAAACTGTGGTTCATTATGACCTTCAAGAAATGTGCCACACAAAATCTGATAGTTTGTGTGGGAACTGGGATACTGCCTGGATGACCAAACAGAAGTTGGGGACTAAAACCCTCCCCGAGACTTTGACTTGAAGTTTGGTCCACAAAGCAGTGGAGCAGCATCAGGAGTTGCGTTCCTATAGTTGATCTGTTCGATTTCTGAAGCTCATGTACACCATGGGTTTGGAATCAGGGTTTACCAGTTCCCCTAGAAGGACCATCATGTCCACAACACTGATTTTAAGCTCCAGATATTCGCATTCAACCTTTCGCTTTTGTGAAGAACACCCTAGCCACGTGAAGGCATAGCCTCTATTTGGTAGAGTTCATATGAGAGCATATGGAAAGGAAGACCAAAGTCTACTGACGTTTAGCTGTAGTACATCATTTATGGGGGTTATGTTCTTACCAGAAGAAAACCAAACAAATCATAACAATTTTATTAAATGGTTTATATGTTGGGCAATTAAAGAAATTCTGTAGACTGATTTCCCCACCATCAACCTAACTTATGAAATGGTGAGTTTATCACTGGTAGATTACATTCATGGATTTCGAGTATAGTATACACAAGCTGCAGGCATCTAGCTATTGACTTGTGTTTACTAGATGTTCCAATGTCAATTAGTTTTTTGTTAACGAATTCTTTGAGACATTTATTTACTTCATGTTATTTGGTGGACGGTGACTTGCATTGGAATCCAGGATGCTTACTTCGTCCCATTTGGGAATCGTCATCTGGATGTTCCTGTAATCTGTAGTACTTAATGGTGCTTCTACTGAGACACCACCCATTATTTCAAACGCCAAAGAGTTATGTGTAGCCTATTTCTGCTTCAATGGCAACATCTTCATCCAGTGAGGATTTCAAGTAAATTCAGCTAACAAGTCTCAAATAAAATGAAATACACATCCTCGATTCCATTGTTAGTGACCATCCGCCAAATTACTACATGTTAACCCTCAAACATCGTCTTAAAGTTGGTACTAGGAGCTGATATGTCAGAAGAGACCAGGCATTTCGGTTCAATTTAATCAATTAACGGGAATGCAGAATCAACTTTAACAAACTGATTCACTTTATTTTCAAATGCAGCTGTTGTTTTCCCCCTAGTTTTTTCCACCTGGAATTTCGTTAGATCGTTAAGAACTGTCAATATTTTATGTATATAATTATTCTTGTTCATTATAGCAATAATGGAGTCTGTTTCAGGCTTAAAAATTACAATCTCATCATTTCTACATAGTTTCTCCAATGCTATTCTACTGTCTCCGAACAGCGTCTTTTGTTTCCTGGATGCGGATATATGGTATTGGTTAGCTATGTCAGTTATTCTACACTTTGTCTTCATCTGAGGGTTGTAAGACGGAAAGTTGATGGAATGAGAGATTGCTTTGTATCTCTTTATCTGTCCGATTGATGTACTTCTTTGAAATGTGAAAGTTGAATTATAGTGATGAATCCTCTAGCTCAATCGTGTATACATATAATTTCGACAGATTGCATAAGTATTGGTAAGGGAAACAGAATGACATCATTTTAAACCGCTAATTTTTGTTTTTCGTGATTCCGGGATATTTAATACAGGAACAAAGTGTATGAAAAGATTTTGAAGAAACAATTGACATTATGTTTAAAATCGTTGAAAGCAAAGAAAAGCTGCACTGGCTGTCTGTTATGTTCTAGCATAAGACTGTTCAGTACTGTAGATACCTATAGCTTAAAAGTGTGATCGAAATAAAAGTAACACTTGACAATTAATCTGAGGCTCGCTAGTGAATGAATACAGGATGAATTTGCGTGTAGTTTTAATTTGAAGTTGTGACCAATGGGTTCCACCCGGTCGGGAATGACGACAAATACTCGCTGATGACATTGGTTGGTGGTTGCGCTAAGCTGAAGAATTAGAAGAATTCATAGGCCATTCAGTCAGGTCCCAGTGGCTAAATGGTCTACGAGCTTTTCTTGTTACCGTAGGGTCCTGGATTCGAACCTTGGTGGTGAGCACTTGCTGACGATGAGTCCCGATCAAGGGCGAAACAGCTACCCAGTACTCCCTGGTTTCCAATGGTTCTTTAACTGATATCAATCCGTGGTCAGACTTTAATCCGATCAAATCCCTACAAAGTAACTCTTAAAAGATAAATAACAAGTTTGTGGACACCTACATGTACTCAAGGTCATTGTAGTAATCAAACCTGTCCTATTCATTGTCGATTCTCAGTGAATACAAATTTGGTAGGATCTTCTGGAAACTTGCGTCTTGTTTCTGCAGGTTTGAGACTTTTCAATAAGTTAGAATGGATGGATTGTGTACGCGTACACAATCCATCCATTCTAACTTATTGAAAAGTCTCAAACCTGCAGAAACAAGACGCAAGTTTCCAGATTCTCAGTGAGACAAATTTTTCACTTATTGGTGAAAAAGAAGATAAAATGGCTTTGAAGAAGTGATGAATACAAATCCTGTGAGAACCACATTTCGTTTCTCATAGTTGATTCACTCTAGTGTATTTATTAGTCGCATGTCACCTTAGGTATTTCTGAAATTACAAAGAACCCATGTCATCGGTGGGAAGTCGATCACACTTGATTGGATGGACCTCACTGGTCATGACTTCTCACTAGAACTCCAGGATACTCTGTCCTGTAGCAAGTCACTAGCCAACATCAGAATTCATGGGCTAATGAATCAGATTACATTGGCTGAATGGTATACGCGCTTGCCTTGTAATCGGAAAGTTCCGGTTTCGAATCCCGTGAGGTGGGTGCGTACTGCCGATGATTCCCAAGCTAGGATGAAACAGCTGTCCAATACTCCCTGCTGGGTTTTCAATGGTTCTCTAACTGATATCAATCCATGGTTAAACTCGTATAAACAAATCTAATTCTTACAAACTAAACTTGAAAATTTTTGTAAATGATATACATATTTGTATTTGTATCTGTATATTACTTATAAATCTTGTCAGTAGCACACGTTACACTTTTAATTATTAGGTTTACGGTTTTTCTTAACATATACAACTGTTGCAATAGTGTGAAAGATAGTAAACGACGTTTGTTCATCTTTCTTCACCTTTAGAAGATTATCATATGGATAGCAGATCGAAAATACTTGTATTTTTTTAATATTAGGGCAGCATTCATCTCTTTAGACAGGAGTGTTTATAGACCACCTGTCTATGAGTTTGAAGTTAGTTGATCGATACCCTAAAACTCCTATACAAAAACGCCTCCGGAAAAGAGAGGGGATACAACCACCTGTCGACATGGTTCTCAATTAGAAGTGGGATTAGATAGCATTGTCTAATCTCACCATTCTTATTTTTGAATCATATTTAACTTTAATATATGTTTGAATAAGGCATTTAGAAGACAAATTTCGCGAGTAATCTGAATAGAAATCCAGCATCATCCATTGCAAAACAATTATTAGTGTCAGGTCACAAAATCAATATTAATAACTGTTTCACAATTATTTCACATAACTCTAATTCAAGGTTGGTGTTTGAAGGGGATAGAAGTACTTTGGGGGATTAATCACATACAGCCTAAACTATGTGTACAAAAAACAATAGACTTCAACGTTGTCGCTTACCATGGACTACTTGACCAATTCAAATATGATTGGTCATTAGTATTTACTTTTGTTTTATATAACTGAGTAATTGTCATGCACTTTATTTTATTTTATCGTTGTGAACTATGTTAGTTGTAAAGTGGTTGTAAAGAAACTACGAAATGATATCATATTGCGAAATTTGTCTTCTTAATGCCTTATTCAAATTTATCAAAGGGACTAATTGTTTTAATTTAATGTATGTGTAAAACTTTGGCACTGTGGTAGTAAGTAATTCCATATTAGTTTGTTTATTAGATGCATCACACAGTGAAACAGTATTACTGTTTACTGGATGACGTTTCGAACAAAATTTATTGTTCATAATCATATCAATTATAATCACACGACTATGAAACTTGAGTTTTATAATTTTCTTCGTCTTCTCCCATTTGTCGTCGTTGGGGTAGTAGAATTTTCCAGATATCCGTCTGGGACAGGTGTTGAATCATTCCTATTACACGTGTTTGCAGTTGATTCGGTAATCAATGTCTCCCTCCACCCTGTGACATCAGATTTTAAAACTATTGTATGGTTGTGTGTAATTGCATGTAGTGAGTGGTATAGCTGAACTATTCTCGAGATTTCTTACCTTATTTGGATTAACCAATCTAGATTTCGCTGCTAGGTTTTTATGCTCGGCTACTCTGACTCACTTCTCCTGTTCTACTACTTTGACCTGTGTATTTAACCTGACAATCATTGCAGGCAGGGAATTAGATAAACTAAATTGTTTTGTTTTAAAGGCTCCACAGGATTGATCTTTTAACCGACAAAGCTTGTTTCTAATTGAGTTTGTGGGTTTGAATGCCAGCCACTTTTACTCCTGCCTTGTTAAGAACTCTGCGTAAGGTTTCCGAGGTTCCTTCCTTGTATGGAATTACTACTCATGATGTATATTCCTTATTGTTGGTGTTTTCTTGCACATATTTGACATGCATGTCGTCATTAATATTATAGTCATTATTATTATTATCACCACTATCACCCCTATCGTTATTTATTTTATTTTTACATTTTCCTACATACTTTCGGACTAATTTATCCTGGTGATTATTAAGTTTCAAGGCTTCTTTTATGTGTATCACTTCCTGTCTTAGATTTTCCTTGGCACTACTTAGTTTTTGTGCTCTGTCACTTAAACATTTCACCAATCCTATTTTTGCTTACATAGGATGGGATGATCGGAAGTCCAAATATCTGTTTGAATGTGTGGGTTTCCTGTAAACACTAGTGTTTAACTTCCCATCTTTTCTTTTTACGCTACAATCTAACATTGGCAGTTCCCCTTCCTGACTTTCCAATTCATAAGTGAATTGAATTGCTTTGACCTTCGAGTTAATGTGTTCGAAAAATCTATCTTTATCCTGTGTTCTAAGTACAGTGAATGTGTCATCTACATACCTCCACCATACTTTTCGGGTGGGGGTAACGTTTCAATCACTATGTTTTCCCACTTATCCATGAATATATCTGCTACAACTGGGGATATTGGTGATCCCATGGCAATTACCTCAGTTTGTTTATATATTTTCCCTTGGAATTTAAATACTGTGGAAGTCAGACATAGCTGGACTCTCAGCATTATGTTCTCAAGTGGCACTTTCGTTCTAAATTCGAGTTCTTGATCAGAAATGAGTTCGTTTCTGACTGCCTCTATAGCCATATTTATTGGTATACGTGTATATTAACTGACAGTGTCAAAACTAACCATTTTCTCTTCATTATCTAACTTTAAATTATCTAATCTGTATTTTAGTTCATAAGAATCAGTTAGACGGAGATTGATAAGAAGCAGCCAAAATTGAAAACGACATATTAAGTCAATGGTTGCAAAGGTAGAAGTGTTTATTCCTCAAATCTGATGTTAGTTTACGTTGTGGTCAGGAAATAATCTCATTGGACAACTTTTTATCTGAAGGTTTAACCTTCAGAAAACCGACAACCAGTCAGGACAGTTTATTATCCGCTGAACTCAGCCAACCATGAATGTGGGTAAAAAATGTGGATAAAAATGTGTTGTTTTCCTTATGTCTCCTAAGCTTCTTGTCTTCTCCCGTTACATGCGGAACATATGCCTTCGGGAAGAAATCAGCTTCATGAATTGCTATGATAAACAGTAATAGAAATATTTAATTTCATGACTATTTTTAACCAACAACAAGAATTAATTTCAACATGGAAGAATAAATTACCAGTATTTCGATAGAGAGAGGGGGAGAGGGAGAGATGATCAAATCATATAATAGCATGATGAGAAACTGACTTGATTACTTGTTTATTCGACTACGTTTTTCGAATGACATTTTTCATGAGAAAGTGCATCACCTATATTGATTGTCTGGTTTTTTTATTAATAAGATCAGAAAGTGATGAATATTCATTGTGGGATATACACAAAGCAGTTTAATTGAAGTAACAAATTATCCATGTTACCATTGTAACGGTTAGTAACCTGTTAGTATTCGATAGGACTGTGGTGGGGTGATACAGACAATATATTCCAACGGAATATGATTCTCATATATTCCCACAGTTCAATACGGCATTAGCAACAGAATACGATATCAGTTAGAGAACCACTGAAAACCAGGGAGTACTGGACAGCTGTTTCATCCTAGTGTGGGAATCATTGGCAGTACGCACTCACCACAGGGGTTAGAACCCAGGACCTTCCGGTTACAAGGCAAGCTGGCTCGTATATCATTCAGCCACTGAGGCCCAATTCAACTGCCAGTCCATGAATTCTAACTTCTACCAATTCGTGATTTAGCGCGACTGGCACCAACCAATGTCATCGATGGGAAATCCATCCTCACACTTGACTGGTTGGATGAAACAGCTGGCTGTCCAGTACTCCCTGCTTGTTTTCAATGGTTCTCTAACTGATATCAATCCTTGGTTAAATTCGTAAAAACCAATTTAATCCTTACAAGCCAAATATTAAGATTATGATATATCTATTTGAACATTCTGTTTGTTGCTAGAGTCAGAATATTATTCCCACAGTTCATTATTGCGTAACAGAATATTATGTATGTATTTGAACATTCTATTTCCTGTCGTTTAATGTACATCAAAATCACACGCTCAATGATTGGTTTTAATGAATATAAACTGTAGATATATAAACAGCGGTTTGATTAATGGAAGGTGGACTTTGACTTCCGTGTCTTGCCTTCTGCTGTTACAGTACAATTGATGTAGAGATATGGCAAAATACAGAAACTTCACATTGAAATCATCATTTGCACATGTTCTGCGTATTATGCTTCTTTTGTCTTACTTACATGTTTTCTATGCGGTTTCACAAGGATTTTTCATTTCTTCTCTACGCCATTCATGAATATACTTACAGAAGATTTCACGTACAAAATACTACTTACAAAATTTTGTCAGTAGGACCCACTACATTATCAATCAGTGTTGATATGCGTGTTATCTTCTATAGTCTTGTCTGATTACTAATTATTTTAAATTAATTACTTGTTATAAATATTCACAACATAAATGTTACAAGTTTCTTAGAATAATTTGAGTGATTAAAAATGCTCATTAAAATTTCTTCAAAACAATCGTTACTGAACAAAGAATATTCTTTTCGATAGCCTGCACTTCATCAGGTTCTACAGTTATATATACATACATAATAGTGAATGAATTGGTGCTATTAACAATACTAATGTTGTTTGAATAACATTAATCAATAATAATAATAATATCATCAATGGATTACAGTTCAATATTAGATGGTTGGAGGCAATCGGCAGGAAGCCTTCGACCTAGGTTTCGTGCTAGTTGGCACTCACAAGTCAGTAAGGCATATCTGCAACTTTGAAGGAATTCATGTTCCTTTTGAGATTCGAACCCACGTCACCCTGTCTAAGGCTTCCTGCCGATTGCCTCCAACCATCTAATACCATCAAATGAATGTGCGCCGTGATGGCGAGCTACCTAGAATGGTGGTCACATTCCAAACCTGACTGACAGAAATCAATTTGCACCAAAGAAAGGACTAGACACATTACACTCGTTACTAGTGTCTAGTCAAAGGATTACAGTTCGACAGCATCAACGTAACAATACACTGAATACCAGACAGGCAAATTAGGAAAGATAATAATACAAATTCATGAATTTCTAGTCTCCACTGAAGGCTGGCCAGGGCAGTAGTAGTGGTCGGACTTGCTTCTTCTGCACACAGAACACCCACTGTTTCAGGCAAATCGCGATAGCCTCTGCTGCTTTCAGTATACGGTACCTGGATGATTTTGGCAATTTATTGGGTACCCGGTAGATAATAGAGAAGGATTCTTCGATGTTAGCTGCTTTTGCGGCCATTTAGACAAGGTGGTCTAATATCGTGAATTTAAACATTAGTGATGTTAATAACACTAATTCATTCACACTTATGTATGTATATATAACTGTAGAACTTGATGAAGAGCAGGTTATCGAAAAGAATATTCTTTGTTCAGTAACTATTCTTTTTAAGAAATAATTTGAGCGTCAAATTCTGTTGAATCTCTTTAAAATGATCTCATTGTATGTTTACATAATTGAAACAAAACTTTTCTGAATAATCTAATGACTCCTATTCTAACATTATGAAAACACATTGTCCAGTGAAGAGACTCTTTTCAACAATTGTATTAAAACACATATGGTTTTTTTTAAAAATGTATCCCATGAGGAATCTTAAACAAAAAATGGGAATACTTATAATTTTCAAGTATTGGTTTGTAGGGATTTTGTTTGATTGGTTGGAGGATTTCATCATGAGCTGAATTCGGTTAGAGAACCATTAGAAAACCAGCTGGGAGTACTGGACAGCCGTTTCGTCCTAGTTTGTACATCTTTATCAGTACGCTTTCCTTGTAACCAGAAGGTCCTGGGTTCAAACTCCGGTAAGTGTGTACTGATTAAAAGTCTAGAACTAGGACGAAACAGTTGCCCACTACTCCCTGCAGGTTTTCCAATAGTTCTTTAAACGATGTCAGCTCATGATGAAATCCTCCAACCAATACCTATAATAACAATAGTAATGTGAAATGAGACAAAACATTTCTGATTATAAAACACATTACGTCATGTATAAAACACGATTAGTAGGTAAATAAAAAGAAACCTTCTGTAGCATGGTGAGAAGTTTGATAAGATAGATTTTAACACTGCAGAAAAATTTATTGATTTTTAAAGTAATAAATGGAACAAGTGAATTAGTACCGGAAACTGTTCAGAGTGAAAACAGAAATGATTATAGTCGTAATTAAAATAGATACGGACATAGAATAAATAAATAAAGCGCAAAATCAGTAAATTTCTACCCCTCCTTCCTATTCCCTTGCCAAGGTAGAGATAAGAACTGTATACACTCCTTTTGTACACAAAAGTCTGGCTTGAGTTAATGAATAGTCAAGGACTCCGATATCTTTAGAAATTTAGGAGGAAGAACATGTGGTAACTTAGCATGAATTCGACAAATGCTGAAGCTCAGTTGCAGTAAAGCTGCATAGAACGTCTTACTGACTGATTTAAAAAGATGAGTTTTGAGTAAATCTGAAGCCTGACCACCTTTGAATTCCAGATTCATGAATATGGTTTTCTTTGAAACTGAGCTAATAACCAGTTCAAAATGTTTACCTTTTGTGTGTTTTGTCAATAAATTAGTTTCGGTAACCGTTTTCAGCTAGGGTTGCTATTAGGAAAGAAAGTGCCACATCAGTGGAGCTAGAACTACAAATATTTCTTATTTAACAGTAGAGGGAATGAATCAGATTTCTTCTCTTGGAAATGGGTTGTCCACTCCATGTTCGTTTTCGGTGGATGGATCTTTTAAGAGATCCGTGGTTAAGTCTAGTGAAGAAGACATCAAGAAACTGAATGTATATTTCATATTCTTTTTCAATGGTATATTGGAAGAATTATAGCTTTTGTTTTCACTCTGAACACTTCCTGGAATCACTTCACTTGTCGCGTTTGTTATTTTGAATTCAATATATTCTTTCGCGATGTTGAAATCTGTCTTAACAAACTTTTCACCATATTACGTAATGCTGTTATTTGCCTACTAACCCTATTAATCCCACTAATTTTATATCCATTTCAAAGACCTATACATTCTATGAATTATTTTATATTTGACATAATTTGTTTCCTCCTAGTTTGGGAGTCATCGGAAGTACGCACCCACCACCAGGGTTCGAACCCAGGACCTTCCGATTAGAAGGCAAGTTAGCTCGTATACCATTCATACACTCGGACCCGATTCAACGGCTAGTCCATGAATTCTAACTCCTACCAATTCGTGATTTAGCGCGACTGGCACCAATCCATATCATCGGTGTGAAATCCATCCTCACACTTGACTGGATGGACTTCACTGGAATAAGTTAGAATTGATGGGCCATCGAATCGGATACCAGTGGCTGAATAATTTGTTTTATCGCTTGATATTGATCTAAGATTATGTTCACTAACATTTTAGTGTGTTTCAAGTTGTTATTATTATAAGTATTTACACTTTTTCGAATGTTTCACTGTTTAAGCCATAGTATCTTCTCAACAGGACTTTTTTCTTTCTTTTGTGTTTCAAGTGGAATATGAGACTTCAAGCTTTGGGCCATAAAGTTTGATTAGCGATGGTTAACTTTTAAGGTATATGGTTATTGGCCTTCACGTTCAACCGTCCATCTTTTCCGGACCCTCTACAGACCAGTAAACTGGGACAGTGATATAAGAATAAAACTTGTGCACTGTGGTAGAGTGTAATTCCATTATGGGTAAATTTTGTTTTGATAAAGTCTCACAGTGTTATGCAGTAATGTTTACTGATGACGTTTCGAGCACAATTTATTGCTCATAATCATATCAAGGTCATATCAACTTGATATGATTATGAGTAATAAATTGTGCTCGAAACGTCATCAGTAGACATTACTGCATAACACCGTGAGACTTTATCAAAACAAAATTTACCCATAATGGAAACTGGGACAGGTTAGAAATGTGTCATCCGGGAATCGAACCCAGGCCACTTGTGCGTGGTTGGAGAGTATTCTATGAATGAACCAACCACCAAGGCACAATTACTCGAATTTTATTAAAAATCAAAATATGTAGTCAAACAATATAGAAAATAAAAGGAATCTATGAATATGAAGGTTATTGTGTTAGTGAATGTGATTAGTCATCAAATATTTGCGTTGTTATTGTCAACTTGTCATTGTTACATAGTCTAAATACATGTGAGTGTGTGTATATTGCGTATTGTATATAGAATGTTAAATCGTGAATGACTATTATGGTATTGTAAAGTAGAAGTTGGAAATGACGAATTTGACAATTATAATCATTGTTCAATAGCTGAAAATCAATGAATCACCTCTTATTAGTTTCAATATAACAAAAATATTCATTCAGACTTCTATAAGACACAAAATAATTGAGCAAAGAATATCCTTTTCGATAATTTCCTCCTCCTCTGGCTCTACAATTATATATATATGTTTATATACATAGAATATTCTAGATTAGTAGTCAATAAAAATATCAGTGTTTTTTAAATAATATCAATTTGTAACGTAAGATGAATGCAATTACAGTTTATTAAAGATGCTTAAATTATAATAATAATAAAGATATAGTATCAAATAGAATATCAACTAAAATTAGGAAAATTCCACAAAAATTCAGGATCATTCAAACCTAGATGACCAAGGTAATGATAATGTCTGAACTAACTTCTTTTGGATGCCCAAATCAGGCTTGTTAACATGGATCCCCACAGCCTCAGCAATATTTAGTAGTCGAACTCTTAAGGCAAAATTGAGATTCGTAGGTATGCGGTAAATGACCCTGAAAGTATGGTTAACGTCAATCTTGTTTTCTGTAAACAAAAGATGAGACAGAATAGCACTGCGAATAGATTTTGTTTGTCCTTTGCTTAACCACACAGGGTGATGTTCGGAGGTTCGACGAGAAACACGCCTAATTGTACGGCCTATGTAACTGGCTCCACAGGAGCAGTTAAATTGGTAGATACATATGGAAGAGGCGAAATTAGTCAGTTCGCCTCTCGCTCCCGAAAACGAAAGAGGAGTGGTTTTGAAGACAGCGTAATTCGGCAGTAGGGAATGCTCTTTTTACCGCATTTCTAAGGCGCTGTGGTAGTATCTCGCTGATGTTGTCCCCAAGGAACTGCATTTGTAAGAATAAGGCCTTTTTGGAACTGTTGGTAACTTTTCTGGATAACCATTTTCACTTAGCAAACGTTTAATGTTATTAGGTTCCTCATCAAGATATTCATCCGAGCAAATCGCTCTTGCTGTGTGAACCAAGCACTTTGTCAGATTAAATTGCTGTCTACTATACAGGTGATAAGTCTGTTCTTTCTTTCCAATGAACTAAACTGAGCTGAATGTTCCAGATAGAATACTGAACAGAACTGCGGGATTTTAAAGTTGCAGCACTTCAGAAAATCACACATAAAGGTGAAGAAGGAAAGAAATGCAAAGAAACTAAGAAAAGTTTGCGGTAGAGGTGATAATTAGATGAAGAGTCCTCAGGATATAATGAATTTGTTAATCCACAAAGAGTGAATGAATCTGTGTCATTGAGAACGATTTAGAGCCATGTCAACAACAGTCTCCATAGATTCCTAAATACCCTCATCTGGAAGTCTAGACTTCCTTATGTGCCTCAAACCAATAGTAAAAGACTTCATGGACTGGCTCTGTGTTTTGAATTTACACCCCGTAATATTTCCCCAAAGCAGTCCCACGTCAGCTAGGATTGCTCGATGAAGAATGCGAAGAATTGCTATGCTCAACACAACTCCTAGCCATGTTAGTCACTTCAGCTTTACAGCCTCATCGACTGACTTCCCCTCCTTTCCTAACACTAATCGATTGACCTCAATATTGCTCACTACACTGTACCACTTAAAATGGGAGAGAGATGTTCAGCGTCTATGTTTAAGGAAAGGTAATGTCTTCCAATCGTCCAATTTCAATAACCATTTCTTACAGTCATGAAGAGAGAGACTGAGTAAACTGCTGCATCGTGCACATATCCTATAATCAAAAGTCAGATATCAAATCTACGCTAGAGATGACATGAACTTGCAAATACCACACACGCGTTTTGTATCCATACTGAGGTTTCATTAGCAATCAGTTCATTAGGTCTGATGCAACAGGGATGAAACACAGATTTATGCTTGACAAACTACATTTCGCTAGCGTCTCATATGAAAGGACTGTATGATTTGTACACTATAAATAAATGGAACTCTTCCATGAGAATAGGTCAATCTGCAATTAATAGTGTTCTCTGAGCTGGTTGGTTTAGTCGCGGAGCTTTCGTCGTCCTTCTGGACGACATCTTCAGCGCAATATTTAGCATAAAGTGAAATGATTTAAATTTCTTTATGAGTGATATAATTGCGTCTCCTGGTAACCATCTTTACATATGTATTGACCGTTTTCTGTTGACTTGGATTTTAAAATTTCTGGTCACCTGATTTACTTTTTATTAGTTGGTATATTTCGTCTATACTAAAGTGTTTGTTAATTGCATTTTCATTTGAGTACCAGGCTTCTAGGAATTCCCTGACTGCACTTTTGGTGTTTCCTCTGTCTAAGATTTCGACATTGTCCCAATCAAACTGATGACCATAATTGTCTATATGCATTGATACTAAAGAATATTTTTCGTGTCTTTCCACGGCTGATTTGTGTTCTTGGATTCTGATTCGAAGGGGACGCCCACTTTGGCCGACGTAATGCCTGTTACAGTTCATACAGTTTATTTTGTAAATGGTATTAATTTTATCCCCTTTTTCTGTTGGATCTTTCAGTTCGCATAATATCGAATTAAGCGATTTGACTGGCCTGTGTACCATATCTATATCAAACGGTTTCAGTATTCTAGAAGTCCAGAAGGACGGACGACGAAAGCTCCGCAACTAAAACAACCAGCTCAGAGAACACCATTAATTGCAAATCATCCACCTGAGCTGCAAATCTTCTCTATTATTTCAATAGGTCAATTTTTTGGTTGCAAAATTCGATCCGGGTCACTTCCATTCATTCATTCATCAATTCAACTGAAATATACAAAGCTTCATAGATTAATTTTCCTTTATGATGACATGTTTTTTAGTACTTCGACGTTGTAAAAGCCACCATTATGTCGTTTCTTTTAACCGCCTGAATTGTTATAGCTGATTTTTCAAAGACATTTTATAGTTCCACTTTATTCTTACGTGGACGTTTTCTGCATAGATTATACTCATTCAGTCTGACTTTCATTAGTCTACTTGTTTCCCTTAGAGAGCAAAACTGTAAACACATTTATTTTGTGCTGTATTAGTGTTATTAAGAACTTTACTCTATATAGAACAATCTCAAAAAATTTAGAGGGTTTGAAATGTACTTTAACACACTGTATGTAGGAAATAATTTTGCATTTGCTTTGAAATGTCTTTTCAATATGTAGTAGACATACTTGACACTTAAAATTTACCAATATTGTTCTTTTGTTTATCGAATTATTTTTGGAAAGGTTGTTTAAAAACTTATTCTGATAATCATTGTCATTTGAAATTTATCTTCCTTCGAAGATTTTATTCTCTATATATCATCTACATCAGTTAAAATGTCTTAGTTCTACTTATTAAATTAACAGCTACTGAAAAATTTCATGTCACAGTAGAGAATTTCATCAACAGTTTCTTTCACCTGCTCTATAGTGAAGATCAGATGGCTAGTCAGGAAGTACAGACAACAAGGAACTCTATCAAGGTGCTAACCAGGCAAGAGTTTGTCATCCAACAAGCATCAAAAAGGAAATGGAGGTGGATTGGACGTACGCTGAAGAGCCCGTTGAGTGATATCATACATCTGGTTGCGAAAAGCCAAATTAGACGTCCAAGGGTCACACGGAAGAACTCATACGAGGAGAAAACGAAAGCATATGGACAATTGTGGAGCCAGCTAAGAGTAACTATGGAGAATTAGATGAAATCCAGATGTTCTTTTTAAGCCCCATTTTCCACTCGGAACTTAAGCGACGACTGACTGACTGACTCACTGAAACTATCATGTTTACTAAATGTCAGACTAGAAATTCAAATAATTTTATTTGAATATTCTGCTTTCATATTTATAGTGACTTGGAATCTTCCATCTATGTGCCTGTACGTGCTGATTTCAACCTCTAGATAGTCTTTAACGTCAACACCTACTAAACTTGTTTTCCTCAGTTAACCCTGATCAGTATTCTACTGAGCGTGTAAGTACCGATAAACGAACTCAAAGTAAAAAGACTTGTAGCTAGGTAGCGTGTCCAGGTGGAGATTTAATAAATAAGAATACTGTACAGCTTATCTGTTAACTGGCTGGGGTATCGAGCTCAAGAGTGCGATTAGTGATAGCATAACAAGGCAGCAAGCCATGTGTGAGCAGTCGCGCTGGAAGAACAGTGAAAGTGCGGCACCATATTACATGAATGCATTAAAACAAAAGTTCAAACATTTAAGACAATCAGAAAAGTCTAACGTTCCATAATTGAATTCAAATTTTATGGTTTAAGAAGTGTTTCGCTTTCTTAATAACGAATGATAAGTGTTTCATCTACATATCTATGCTATACTTTAGGTTGAAAAATAAAACTGTTCAGTGATCCCACTTCCAGAACTCTCACATAAAGACAAACTACAATTGGAGATGCCTGTGTTCCCCATTGTAACTGGATTTCCCATTTTCTTTGAATGTAAAGTATATTAATGCTAACTGAACTTAGTTTTAAGGGATTAACATAGTCTTCTATTCAAGTGTTGGTTTGTAGGGATTTGATTGGTTACAGGATCTTCATCATGAGCTGACATTAGTTAGAGAACCATTGGAAAACCTGGGAGTACTGGACAGCTGTTTCGTCAGCCTAGTTTTGGACTCTTCATCAGTACGCACCCACCGGGATTCTATTGATAACTGAACAATCAACCAACCATCCTTGATTAGTACTTGAGTAGTTTCCAAATTACTTCGCGGTCAACGCTGTCGAAGGCCTTCTCAAAGTCTATAAAGTTGAGGTAGAGATTTGATTGCCATTCCATGCACTAATCGATGATGATGCGTAATATTCCTTATCCTTTTTTAAATAGATTTCAAAGCTAATTAATATTAGGAGTCTGATTGAAAAAACTCCAATTATAGGTGATTCCTTAATTCCCAGCCCTTGAATACTTACCATAACTATCATTCATACAATATGCAAGACAGGCATATATATGTATTTTGATCATTTTACAATGACAGGTTAATTGAAACAGTTAGTTTTTTGTGGACTAAATGGCTAAGCTTGTGGAAGACAAGAAGCTGGAGAGGGAAGTTGTGTTGTCGGTATTGCGCACTGAACCAGGTCGTGTCCTTCTTCAATCTCAAGTAACAACCATGGATTTGCAGTGAATTCATTGTTTTTACTATTTTACAGTGAACGTATAATTTGATATTTTTTCGGCCTCCACAAGTTCACCTTGCTGAACTGATATAAAACATTAAGAAGACAGTTATCACGATATGATATTATTTCCTAGTTACGGTGAATAAATGTTATATGGATGATACATTCATTATTGGTGACAATAACGATCCATATATCGCGAATAGACATGGGGTGGACAATATCTTTTCATTTCAGCAGTTTTTTCCTATCCAGTATAAATGTTCCTTAGTGAAATGCCTGTTTTCAAGGGCCTTTAAAATTTACACCAGCGATACATTAGTGGATGATTTACGGCGCACACATTCGGTTTTATTCGGAAAGATTCATTTGTATATCATAGAAAAGACAGGATGCACCTTGAAAAGACAGCTTCCATACCAAAATAGCTATCATTATTAAACTACCATTCGAACGTGATAAAATCATACAGTTAACAGCTAAAAGGATTCGGTAATCTATCAAGTGGACATTCTATGCGCATTGATTTTTCTTACATCTCAAACATTTTCAAACATTTCCTCTGACTGCGATTAAGAGATAGAATTCTTTGGACTCTACTTCACACTGTACCTAAAAGTTCACCTGCATTTGCGGTGACACATATATAGCTAGAATTAACCGAATGTTCTAGTGTCGTAGGAAAGAACATGTCCCTAATTCAAGGTTATTAAAGGTAATGGGATCATTATGGATTAATCACATACATATTTTTGATTGGACACTAGTCAGTAACTAGTGTAATGCGTCTAGTCCTATCTTCGGCGCAAAATGAATTCTATCAGTCAAGCTTGTAATGTGACCACCATACTAGGTGGCTCACCATCATGGTGCAATGTGAATTGTTTGTATTAGATAGTTGGAGGCATTTGGCAGGAAGCCTTCGACCTACGTTTCGCGCCAGTTGGCACTCATCGGCCAAGCGTATCTGCAACCTCGAAGGAACTCATGTCACTTCTGAGATTCGAACCCGCGTCACCCAGTGGTGCACTGAGAGACGTTACCAGTGAGCTATTCGGGCTGGCTCGCGAATGATCTGTAAATCTGTATTACATACTTTGATTGCACACTATTCAATGAGTAGTGCCAGCTAGCATGAAACCTAGGTAGAAGGCTTCCTGCCAATGGCGTCCAACCATCTAATGATCTCATGCATCCTAAACTTTGTCTACACTAGATAAACTGACTTAAAGCTTTGTCTACCATGGATTACTTGACCTACTAAAATATGATGTACTTTTGTTTTGTGTTACTGAGCTATTTTATCTGATCACTACGAACCATGTTAGTTGTAAAGCGATCGTGTAAAACAACGAAATAACATTATCTGGCGATATTGGTCTTCTTAATGACTTATTCAAATGATAGGTTAATAAATAACAATAAAAATGCATGATGACTAATCACATACGAAATGACCCTCACGCAAATTCACTTAATTTCATGTACTTTTTGACCATATGCTTCGATTTTTAGAAGAATCTGATTAGTTCTGTTGAAGAAAATGTCATTCACCCAATGACATGTTTAAAAAAAGTTTTAACATTTTAGATATGCAAAACTTTGTTTTGATAAAACATAAACTACTCATTAGTAGTAACAGAACATTTGTAAAATAATTATTTCAGTTAATTGACGATGTCCATAATAGATTACAAAAGACTGATTAGTGAATAAAGAATATTCTTTTCAGTAATTTCTTCATCAGGTTCTACAATTATACACCAATAGTAGTCAAAGAGTGAATATAATTGACAACATTATTGTCCTTAGCAGACTAGAGTTCGAAATATATGTACGCGATATATGCATAAATATAACACCAGATTGAATATCAGATACATTAGGGTAAGTAATATAGAATGTATGAATTTATAGATGTCATATCAAACCAGGGTAGCAGTCGTGACCGAACTGGTTTCCTTGGCACACATGGCTCTGACTGTTTTAAGCGAATCACAATGGCCTCTACTCCTTAAACCTTGGGTTACCAAAAATTTTCTGTCACTTATATTGCAACTGATTACTTGGATTTATTTTGTTTTAATTATTCAGTTATGTGTCCAAATCGTATTACTTACTTTCGCGATTATTTAAAATGTTTTCAACCTGATGATTCACGAGTTTATAATAACCTTAAGAAAAAGCATCATGGCGGGTGGCAAAGATCCTTAAAGTGTACTCCAATGCATCAGATGACTGTTCCTGTGATTATGAGCACAAATTGCAGGTCATTATCGATCAAGATAAATTATTTGGAGGTTCTATTATGTTCAAATATTTACCGTAATACAAGTGTAATAACGCTTCAAGAAACTTGGCTCAACGATTCATATGATAACAATTTAATCTCCCTGAATGGTTTCAGTGTGTACAGACAAAACCGAAGTAGTTCAAGGAAGAAGCGACGTGGTGGTGTTGCTACTTTCATCAATTCCCAGTGGTCTGTTGCCAACAACGTCTGTTTTAAATTTTCAAATGATAATATTGGCTGTATAACTGTTAAATGTCGACCTAAGCACTTGTCTAAGTACAACTTCCTTTTTATTACGAACATTTATGTCACACCTTGTTGAAGTACTTCAGAACTATCTCTGTTTGCTGATGGATTCACTATTTTCAATGCCACCTCTTTTGGAAACTCATTGTCCATAGGGACATGTGATTTTAATTATTGTGACTGCAGTTTTCTTACAGTGCTAGGTTATGAAAATGTCGTTAAATTTCCCACCCTACTGGATACTTCTCTTCATCTTGTATTTATAAATGAATGCGGAATATACGAAGCACGTAAAAGAGCCCCACTGTTTGACTCCAACCATTGTATTGTATGGGTTTTACCCAAAAGTGATGGAAAGTAACACAAGAGAACCTGTCCAATAAATTGTAGATGGAAGTTACTCTAGGAAGAATGTTCAGAATCTTAGGAGCATGCTCAAAGACACAAGGTGGGAATTGTTTAATGAAGACTCTCTTGATGACACTATCTCTAGTATTACATGTCTTGACACCTGTTGTCCCAGAGAAACACTCTTCATCAGATTTGACCGTTTCTCCTACTCTCAACTTAAAAAGCTTCGCAGGTAAAAAGAAAAGTTATATAAAATGAAGGATAACATTGGTTTGAAAAGAATTAACATCCTAATCAAGTCTGAAATGCACAGATTGAATTCAATTTATAACCAGAAGTTTATATCCTGTAAAAATGCCTCTAATATATGGAAACTTTTCAAAGAAATTACTGGTGGTAAGCAGATGAATAGTATTCCTTATTCCTTTGATGTGTGTACACTAAACAAGTCTTTCATACATTCTCCCACAAATGCCAAACTTTCTAGTGTTACAAGTGTTAATGAAACCTGCTTCCCTGGTTTCAATACAAATGACGTTCTAAAATGTCTCCAGTCTCTGAACCCTTCTTGTAGCCTAGGTCCAGATAGTGTGCCTAGCCTTATTCTTAGAAAGTGTGCAGATATCCTGTGTTATCCTCTCATGGACATATTTAATGAATCTTTTTCCAGAAATGTCGTGCCAGCCGTTTGGAAGGACATTAAAATTGTACCTATACCTAAGTCATCTACTGGAACATGTTTTAAATTTAGACCTATTGCTATTACATTTCCTTTTCTAAAAACTATAGAAAAGTTACTCTTACTTAATCTTCAACCTTCACTTAATCCCTTTAACGACCCCAAACAATTCGCCTATAAACACAGTAGAAGTACTTTAGATGCAGTTGCAGTCTTGTATCATAACATTGTCTCCAGCTTAGACAAGGGGGCTAAATTTGTTCGCTGCACCTTCCTAGATTACACATCTGCTTTCGACTCAGTACCTAGGGACATTTTGTTAAAAACAAGCTTTCTGAAACTCAAACTGACTGTTGGGTTGTCAAATGGCTGCATTCTTATTTCTCAGGAAGAAAGCAGTACACTGTATGTCAGGGGAAGTCGTCCACTTTATTGCTTACTGAGGCTGGTGTCCCTCAAGGCGCTGTCCTTTCTCCTTTTCTGTTTTTTTCTTCTTGCATGACTTGCCTCATTCTGATGAAATGAACTTTGTTAAGTATGCCGATGATCTAACTATTTCAATGTCTGTTAACTCCCAGCTAGACTGTACTAAGATGAACAGCTTTCTATCAGGAGTTAGCAAATGGTCTTCGTCTAATGGCCTTAAACTAAATCCTTCCAAATGTCAGACTGTTAATTTCAGTTTCCGATGTAAAAGAAAGTAAAATGAATCTGTTGGTTCCTATTGTGGTGAGAGCTGGCCAGCCGAAATTGATAGTCAGTATTTTACGTCAATGTTTACGTCCCCAGTATTGGTCGTGAGAAAATATGAACAAAGACTGATTCAACAACCAGCCAGAGTAGACTTTGCGTAGGCGGATACAGTTAGGATATAGATGATCTGACATTCAAGAAATGGTCGCGCTATGTCGTGAATTGGCAGAAGTTAGAATTCAAGGACCATTGGATCGGGTCCCAGTGGCTCAATGGTCTACGAGCTCGCCTTGTAACCAGAAGGTCTTGGGTTACAATCCCGGTGGGTGCGTAGTGCTGAAGAGTCCCAAACTAGGCTGACGAAACAGCTGGCTGTCCAGTACTCCCAGGTTCTCTAACTGATGTCAGCTCATGATGAAATCCTCCATGCATTCAAGAAACAGCCAAAAAGAGATGAAAGAATAACTTTGAGTGAGAAACAACCAATCAGAAGACTGTGTTTTTCTGCTAACAATAATCTATAATAATGTATGTGAAAATCTATAAATATGTGTTGATTTCGTAAATAAACGATCTGTTGCCTGACCCTTGTCTTCTGTTGTTACCCTATGACCGTTGCAAAATTGATGATAGTGATATAGAAATCAAGTCTGAAGTTAAGTATCTTGGATTACTTCTTTCTTCTGACCTATCCTGGTCTTTCCATTTCTCAGCGATTTCTAAAAGAATATTTCGTCTGACTTTTTACAGTAAGAAGTTAAGGCTCTCAGACATAACTCAACCCCTCTTCTTACAGTTTGTCAACTCGTGCATCTTACCTATTCCTCTTTACTGTTCACCCTTATTCTTTCCTGGATTGCTCAAAAAGACTTTGTCATACTTCGTAGAACTCTGAAGACTGTCAGTCAGCAGGGCGAATGGTATCCTGTTGGACTATATCGTTAAAATTGTCATTAATAGGCACTTGATTTCATGCAGCAAATTCGCTAGGAGAATTTTATCAGACTGTGAGCATCCACTTTGTTCGCAGATTGCACCTTGTGCCTCCTCAGGTAAAACAAGAAGTCTTTTCAGAAGACTTTATGTACGTACATCTAAGTATAAAAATTCCACTATACCATATTTGGCACGTACTTTATGCGATGAAAATAGTGTCAGGCATGAACTAATTAACCTTCTTTGTACTACTAAATAAACCATTTCCTCCACCCTTACAACATCAACCTTTACTGTTATTGCACTTCTCATATTTATAATCCTCCCAATTTTTTGTTCTTATTTGTTTATTTTTTATAAGTGTGAACGCCATTTAAGCTGTGTTATGACTGTTAATTTTGTATTTCCCGTCACCATACTGTATCAACAGAACATTAGATCCAATAATCTATAACATGCTGAAATTTTCAAACTGAATCGCCATTACTGTTTGAAACAAACTCACCGTTATTATTACTATTATATTTATTATTCTCATTTTGTACTTCGAATACTTTTGACTTTAAATCTTAAATTTGAACAAATTCCTCTGGTTAATTTTGTATTAATTTTTAATTTTATTTATATTTTGTGCGTCGGTGGCACAGTGGTTAGGACTCTCGCTGACCATGCACATGGTCCGGGGTTCGATTCCCTGCCGGCGCACACCCGATATCTATGGTCGGCCTGAATTTGGGCTACCGATATCCATGCTGAAAATTCCATACTTGTACTGAAAATACGGTGTGGAATCAAGCTGTAAATCAAAAAAAAATATAAAATATAAATCAGATGCAATATTGTGACAAATGCTGAGAATTCCATTCTGTATTATGAATACTGTTTTTGGAATAAAGTAGATTATTATTATTATATTCGGTCCCAAGATGTCTTTGGTAATTTATTTGACACGCGACTGATGGTGACCAGATGGTCTAATATTGAACATACACACACACACAGAAGTTTCGAAAACTTTAGGAGAAGAAAGATTTCAGAGGACGAATTAACCAGACGTTTGAAGAAACTAAGGGAGGAGCAGATATTTTCTGGAAGTTTATATGAAGAGATCAGGCCAACTGGCACGTACCCACCAAGATTGTATGGCCTACCTGAAGTGCATAAACCTGGCGTACCATTAAGACCAATACTTGATATGCAAAATTTGCCCTACCATGCTCTAGCTAGATGATTAGTAAATATTCTCAAACCTTTGCATGAGAAGATAGTGAAATATAGCGTCAAAGATGTATTTGAATTCGTAGACAAAATCAAAGATATTAATATCAAGGACAAAACCATGATATCTCTGGATATAACATCTTTATTCACAAATGTACCTCTAGTAGAAACAGTTAACTACATATGTGAACAAGTGTATAACCAGTCGATAAACACTGGCATCCCAGCGGAAGTCCTAAAGTAATTGTTATTAAGGTGAACCATGAATGCAAATTTTAAATTTGTTGGCTGACTTTACAGACAAGTGGATGGGGTGGTGATGGGCTCCCCATTGGGTCCCATTTTGGCAGATTTCTTCGTAAGTAAACTAGAAAATGGACCGTTGAACAGCCTTATCAGAAAATCCTTATTTCACTGCCGGTATATGGATGACGCCCTTATTCTTTGTGATAATCATTCGGATAGGAACACAATAATAACTGAATTTAATGAAGTACATTCTGCTATGAAAATCACGTGAGAAGAGGAATCTCAAAACAAGATTGCCTTCCTGGATGTCCTTCTTACAAGAAAACCAGATGGTAGCATATAGAGAAATTTGAATAGGAAAAGTACATGGACAGGACAATATACACATTTTCACAGCTTCGTTCCTCTCGAGTACAAAAGAAATTTACTGAAGACCCTCAGCCACAGAGTTACAGCTATACGCTCAGAAGAAGTAATTTAATATGAACTAAGCATTGTATATGATACCGTGGTTGAATATAGCTATCCTGGAAAATTTATCAAGAAACACATGACAAAGAAAGCGGAAAAGGACTACTCACTATCCGTAAGCAAGAAGCCTTTATACATACGACTGCAAACCAAGTGCGATATACCTAGCGAAGTAATTACAAAGGAATTAAAAAAATCACATCAGAGAACTTTTAATGCTGGCAAACTACAAGTCTTATTTTCTACACGACCTTTGGTGATTCCTCGATTGAAAGATGAAGTACCTAGACTAGCCACTTCCAATTGTACCTACCAATTCAACTGCGCTTGTGGAGCAAGTAATATCGTCCGTTGCACTAGGAACTTGATTTGTCGTGCTTGAGAACATCTCTTTGTGACTGTTTCTTGAATGTCAGATCATCTATATCCTAACTGTATCCGCCTACGCAAAGTCTACTCTGGCTGGTTGTTGAATCAGGCTTTGTTGATATTTTCCTCATGACCAATATTGAGGACGTAAACATTGACGTAAATTACTGTCTACCAATTTTGGCTAGTAGACAGCTCTCACTAAACCATTATTCACTACTGCTTTTCTAAGATGAAAGTCAGTCTGTAGGTAGATATACACGTATATGCAATACCACATTTTGCCTGTTTGACAATGAATTGTCTTCAATGCGGGTTTCAACATAGCAACTGTGTTGTTATATTACCGAATGAATTCAATTACTGCAACATCATCATGTGATTGTGGAATGCGTGAAGAAAGACCGTGGAAAATGAGTCATATATTCAGGGTTGTGAATTTCGAAAGAAAAACACAAGTTAGAAGACGTAATTTATCTGACATGTATAGTTTATTTTGTAACAGATTTTGGACAGTCTGGTCACACACACACATTCACTTGTGGTACATTACATTTGTCTTAACAGACTAAAGAAGGTCAAAGTTGAATGTTTATTTAAGCGTGAAAGTGTCAGACAAGAGACAGGACAAAAATGTTTTCGTGAGTAGCTTATAGCAAAACACTAACTAGCGAGCTAGATAGCTAGTTAGCCAGTCACCAACAAACAAGGTGGAAAGATTGCGTAACAACATACGAGAAAGCGTTTAGAAGTGATTGGAAATCATTGAAGTGAGTTGTGATCGGTGTGTCAAAACAATAATTTAAAAAAAAACTAAGTAGGAGACAGAATACACAATTACGGAATAGATGAGATAATATTGATTAGGGTAGATTGAGGTTAATCATGGATTGTTTTTGCATAAACAGGTTGTTGGGGGTGGGGGTGGATGGGTTTAAGTGATTTGATGACAATAGATTCGAATAAGGCATTAAAAAGACAAATTTCGCGAGATGATATCATTTCGTAGTTTCTTTACAACCGCTTTACAACTAACATGGTTAACAATAGATTCAACAAAGTGAAACATAGTTAGATTTTGTGACTACAACTTTAACGAACAAAAGTGTTACCAACACAATAGTGAGCTTCGTATCTAAATTACTAAGTTGTATTTTCAAATGCGACACAATCTATGTCCCAGTTTCAACTAAACGATAGATTGTCGACTGCGTGTCATTCAGATATTCCGAAAATATCACTTACATTTGTCCACTTATTAAACTGTGAACACATTTGTCTAATTAACCCACCAGATAATATCATGTGTAGCTGTTTAATCCTAAGTCCTGATTCATCAGGTGTATAGTGTAGTCCCTATAGTAAGTAACACGACACTGAGGCACTGTAAAAGAGGAAATATGTAGCTCAGCTCGATGATTCTAATGTGGTTGCGTTCTCTTAGGTGGGTGATTGAATTGCCAAGCTTTCGTTATCCTTCTTGTAGGGAACACCTTCGGCTCAAGCTTCGATATGACGCAGTGAACTTATTGAATTGTCTCCACGAACATCATTTGCTTTATTCTTTATTAGTTGGTAAATCTTGTGTATTAATCTCTGATTCATTTGAGATCTGACGTAGACATTTCCTTCTGCCCCCGTAGTGACACGTAAATTGGAATACGTTTTCGTACAATAAACACACTACGATGACTAGTATATATTGTGTTTTCAAATCCTGAGTTATCTACTTCTACTGTTCACATTCAGTCGAATTTGTTACTGTTATTCCAACTCACTAACCCAGTACAGGTTTCTCATGAATCAATCCATAAGTCACATTCATTGTGTGTTACAGCCGACAATATTTACTTACACGGAAGTATACGGAATAGGATTCGAGCTCGAGGCCTGAGTGGATGAAAGTCTAGTTAGTGTTTAAGAGCTGTTTTAAAGTTACTGCAAGACACGCAGATCCCAACCATGATATTCAATCTCTTCTTAGTGATCATTTGTTATCTGTTCAGTGAAACAGTTATTTAGGACGTACAAAGATTGAGAAGCCTATTGTCCTGTCGAGTTGTAGAATTTGCATGATTTTCGTGAAGTTGGTAAATACTTCATAAGTTCTGGTGAATGTTGTTAATTTTACAATGACCACCTTCTTCAGATACGGCTCATCGACCGTCAATTCGTTCCGCTGAATGACTTCCATCTATTTTCAAATAACACTGTAGAAATGGTGCTTTTCGCATCAGAATTTATTGGGGTCAACTCATTCGTCAATAGTCATTTCAATCTATTCTTCAAATTGAATTGTTACTCAACTCATCATAAGGAAAGTGTACGACTGTCTGTGTATTTTTCTTCCAATGAAAATTACTGATATACTGACATGACAAAGACTGATAATATTCATCGTGACTGACAGCTGCTACCTCGACGTAGATAGGCAGGCTTCTGTATTTCAATGACCCAACGAACTACACTGACTGGAATTAATGTCCCGATAAGTTTTACCACATCGGAAATGTCGTTTGGGTGATAGCCAAAACTAAAAACAGTTACTATCATCGTGTAATTGGTTTTCACAATGTCAAGGGTCTGTGTATGAAGTCGTACTACTGGCGAACAAGAATGTAACAGCAGTAAGGTGTTTCCCTCAGATGAGCAGCCTGACAGCTATTCTATCTCTCCACTCTAGGGGCTGAAGTTAGGAAAGGTCGACCATGAAAATGGTACATCACAACTTACCCTGCAGCTATCTTTTGTTCGCTGGTAAGAGCTTAATACGAACTCAGCTACTAAAATCAACCTCAAACAGACCGATTGTGACCGGTCTCAGGTGGTCGGTCGTTGGCCTCTGCGGTCACGCGGCACTAATGCTCCTTCTGTTTAATGTACCCCACGAAGAAACCGCCTTCTATGTAGTGGACAACCGAGAAGAATTTAACCAGTCATTCAGATAACTTCCTATGCTCATCTTGTAATCAGTGAGTGTGTGACAAGACCAGCAAATACCAAAATTTAACCAAACGATCAAAAAGCACTACTTTAGACTTCTTTGTCGCTAGTTATTTACTAAGCATTCCAAGATCCGAATTCGAGTTATGCATACCATTTCACAGAAGTAAACAGTCTCGCTTATAGAAGTATCTATTTGTTCTCAAACCTGAGGTATGACCCATGAATATTCCTCAGAGAATCACAAGCATTAAAGAATAGACGCTCCAGCGGATAGTTACACTTTTTAAACAAATAGACTAATGTGAATTCTGTTCACTAGTATTATCGAAGACTGTGTTGGAAGATAAGATGCTCGTAATGAATTTTAAAAATAATGTTTACCTCTGATTAATAGAGAAGATGTGATTATTTTTAGATTAGTGAACAGCTGTACACACTGCATAAGATCCAATATTCTAGTACATGTGGTACAGACTTTGGAATTCACTGCATGGAAACAAGGTGGATATCCAGACAATGACTGCTACAATGTTTCTCAATAGAGAGTAGAATTAACGTCTCACCATTGAAAATAATTAAAAATCATTATTAAGGCCTGAAGGTCTATCCAGTTTACTATGCCTCTTATACAAACAAGCTTTCACTTTGACTGATCCCTATACAAGTTCTTGTTAACAATGTATCTCATCATGAGCCAGTTTTCATCATCATATACAAGGTTCTATACATTACAACTCAAGTATCGGGATCGCAGAACACTGCTTATCTGGTGATGACTGTTATCAGGGAAACTCTGTGTGCTTAGGAAATTGTATGAGCGGTTATTACTTGTCAGTTGTCCACTCTATAGAAGGCGGTTTCTTCGTGGGGTCCATGAAACAGAAGGAGCATTAGTGCTGCGTGACCGCAGAGGCCAACGAGCAACTGCCTGAGACCGGTCACAATCGGTCTGTTTGAGGTTGATTTTAGTAGCTGAGTCCATATTAAGGTCTTACTAGCGAACAAAAGATAGCTGCAGGGTAAGTTGTGATGTACCATTTTCGTGGTCGACCTTTCCTAACCTCACTCCCTCGAGTGGAGAGACAGAATAGCTGTCAGGCTGTTCATCTGAGGGAAGTACTTTACTGCTGTTACATCCTTGTTCGCCAGTAGTACTGTAACAACAGAAGACAAGGGCCAGGCAACAGATCAGTTTTATTACGAAAACCAACAGGTATTTATATGTATTTTACGTACATTAATAGGCTTCTGCCCGCAGAAAGAAGGCGGTCTTCTGATTGGTTGTTTGCAAACAAACGCAGTCTTCTGCTTTCTCGTTTTCGATATTTCTCGGAAATGCGAGCCACTTGTCTGCGAATCATATTTGTCCACGTCTAGGTCAGCTGTGATCGGTTGTTGAATCAGCCTAGATTAATTTCTACCAGTCAGCGTAGATCAATGTCTACCAATCGGCTAGCAGCTTGCTCTCACCACAGTACGACTTCATCCACAGACCCCTGACATTGTGAAAACCAATTACACGATGATAGTAACTGTTTTTAGTTTAACTATCACCCAAACGACATTTCCAATGCGGTAAAACTTATGGGGACACTAATTCCAGTCAGTGTAGTTCGTTGGGTCATTGAAATACAGAAGCCCGCCTACTACGTCGAGGTAGCAGATATCAGTCACGATGAATATTATCGATCTTTGTTATTTCAGTATATCAATAATTTTCATTGGAAGAAAAATACACAGACAGTCGTACACTTTCCTTATGATGAGTTGAGTAACAATTCAAATTGAAGAAATGATTATGGACGAATGAGTTGACCCCAATGAATTCTGATGCGAAAAGCACCATTTCTACAGTGTTATTTGAAAATAGATGGAAGTCATTCAGTGGAACGAATTGACGGTCGATGTGGCGTATCTGAAGAAGGTAGTCATTGTAAAATTAACAACATTCACCAGAACTTATGAAGTATTTACCAACTTCACGAAAATCATGCAAATTCTACAACTCGACAGGACAATAGGCTTCTCAATCTTTGTACGTCCTAAATAACTGTTTCACTGAACAGATAACAAGTGAGCATTAGAAAAAGACTGAATATGATGGTTGGGATCTGCGTGTGTCTTGCAGTCACTCTTAAACAGCTCTTAAACACTAACTAGACTTTCATCCACTCAGGTCTCGAGCTCGAATCCCATTCCATCTACTTCCGCCTGAGTAAATATCGTCGGCTGTAACACACAATGAATGTGACTTATGGCTTGATGCATGAGAAACCTGTACTGGTTGAGTGAGTTCTAATCACAGTGATAAATACGACTGAATGTGAACAGTAGAAGTAGATAACTCGGGATTTTAAAACACAATATATACTAGTCATCATAGTGTCTTTATTGTAAGAAAGCGTATTTCAATTTACATGTAACTGTGGGGACAGAAAGAGAGGTCTAAGACAGATTCTTTGGACGTGTACCAAACAAACCACTTCAAGAACTCTGATTTCATCTTGTTCTAATCCCCCTCCCCCTAATTCTCTTCTGACTTTCATATTAAACTTAATTTTTAATGCTTCGAATTCTACTCACTGTATTAATCATCAGCTTTTCGTTCGACTTCGTATACACCTAATTTTGGTGTTTTCAATCTTATGAGTTCTAGTCAGTATATTTTCTTTTCTTTGATCACGCAATTATCACTACCCACCTCTTGTCAACATTCTCATATTTTAGGAGAAACTTAGCTCATATACATATGCATACTGATAATTTGAGATAACATTATCATTCTTGTGTTTTGTTTCAGTATGGTTTCCTTACAACAATCCTCACCGAAGGACTAACTCATGAGGATAGACAAGATATATGCTAAAATTGTATTACTAGTGGTTTCATCAAATATCATGGATTGTACACAGCTGACGAGAACCAACGAAATGAAATAGACCCATTTTATTCTGCACCAATGTTTGTTTCATCTCTATTCAAACTTGTGTGTTTATTACTTTCCCTTTGAGTTACTTGTGGGGAACAGGTGATCAGGGGCAGATCACATCTCCACTCTGTCCTCTGCTTTCTTTCTTCAATTCATGTCTATTCCATGCTGGATATTTATCGGTCAATGGGTTTTTGGGTGATTCTCTGATTGCTGGAGTTCCTTGTTACATATGCTTTCCAACCGATCATCTGATTTTCAGTATCAAGCTAGGAAAGACAGCTGTTGATGAATATTTAGAGCAGCCTGGTGGGAGTGCTTTTGGTAACGCTCATCACGCCGAGTCTCTAGAAAATATATACAGAAGCACTGATCTCATTGACATTTTAGTGTTGGAAATTCGGATGTTGTTGCTTGTGCCCTGGATGCCTACACTGATTTCACAGAGTAATGAACATCTGTCTTGCTTTCCTGATCCTGGCTCGTTTCGACATTGTCATCTGATTGTCATCTGTGTCACCACATGTCGTTGAAACTATGCTAACTATGTCAGATAAGTGTGGAAGCGACGAATTCCTCTAGATTTCTCCTGTTTATGGTGAAACAACTACTTTTATAGCATATCAGTAACAGTAAATTTCAAACACACGAAGCTTCATTGGTGTATTTATAATAAGAGTTAATCTTGACATTTTAAAAATATATGGAGGAATAACAGTGATAATAATCCTATTTCAGGAAAAACACTTTTGGGTATTTAAGGATGCTTTTAAATTGTAAAAGTTTGTGTTATTCCAAAGCTGTGGAAATGTGAATTTTTCTCACAATTGTAGAGTCAAGATCAAACATTTAATTACTGATAGATGAGTGATACATTTTACCTAAATACCACTAAGAAACCATCCTCACAGACTACAAGGAAATTCATCCTGCCATTTACATAAAGAATGTTTCTGAAATGACAGTTAGAAGGTTAATACTATTCGGAAAATGATATACCACACAAACCAACACAATCACTTCATCCAGTACTGTGTAGACCAAAAAGATCCAACAACAAAAGAAGACAAGATGAACACCATGTAAAAAGCAAATCGTATGAACTGTGAAAAGCACTATATTGATTGGTCATTGTGGGTGCCCGCCTCAACTCCGAGTCGAAGAACATAAAGTGTAGCTGTCATATCAATGCATGTAGACAACTTTGGACACCAATTCGACTGAGAAATTGTAGGAACTTTTAACAATGGAAACACCAAAAATGCATGGTAATCAGTTGAATCAGAGATTAATAGACAAATGAACTGTAGATAAGATTTACCAACTAATAAAGAATAAAGCAAATGATGTTCGTGAAGATAATTCAGGAAGTTCACCTCATCATATTGAAACTTGAGCGGAAGATGTTGCCTAGATGAAGGATAACGAAAGCTTCACAATTCAATCACCCACCTGAGAGAACGCAACCACATTAGAATCATCCATCCGAGTTACATATCTTCTCTATTACAGTGCCTCAGTGTCGTGATACTTACTATAGGGACTACACTATACACCTGATGAATTAGGACTTAGGATTAAACATCTACACATGATATTATCTGGTGGGTTAATTAGACAAATGTGTTCACAGTTTAGTAAGCGGACAAATGTAAGTGATATTTTCGGAATACCTGAATTACACACAGTCGACAATTTACCAGTAAGTTGAATCTAGGACATAGATTGTGTCGCATTTGAAAATACAACTTAGTAATTTAGATACGAAGCTCACTATTGTTTCGATAACACTTTTATGCGTTAAAGTTCTAGTCACAAAATCTAACTATGTTTCACTTTGTTGAATCTATTGTCATCAAATCACTTAAACCCACCCACCCCCACCCCCAACAACCTGTTTATGCAAAAACAATCGGTGATTAATCTCAATCTACCCTAATCAATATTATCTCATCTATTCCGTAATTGTGTATTCTGTCTCCTACATTGTTTTTTTTTAAATTATCCTTTTGACATACTGATCACAACTCACTTCAATGATTTCCAATCACTTCTAAACGCTTTCTCGTATGTTGTTACGCAATCTTTCCACCTTGTTTGTTGGTGACTGGCTGACTAGCTAGCTAGTTAGTGTTTTGCTATAAGCTACTCACGAAAACATTTTTGTCCTGTCTCTTGTCTGACACTTTCACCCTTAAGTAAATATTGAACTTTGACCTTCTTTAGTCTGTTAAGACAAATGTAATGTACCACAAGTATATGTGTGTGTGTGACCAGACTGTCCAAAATCTGTTACAAAAATAAACTATACATGTGAGATAAATTACGTCTTCTAACTTGTGTTTTTCTTTCGAAATTCAGAACCCTAAAGATATGACTCATTTTTCACGGGCTTTCTGCATGCCTACCACACTCAGACGATGATGCAACAGTAATTGAATTCATTCGGTAACATAACAACACAGTTGATAAGTTGAAGCCCGCATTGAAGACAATTCATCGTCAAATAGGCAAAATGTGGTATTGCATATACATATTGCATATCTACCTACAGACTGACTTTCGACATAGAACTTTGCAAAGAAGTGCAGTTGTTCAAGTTGCTACACTCCATGTAGCACACAAAGATGGAGAAAAGGCAAAACAGGAATTCAAATTCGAAGCAGAAATGTGTCGGAGACAATACTAACATGCTAAATCATAAGAATATAAAGGATATGGGAGATGAGTACATCTGCGCCGATGAGCAATTTCACCAACAGTCTCCAGCCATTGCTTCTTAGCATACCCAGGACTCCAACCAAACAGTCTACACCTCCCTGGGTACCTACTAGCTCAGACCAACCAGAGTTCATGGGTTGATGTCATATTCTGGTTTGAAGACTCCTAACTCTTCTTCAACTGAAATCCTATTGCCAGCTAATACTGCTCGTCGAAGAGGGTGGTGGTTCGGCATGCGCAACATGTACGTGTCCTATCCATCCATCCCAATCGGTTCATCTTCACAACCTCATCGATTCACTTACCTTACTAACCTAACACACTCTAAGTTTAACCTCACTATTGCTCCCAGTGTCATACCACTTAACATGGGAGGTAGAATGCAAGCACCTGTTGTCAAAGACAGCTAACCTCTACACGTCTTACACTTTGAATGGCCATGTTTCACAGCCGTAACGGAGGACAGAACGAGCAACTGCTCAGTACACAAATCCTTTGGCCGGATATGACATAAGCTGGTACATATCAACCACATGAGTCTTTTTTATCAATGCTGACATTTCGTCAACACAATCAGTCCATTAGGGTTGATGCAACCTACTATATAAGTAAAGAAGTGGTCAACACACTCTATCACCCTACTCCCTATCTACACGTAACGGGCAAAATGAAATGAGAAAAGAAGCTTATAGATGATAAGTAATGTATTGATGTATACGTCTGTAAAAAGATATTCAATAAATTATCTGTTAACAGCAAAAAGATAAAGTTATGAATAGACACATAGACAGACATACACAGAAAAAAATAAGCATAAACTTTTGGCATTACGTTTGTTGAAGAATAAAGCTATCAGAGTTACTGTCCACATATCAAAACAATACATACATGTTTGTAAGAACAATGATAATCATAGTAATAATGTGATATAGTCGAGTTCAGTAAGCATTATAAACGAATAAGTACACAAAATTATTGATTAAACGGTGGAGAACTGAAGTATATTGTTGTGATTCTTTTCTCTCAGTTGTTCCACTACTTCATCTTGTAACTGATTACTTATTGTTATTAGTTTTATCCTTACGAACTTCACTGACGGGGCGTAAACCAAGTGGAGAAAGCACATCAATGATAGTTTTAGGAGGAGACGGATTTTTCTCAGTCGCAGCTAAACAGTGGAGATAAAGAGAAAAAGAGGAGAGTGTGTGAAAGGGGGGAGGGAACAAAAATTCACAATATAATCTACACCAGATCTCAAGAACACTGATGATAATTATTACTTGTGTTTAATTCAATTCTGATTTTCTCGTTAATTGATTGGACCGAAATGTTTGATCTCTGTTGAAATGTCGGCGGCTTCTAGTGCGGACACTTTGACGATGTCTGAGGATAAACTTGAAGTAATTTGGTGAATAGTGACTAGAACTGGCTTACACGTAGCCAAAATGGTCTGGTAGATAACGCGTTGGTGTTTGAAACAATAGGAACTGGGCTCGAGTGTCAATGGGGACAGGCATCACTCACTGGGGTGTGCAGATACATCCAAACTGACGATTCCCAAGTAGGACGAAGTACGCATCCTAGACTCAACTTTCAGTCACCATCCACCAAACTGTTTTACAGTTTGAATCATATATGATGTGTCAGTAGGAGTGAATCGGAGAAAGGGCTCTGAATTTAGGTTTTGCGCTTATCGGGAAACGTATCTGCAGTATGTAAGTTTAAAAATTAGCTGACAAATGTGTCAGTGCTAAAACAAAAGTTTTATCAATGCAATATTTGATGATATGATGATGATAATGTAGGTAAGTATTCTAAGAATTACTTACTAATATCAGAGGAGAATGTCGACTGGTCATATATGGGTAGACACATTCACTTTTAGGAACCCTCAGCAGTGTATTACTCATTATTGTTGTTGGTGTTTTTACATAATTCTAGTTGTATGATGAGTTAAGAGTCAAGATGAAAAGCTGCAATTAATTATTGGCCAGATTGAATATATATCATTCGAGATCAGTAGAGAAATCTTGACTCAGTCGTTATTTTACCGAAGACTTCAGCAGTGTCTTCTCAAACTTCCTTAGGGGTTTAATAATCATGATGTCTTGAATACAGTAATTGTTGAACCCTGTTTTTCACATAACATTTAAGGTGTCGGTCACTTCGTTGAATTTGGAAATATCTGATTTTAAGGATGAAATTTATTTCAAGATTGACCACAAATTAACTTCAGTCAGAGAACCATTGAAAACTAGAGAGTACCGGAGCTATGGACCCCATTAGTGATCGAACCCAGGACCCTCAGCTGGTTACAAGACGAGTTCGTTGAACATGTAGCCACTGGGACGCGAATTGGCAGAAGTTAGAATTAATGGGCCATTGGATTCCGTCCCCAAGGCTGGATGGTTAAGGAGATCGCCTTGTAACCTGCAGGTCCTGGGTTCAATTCCTGGTAGTCACGGGAGGCATACTGTGAAGACTCCCTAACAGGACGAAGCAGCCGTCCAGTACTATATTTCAGTTTTCAATGGTTCTCTAACTGGAGTCAGTTCACAATCGATGAAATCCCTGCAAACCAACACATGAAATTAACTTGCCCGTTGATTCATCGAAGCCCCTTCCGATGGAGCAGGAGCTTACTTCATCGAAAAAATTTTTTTAATTGCCCAGGAAAACATTTATTTTCTTTGAGATAATTTGTAGCTTATAATGAAGTATATCACTTACATATCAATATATTAATATCACATTATTATACTTACAATAGAGATCAGGCAATCTGTTACACAATATAGAGACGTTACTCAGTGACTCATTGATAAGCTCTTGACTTTCCAGTCAGTGGGTTCCAGGTCCGAATCCGGCTCCATCTACTTCAGCCTAGGCGCAATCAGGCAGTGTTATCATCAGCCCTGATACATACACAAACAATAAGCGTGTCACGTAGCCTAATGGTGTACCATGGAAGACTTACCTACTTACCACAATAATATTTCCTCAACATGAATCATTCATTTTATAGACTTTGATTAGGCATATATAAATCACTTAGTGACCATAAATCCTGTCACTTAGTTATAACAATTAATAATTACAGTGTATAACGCGAATACTGTGAAGATGTGGCTTATTTTAGCTTAAAAGCCCGCGTTTGTATCCCACTCCACCAATTTCAGTCTAAACAACTACGTAGTGTCATTAAGCTCACACATAATAAGTGTAGCTCTTAGCCTGACACACATGAAACATCTGTTCCGGCCAACTGAGTCCAAACAACTGTTATAAGCTAGTAAAAATTATACAATACACATATTAAGAAAGTGTTAGTTAGTGAAAATTGAAAAGTAGAAATGAAATACAAATCATTCAAAATATAATTTACTAATATGCATACCTGAAGCAGCTTCTGCTCTTTTAGCTTCTAAAAACTGAGCAAATCTAGACTTCACTGTCTTTTTCTGTGTACTCTTCAGCTTTATAGGTAAGTGTAACAAAGATACAAAATAATAATAATTGAATATAGATTTAAGCATATAATAAACACATACACAATAGTAGATTCTGACTTATTACGTGTCACCTCTATTACTAGCAAATAAATATTAGTTACAGAACTAGCTATGACAAAAAACATTGTTCAGTAGTCGCTGATATGTCATAGCATTCTACAATCCTTGGATGTTGGGTGTTAGGTAAGTAAGGGAAGTCAATCGATGAGGATGGCTAGGACACGTGTTACACCTGTAGAACCATCAAATTCCTCCCCAACTGATGTTACATTATGTTGGAAAAAGAGTTAAGCAGGGTCATATCAAAATCAAGGTGTCAATCTGTGGAGTTCTTGGCAGTTGGTTTGAGACATGTAGAGAAAGTCGTCTAGACGCTAAAAACCAGTGACTTGAAACTGTTGGTGATATGGCTCAAAACGGTCGGTCGGTCGGTTTTCGACATAGAACTTTGCACATATATGGGGCAGTTCAAGTCGCCACACTCCATGTAGCACACAAAGCAAGAGAAGAAAGTAGAAGAAATGCATAATATAGTCAGTAAACAGAGGTGTGAGAACAAAACAGTTTAATTGGAAATCATAAGTCACAAGGAGTGGATGCATCTGTGCCACTGAGAACGATTTTGAGCCATGTCACCAATTGTTTCCAACGATTGGTTTTTACCCTCCCGAGGACCCCAACGAGGAAGTCTACACCTTCCTATGTGGCTTAGAGTAACTGTTGTAGATTTCATTGACTGGTGTCGTGTTTTCGTTTGACCGCCGCTAGCTCTTTTCCAGCCTGGCCTTATATCAGCTAACATTGCCCGTCGAGGAAGCCGATGACTAGGCATACGTAACACATGTCCTAACCATCTCAGTCGATGTAATTTCACAGTCTCGTCTATTGATTTCCCCTCCTTACCTAGCACTCGACGCTTAACCTCAATATTGCTCACCTTATTTTACCACTTCACGCGGGAGATAGAACGCAGACACTTATGATCGAACATAGCTAATCTTTTCATGTCTTCTGCTCTCAATGGCTCAAAACTGTTCTCAGTGGCGCATTAAGTCTTTATGTTTATTCAAATTACTTTTCCTCCCTATGGTTGCAGGTTGTTTTTTTATGAATTTCGTTTTGCTTTCCTTTCTCTGCCTTTGTGTATGTTACATGGAGTGTGGTAACTTGGACTGGTTTTAAAAGCTTGCTAGCTGATCAGGTGTACTATTCTACGTACTACTACTACTACTATCAGGTGTCATTCTTTACTAACAACAACTAATAACATCGGAATACTAATAATTTTCTTTGTTAAAACTGGTCAGGAGAACGATGATTCATAAATAATACCAGTCCACAAAAACAAAAAACACGATCGAGAATAATCAATTCAATTTACTCTTACCCCTTTGTTCGCAGTACTGATCATATTTCTGAATCGCTGTGAGATCCTGGACACTTTCTATAAATATATATTCGACAAAAAAACCGAGGCTTACAGGCTTATTGTTAAACACTAGGCGCATACAGCAGGATTGATGACATTTATTAAGTGTAAGGATAGAAGTTTATCATAACGAATGATTTTTCTTAGACAAAAAGTAGGCTAACCACGTGACCATTCATCAGCGGTCAACTGGTTCGCCTTATAACCTGATAGCTGTGGGTTCGATCACCGAAGGGGTCATGGATGAGTGCTGTTCAAGAGTTCCAAGACGAAGATTTCCAGATTGGTTTCAGGTTGATGAATGTGTTTCTCGCCTTCCCGATTCTCGATTTGACATCCTCGTCCGTTCCTCCTGTGGTTGAGACAATGCTCCCTAGATAAGTGAAAGAAGTAACCTCTTTCAAATCCCTCCCGTTGATGGTGATTGGCACTGGATGTTGCTGCTGCTGTTGTTGGTTGGTTATTTTCATAACCTCCGTCTTGTCTATGTTCACCTGGAGTCCTGTCTTCTCCAGCTGCTTCTTCGACCAGTTTGTCGGTTTTCGCTTGTAGGTCTTCGATTTTGTGTGACATCAAACATAAATCATCCACACGCGAAATCCAGGTCTTCTAGGTTCTTCACGTTGGTCCAGGATATCCCTGTCATCTCGTTCCCCACTGTCTGACGCATAATCCAGTCCACCACAATTAGGAATATCATTGGTGATAATAAGCACCCTTGTCTGACTCCTGTGTTTACTCCAAACGCCTCGCTGAGTTTTCCGTTGTGGATCACTTGACATGTGCCGTTGTCATACAGCTGTTGAATAAGGTTGGTGAATACTTGGGGTACGCCGTAGTACTCGAGTAGTTTCCAAATTACTTCGCGGTCAACGCTGTCGAAGGCCTTCTCAAAGTCTATAAAGTTGAGGTAGAGGTTTGATTGCCATTCCATGCTTTGTTCGATGATAATGCGTAGAGTTGCAATTTGGTCAGAACATGATTTGCCTTTCCTGAATCCAGCTTGTTCTGGACGGAGTTCTGTATCCAGTGCGTCCTTTATTCTCTCCAGGATGATGCGACTCAGAATTTTACTTGGCGTCGACAGGAGCATGATTCCTCGCCAGTTCTTGCAGAGTCCTAAGTCGCCCTTCTTTGGTAGTTTCACTAGGTAACCTTTCCTCCAGTCAGTAGGCACCTTTCCCTCCTTCCAGATCTTTTGCAATAATGGAGTCAGCATATCTGCTGTCGTCTCTGGGTCCGCTTTCAGTGCTTCCGGAGGTATTCCATCTGGTCCAGCTGCTTTTCCAGCTTTCAGGAGCTTGATTGCATTCAAGACTTCAGCTTTCGTTGGAGGATTGGTGTCAACTTGCAGTTGTGTACGTGCTGTTGTTGGTATTTCTGGTTGGTTCTGCTATCGATCTATTTTCACACTTTACATCGAATGTACTGGTTCAGTGAGTAAATATAACTGAGATATTTTCTTGCGTCTTATTGGATGATTACAACTCACAATCCTTCGATTTCACTACAAACGTAGAAGTAACGTGTGTCTCATGAGAATCTCGCTTTCACACTGTTAATATCATAACAAGCAGGTATCCAATGATTAGTAAACTTCCACAAACCCAAAAACTTTATAAAGTGATTATATAACCTACTATAAATATCTATCATGATTAAGATGTAATACACACACTTGGGGTAAGGCGAAACATGATAATGGGAGATTGAATATAGTATTATTCTTCAGTTCTAACACTAAGTAATAATAATAATTGTATCACAAGATTATTAGGATTTTGCTGTGTTCAGTTCAGTGATGTAGTTGAAAAAATATTCCTATAGCAGCCGTCACAAACCACCCGGTGCAACCGAGGGTGGGTAGACTTCCGTCTTTGCCTCGAAATCCTCATGTGGCCGTGTGTTCACAGACTCTGTCAAGTAAGTCCTATTCACTGTCTTTACGCGGCGGGTGCTCCTCATAAAATTGAAGAGGTGAATACGTAAGTCTTGAGCTTACAACCGGACTGATGGACATTCAGGTCTAACTAAGGGATCTGGAAATCCCTGATTCCAAACCTATGATGTACATGGGCTCCAGAATCCGAAAGGATCACTGTCAATCATAGGAACGCAACTCCTGACGCTGCTCCACTACCTTGTGGATCAAACTTAAAGTCAAAGGCTCAGGAGAAGTAACCCCTTTAATATAACCAAGTACTTCAGTCTGGGCAGTCTGGGAAGTATCGTAGCCTTCGCATAAACCATGAGATTTTTTGGGGCGCATTTTTCTTGATGCCCATGATGTAGCAAGTTTTTGTTTTAATAACCGTCAGTTGTGGTCTCTTATTTTTACTCCCTGAGTGTTCTGAATAGAAAGCAGGTTATCAAGCCTTAAGCTTTAAAAATTCAATAGAGACAGTGTTGATTTGCTTTTACGAGTTGGGGGGAGGTTGCTAACTTCAAAGCCCGAACCCATCCCCCAACATCTTTTCCGAGTTTACTACCGGCTAGTTAACTAGATGAGATTTAAAAGTGCATCGGCTGGGAACTGAACTCGGACCAAGTGGGTAATTGATTTATGGTGAAATATCGTCAGTATTAACTGACAATGAGAGATTCATTACTGTGAACTATTTCAAATAAGACAGTTTTTGTTTTATTATAACAAGGAAAAGAATCAAAAGTTTAGTACAAATGTTTTCAGTAACAATATCCATGATCTATCGAACAAAATTTTAAAAAAATTCACAACAATTCAACTTTACTTATTCATAAAACCTGCAGTGCTATTTTGATACGAACAGCTCTGATAACAACACACACTATCACAAGCTGACATCGGTTAGAGAACCACTGAAAGACCTGCAAGAACTGAGCAGCTGTTCAGTGTTAGCTCGGGACTCTTCAGCAGTACGCACCCACTTGGGTTCGAACAAGGTGAGCTAGTAGACCATTCAACCACTGGGAACCGATCCAATGGTTCTCTAACTGATATCAACTAATGACCAAACCTGTAAGCAATTTTAATGCAGAATATCAACTGAATATCATTCATTACCTTACCTTAGGTGATTTTGTAACAACTGAGTCTGATTTTGAAGAAGTTGACGCATTCTCTACTTCATTCGCGTTGACAAGTTCACTGTTAACAGGTTGAGAATTTTTCAGTTTACCTCTCTTTGGAGGTGTTGTTATTGTCGTTGTATCTTTTACGTGTTTTGGTGGACGACCACGACGTTTAATAATTTGCGATCTAGCTGGAGTAACAGGATACTGCTCCACTGACCAGTTACATTCTTCACGCCAAACACGCAGACGTTCAAAAGCACTATCAGATAGACGAATTTCATTAGATACTAAAGTCCAATAGCCAAGAAGATCGTTTAAATCCGTTTTTGGTGTGTCGTTATCATCAATGTCACTTTTCTCGGCCATTTCAATTAAACTTTTAAAAAATGGTAATTTTTTCTGTAACAAAAGTTCACACTTTCCTACGGCTGCTCTAACAGAATCGCGTGCTATATACAGAGGGGGAAAATATAATTGATAATAATGTGGATGAAATATATAAATCTTGTTTTGATTTACTAAATTCATTAACGTTATTGGATAAAACCATATCAGTTGAACACAAGGTTAATAAGTTAGACAAGTGTTTCAGAAGAAAGACTGTAGTTACCAAGACATATGACAACGGTCAATCATTTTTTGTGGAAGTGTGTAACTTAAGAAACCATATTTTGATTGGACACTAGTAACTAGTGTGACGTATCTAGTCCTTCTTTGGTGCAGACTGAATTCTATCAGTCAGGTATTTGCAATGTGGCCACCATTCTAGGTAGCTCGCCATCACGGTGCACATTGATTTGATATTAGATAGTTGGAGGCAAATACCTGACTGATAGAATTCAGTCTGCACCAAAGAAGGACTAGATACGTCACACTAGTTACTAGTGTCCAATCAAAATACCCACTACAGTCCTACAGGAGGTCAATCGCGAGCCCGAATAGCTCAGTGGTAACGTCTCTGACTGCAGGTAGCACTGGGTGACGCGGGTTCGAATCTCAGAAGGGACATTAGTTCCTTCAGGGTTGCAGATACGCCTTGCTGATGAGTGCCAACTAGCACGAAACCTAGGTCCAAGGCTTCCTGCCGATTGCCTCCAACTATCTAATATTAAGAAACCATCTTTTATGCAGGCAGTTGTGAGTTTAATTCCAGTTATAGCTACTTCTAATTATGGCATGAACCCGACATACCTATGTGGTCAATTCACTGTCAAAAAGTAACCTAGTGTCTAGAAAAATGTGGCTATAGTCAATTCGTGCAAAGTTATCTGCTCACAGCCTAAAAGATATCTTTCAGTCCTTTAAAATGTTAGAGAATTTGAACACCTTCAAAACAAACTAATGGTTTTGTTAGATGTGTCATCCTTATTCACAAAGATCCCACTGGAACAAACTACATAAATTACATTTCAATATTCTAACTTTTTTCCTCTGCTATAAAGCGAACTCGAACAGCTCCTACTACTAATGTGCACCATAGACAAACAACAGTCTTAATTCAACAATGTTATGAACCAAGAGATTGGTGGGTTCGCTATGGGTAATCCATTGGATCCGATTCTTCAAACTAGGTAGAATATGTAAGCAATATCATTTCAAATATGATGCCTATACTGTCTATCTATAATCCGAAGTACGTTCAAACATTTTTTTAACTTATAATTTGATTTTGTCTAGGATGTACTCAGTTGAAGAGAATCCACAGAGTAAAAAGAGCTCGTAAAATCCTACAAATATGTTAGTCGTTTCTTTTTTCAAACTAACAGAGAGTACAGGTTGTGTGAAAGGATTCGATCCTGACGGACATTTCTATAGGCAACTTGGAGAAAATAAGAATGACGTTCGAAATCAGACAGACTAATATACCGGATATCTCAATGATATGTTTGTCATTTGTGATTGTTTCAATGATATATAGCAAATATTAAATCTCCTAAATAATGTTTACCCTAATATAAAGTTTACGGGAAAAGATGGTTGGTCAGATTAAAACATGTCACCATCCACGGAATCTTTGGCTATTGACTTTAAGTATGCAGGGAGGTATCGACTGCCAGGTTAGGGTCCTCGGAATGTTACGAATCAATGGTTGGCGAATATGTGATGATGTGGTTCGAAATCGTCCGCAGACGTACTCACTATTTATGATTTTTCAGATTCTAAAATGCCTTACTAATCTTCATTTAATTATTTTATTCTTTACGCTCATGTTACCCCGCCGCACTATCGTAAAGCTATCCCTCTGTGTGTGCTTTTTCGAAATGCAGTAACTTGAGCTAATAAAGTTTAGTCAAGAGTTCTACGTTGATTCGACAGTCAGTCAATCAACAGAAAATTGTTCTCAAATGCAACTTGACGGGATATATTATTGGCACTAGCTTGCCAATAGCAATTGCAATAAGGCTGAAGGTTTTGTTGGTTACTAATACTCAGTGTGTGTTAAGTTGGCACTATTCTGTGGTGGGGGATTTTAATGTATATTGCAGATAGATTAAGAGCTGCATATGAGACATCATTAATACCTATTTCTAACTTCAGTTCCGTGAGTTTAAGTCAGTTCAGAGAACAAAGAAGGATTCTAGGCAGATAAATAGCGATAACTTTTCATCATCATGTTGCAATTATATAATACAAATAGTATTTGGCATGCGACCAAGGGACTTGTGTTTGTCATCGAAACAATTTTGTAATGCACTTTGGTGTTTCACTACTTCATTTAGTCTGGCACTAGTATCTGTAAGACATGTTTATTAAAGAATGTCATGTACTTAGGAATATCAATGCAATTATAAATAAGTTATCGAGAAAGATAGTAAAATAGGGTATCAGTGCTTCTTAGTCTTACCCTGTTCTGGCATATTTTCGCCTTCTTCAGATAGTACACAATTCCAATCCCCGCATAATGCGAGTAGTCGAGATGTTTCCATATCCGCAAGCATACGGAATTCAGAGACTGAGTTAGGATCAACTGTAGACATGTTTAGAGTTTCATTGTTTACTTCGTTAGAAGAAGGTGAGGCAATTTTCTCTGATGGTTGAATATTCTCCTTGCTATATAAGAATAGTGATTAAGAAATATTCAAAATACTGTAACATACTGACACTGAAGTGTAAAACATGCGTTTCAAGATATTTGAGAGGTATTTTTTTTAAAGGTGACTGGTAAAGCGAAAGGCCAAGACTATTCAAACAGCTTCTTGTATACACTAATGATAATGAAATACCTTCATTCGTCTGAATATTCAATGAATCATCCCTACTGGAATGTCGAATTTTGAAGGTACGTTATTGACTCCATTCACACAGAGAACAGACTATCTTTATTTTCAAGATGTATGTTCATTCTTAACAAAAACACTCGCGATAGAATTAGTTTTCAGAAAGCATACAGTTAAAGTAGTTAATAGAGCTGCTTGTAACCACTGGTATTCATTGTGCTGTGAATACTTCCACGCCAAAAAAAACATTACATCCATTCTAGGTGATATTTAGAAGGAAGACTACTGAAACAATTCAACTTTACTCAACCAGTAAACCAAGTGAAGCCAAATGGTACAAAGGGTGTCAGGTTTCGGCTTTTGTGTATGGCGGAGGCGTTGGCAATTCATCAATACAACTCTGAATTCTGTATCCAGAAAAAGTTTGTCCAGTCTATTATTCTACCTTGGTCTTAACCTCTTCACTAATCGTTCCTTGTAAATAAAAAATTTTGATTTTTTCTTTTCATTTTAATTTTGCTTTTGCTTTAATAATTAATTCACTATTATCACTCTCATATGTTCCTTTTGTATATTTTCACACCCTCTTCACACTTGTTAAATTGACACTCAAATACCTTTATTCTCACTCAATAGCAATTTTAACCTCATCAAATTTCTATCTTTGTGCCGTTGAGTACCACGTAATTTACAACTTTTAAAGCCACTTCTGAGTAATTATATCAATTATGTCACCCCCTATTACTCAATAATAGACCACTATATATTTTTGTAAGTATAAATACGACTGTACAGCCTCTGAAGATGATTTCGTCGATAAAGAAAATTTTCTTCGCTGAATCTGTCTTTTATTTTCTTCATGACTCAATGGGTATTTTCGGTGATTTCAACCAGTAATTCTTAATATCTTTTTCTGATTTTGTTTTGGTATTTATGTATTTCGAATAAAAGATCAAGCAACAAGTATCTCCATCAGTTGGAAGCTTACTCAACAAATCAAGAATTCTCTCTATTATTATGATGTAAGAAACTGCTAAGAATTTGTAAATAGGATACAACGTGGTAGAATCCTGGACAGCCACGCATGTGGCCCGGTGTTCAGTCCTCGACAAACGCATTTTTAAACCTCACTTACCTGGTAGTAAGCCCAGAAAAGAGGGGAGGCTGGGCGTGAGGCTAGCAACCTCACCCACTGAAGTAACACCACTGCTACAGAAACTTTGAAGCTTAAAGCCGCACGTTCCACTCGGAATGCAAAGCAATGAAATATACAGTGCCATGCTTTTTCCAAACGTTTTGAAAACGAAGAGAGAGACGGATTAAGTAGATAAAACTGGTAATCGATATAGAGAGGATGAAATAAAGTGGAAGAAGACGAAGGGAAGGACAGCAGGAAGAACACAAATAGCTTGTATAAATCGGATTCCCAATGTTAGGTTGTATGGGATTTGTCTAATAAAACAACCCTACACCGGTAAACCTTGAGTTCTCCGCTACCTTATCTATTTCTTGTTAAAAAGTCTTGATAGTTCAAGTAATGCAATCAACACAGATACCACATTAACCACATTTTCTTCTTCTCATTATTATTCGAAAAGTGAATCTCATAATGTGGGAATCTGGATGTGAATGCTGACTCTAAACTAGTGATGCACACGGACTCTAGGAGCTGAGACAAACGAATAATGCATGAGTCTTCTTTAGCCATTAATCTAAATTATGCAATTACTGAAATCTTAAAAGGTTTCACAGAACTGGATCTCAACTACATTTATTGCCGAAATCTATTTAGCTAGAAAGTATCACATGTGCAATCTAAGATAAACGCTTTAATAATATGCGATCAGGATTTCTACAGTTGCAGTGCTAAGTTTTCCAGAGAAAATTCTACTAGTTCAATAATGCTGTGTGATAACAGAATTATAACCACTTAGGACGATTAAATTTATCATGATCCCTGATCTACCTGTTTTACAGATTCCTTAACCTACAGTTGGTTGAAATTGATAACAAATTTCGAGTCAGGTTTAACCTTAGTGGCAGAAAATAACCAGAAACATGATATATCCCTCCAAACTCTGTAAAAGTATAAAATTAATACTTGGAATGAAGACCAAAACATTTGGAAACACCTGCACTTTGGGGACTAACTATCATTTCCTTGGCAACTGGCGCGGAATTATGCTCCTGTCCATCCCAAGCAAAATACTAAGCCGCATCATCCTGGAAAGGATCAAACAAGCCCTGGATGAAAAACTTCGACCAGAACAAGCTGGATTCAGGAGAAACAAGTCATGTATTGATCAAATCGCCACACTACGGATCATCATTGAACAAAGTTTGGAATGGCAGTCACCTCTCTATCTCAACTTCATCGACTTTGAAAAGGCCTTCGACAGCGTCGATCGAGAGGTGATTTGGCAACTACTTCGCTACTACGGGGTGCCACCGACAATTATACATCTCATCCAACAGTTGTATGACAACGCTGCATGCCAAGTAATCCACAACGGGAAGCTCACGGAATCCTTCGAAGTGAAGACAGGAGTAAGACAGGGTTGCCTACTATCGCCAATGATTTTCCTGATTGCGGTAGATTGGATAATGCGACAAACAGCGGGCAATGAGGAAACAGGCATAAAATGGACTCACACAAAGAACTTGGAGGATCTAGACTTCGCCGATGATATATGCCTGATTTCCCACAAACTGGAAGATATGCAAGTGAAAAGTAACAAGTTGGCAGAAGAAGCATCAAAGATAGGACTCCAGGTGAACATAGAGAAAACGGAGGTGATGAAGATCCCTGGCCAACACCACCACCAACAACAACAGACAGCAATCAGCATAAATGGAAAGAACCTGAAAGAAACTACCTCCTTTACCTACGAAATTCAACTACAGGCGATAGAGAAATTAGATCAACAAAAAAATCGATTAATGTGAAGTCAGTACTACTATACGGATCAGAGACTTGGCGTGTCACGAAAAGCACCTCAAACAAGCTACAGACCTTCATTAACAGATGTCTTCGCTCAATACTCAAGATCAGATGGCCGGAAAGGATCAGCAACAAAGATCTCTGGGAGCGAACCAACCAGGAACCGATTGTGAAACAAATAGGCAGGAAGAAATGGAGATGGATTGGCCACACTCTGAGGAAACCAGAATGTGACATCACTAGACAAGCCCTCGAGTGTAACCCGAAAGGGAAGCGACGAGTTGGTCGTCCAAGGGTGACCTGGAGGAGATCATGTGAATAGGAGATGAAAGCATGTGGGAGACTGGAGCCAGGTGAACTAGCAAAGCAATGGAGACGCATGGCTGAAGCTTGTTCCTCTAGGAACTAAAGGAAATAATAATAATAATCATTTCCTTGCATGCTACTGTAAGACACTTAGTTACCCACAACAGATTTCTCATTTTCCAGGCTATGAGACATACTTATTGCATGAAGGCTGATGATAATACCCAGTCGCCCAGGTTGAAGTAGGTGGAGAGGGATTCGAACTCGAAATCCACTGGCTGCAAGTCGAGTGCTTAAGCCAATGACCCACGTCTCCACTACTGTTAGACACTGTTTCTCATAGAAGGTGATAAAAGTGTGCACAGAATATACATAGTGGAACAGAATAATATGCGAGTCTTTTGCTTCAAGTTATCACAACAGTACAGAAATAAACCAACAAAAGTAAAGGAGGATAGAGTAGGCGGGAGATAAATATCAGAAAATCAGGCAATTAAGAGTGTAAGAAGAACAAGTGAATATATTTCTGTCGAACGGCATTCCTATTCACTGAAGCAGTCAAGAGCAACAGAACTTTCTATGCAAATGAAATTAACAATCAATGATATAACGTCTTAGTTTGACGAATAGGAGGTTACTGTCATCGTCACCATTCAAGACCGATCAATAAAATGCATTAGCACAGATTGCAGCTTACACAACACCACCTATTTAGGAGTTAAAATAAATAAAAGTGACAAATGTCCATCGAAAGTTATTAAGTACACATCGTTTTATAGGGTTACCTAAAAGTGCCCAACAAGTGTTGTTATGATCACGTTATTTCGTTGAATTTGATATGATGCAGTGATATGATAGGAGTCAATTTAGATTGGCATGTAATTATAACAATTATTAGTATTATTTTAAAGACTATACCTTCAATTCTATAGACTTGAATATTTCGTGTCGGCTTCAAAGAATAAAAGGTATAGAATCTTAATGCTTCCGACAGAATGCATAACAAAAAACTGTCACCTAGGATACAATCTCTGAAAGATAGTACTTTTAAGCACTGCAGTTACTTTCATGTATACAGAACCAAAGGAATTGAATATCTGATTCTCAAATGTCAATGCATGCAATGTCATGCTATTGCAAGATATTTCGTTGCAAACTATATAGAGGTGCGTGTGTTTGCTACTTTATGAAACTGGTTGTAGAGTTCTTTAAGGTAATCAGCCTAAGATATACAATACTACTAACTACGTTTCGTTTAGTAGTACATAGGTCTACGCAGGACAATTTCATATGCTAGAATTAACTCAAACAAAATATTTTGCAAACTTACTCTTCTGAAGTGAATGAATTCTCCGCCACATCTTGCATTTCGCACTCATCAGCAGGCATTATGTTATCTGAATTCGATTTTCCAGGAAATGTAGGATTACGGTTCATTTCTAACATGGAAAACCGACGATTGATTACTATACGTGACAGTCGGCGTGATGTAGATGAAATAGGGTCATTGTACTTAGGTAAACGCATAGGAGTTTTAGGATCGTTGGAATCTAACACACCTTCACTGAAAGATTTTGAATAACTCAATCTTCGAGGTCGAGAATCCACCATAGGACTGGAGCAGATGGCTTCCCATTTATCTTTTTCTGAACGTATTTTTCGGAGATCTATGGATTTACGAGCAACAAACTTTGGTCTGATACAATATGGTACAACAGGATATTGCTTACTTATTATCGTCTTCATCATTTGGTTCAGCCTCTTTAAACAAATCATTCTCAGGTTCACACTCACGTACTAGAGATGATTTTATGGTTATCTCTGAATCGAATTCAATCTCATCAGAAGATATATTGCGGGTATCCAAATTCTTTCCCTTGGGTGTCCTTGGGACTTTATCCACATGAATTCGTCTAGCCATCGAATCAAACTGAAGGGGTAAAAGAATTTCGAGAGTAGAAAGTTAGGTTACTTATCCACTTAATTCATGTCGTAATTTAAAACACGAAAAAGACAAAATATACTTACTGAAATACATATACGCATGTATAAAGTTAAAATGTGAACTAGTACATTATATGGATACACTTATTGTAATTCACAAATCCAAATAAGATATATATACATATATGTACTGAGAGCATGTAAACCATCCACCAATAAACTGGCAAAATATGCGCAAAACTGGGTTATTATTAATCGTCTCACTGCATAAGATGCGGACTATAGTTCTACAAACTTGAATCCTTTTAAAAATAAGTATGAGGCGAATAACTTATTGGAGTAAATGTTTTTAAGTGAAAACCCTAAACTAGTATTCTTTCCATCTCCAATATTACTTAATATTATTTGTAAATTTTACTGAGTACTTCAAAACTACCAATGAAGTATGTCAGTTTACTTATATTATCCTATAGCGTAGAACCGATCAAAACAGGTGCATGAACATTTGGTGTTTACTTATAGTAAAGGTCACAACTTACTTTTAGTTTTCAATACTACGTTATATGTTCTTAAGGTGGGCTTGGTAGGTTTAGACGGGATGTAGTTACGCTATCTACTAACCACCAAATAAAAAGCAATTTCCACATTGAAAAACCTATTATTCTAGCATTCTCCAGCATTATTTCCGCATTGCAGGCTTCGAAGTCGGAGAATACACACAATTAAAGTGGGCAAGTATGAACGGTTGAAATGGACGAAACGTGGGTGTAAAGCAATATTTCAAACCATTTTCTACTTTCGCACATTTACACCCACTTTTTGCTTTGTGAATTCCAAAAATACCCCACTTTCTCACTGCTTGATGGGAATGCCTCCCCCCTTTAACCCACTATCGATGTTCACGAAAAGTACGACTAAGAATAGTGACTGGCAAGCATGGAGAACAAAGTTTTTATTAAAAGTATGACAGTAGGAACGAAACAGTTGTTTTAAAGTTATAATTCACGACAAATGTAATAGTTGAAGATAATAAACAAATGCAACATACCAGAACGTGTCAAAATACGCGGAACGAAACCGCAGCTCGAAGACCTATGAAAGCCGCCTAGTACGGACGTTTATAATAGCAAGCTTTTCAAAGTCACTTAAACAACATACTTTCTGAATATTGTCTCTGACTTCATGATGTCGTGATTTCTGTAGGATGAATTCACCCTATATTTTTTAAAATTATCTTTATCTTTTAATTTATATATCTAGTGAAGCTGCTGCTTATCCTAACTCATCCTTAGCTTAACACTGGAACAAGATCCCGAATGACTTGCATGCACTGCGAAAACTGCAAACAACCCTAGCCAAAGAAAATCAGTGGAGTTTAGTGGGCTATTTTTGAAGTTATCTGTGATCGTTATGTCACGATTATCGGTTGAACTGACTGTGGTTGCAGTAAAAATGACGGAATCAGGAACAATTCAGGTTTACTAGTGTCGAATAATTACTCAGCTTTCATATAGAACAGCGACATCATACAGGACCTACTTAATTTCGCAAAATCGCAAGTACCACCACCGTATGATCCCTGATAGAGTCTTAGGGAACAAAAAACATGGGAAGTGTCACCGAGTTTGGATGTAGAGGTGAACATATCAACCATTATGTTCGGTGATTTTTAGGTTCTAGAGTAAATGCACATTTACTATGACCAGAAGCACGCTGAATTTCTCAGCCTGGATTAGCCACTTGACCACGCTGATCAAAACTCTTTTAGGTGTTCGTCCATTTGGCAGGAACAGTAACAGATGCACCTGTAATGCACCGTCCAATTCACCAAAGTAAACCTAGGGCTAAAATTATTATGATATTATTGTTCCCTTGGGTTCTAAAGGCAGCGCCACGCTTCAGCCGCCCATCTCTGCTTTGTACCATTTTATACCGTCCTGTTTAGCCGGGCCCACGATTTCCAGCGTTCTGTCGTTTCATCCTCGCACGATTTCCTACATATCACCCACGGACAACCCAATCGTCGTTTCCCATTCGGGTTCCACTCGAACGATGGCCTGGCACGCTACGTCATTCGACTGGATAAAATGAATGGATCATACTGGATTGTCTTAATGTTAACTAAATAAACGCCAGGCTTCCTTTAAATGTCTCAGGCTTCTTTCAACAGGTACATGTGAGCCCAGACTGTGACTCCATATAATGCTTCTCGTTCGCGCTGTTAGCGCGTACATCGTTCAAGTTTGTAGTTTAATCATACTAGCCGGATAAGTCCTGGAAGCTTACCGATATTCGCAGACCATGCAGCTTACTGATTAAGTGGGTAATTAGGCACATTACGTTCAGTCGATCTGGTATAATATAGCATATCAATAGAGCAACTAATCGTTTGCACTAGGTACTCCCGACTATCACTTATTTTTCTTTATCCATAACTTTACTTTTTGTTACCTGTATTATTTTGCCTTTGTCGAATTAGATCACCACTATTTCTATTTGTGCTTATGTTGGTGGCATTTTATTGTATTTGTATTTGATGATCGAAATCGCACGCGATACCAGTTGGATGTCGCAGTCTCTTCGTACAACTTGACCTTATTCTTATCGATTTCTGAGGTGTTTTAGTGGGTGTTAGACCGCTGCTCGAATATAACTGGTATTGGTCGCTCCTTTGGCCTCAAAATATACAGGTATATCACCATCAGAACTCAAAGTTGGGTCGACTTCTTTGCAAGGCTTATCATCCTCTACGAATAGAGACCAGTCTAAATGAAGGGGGGAGAGAGATCAATTGTTTTGTCGTTTGACAACATCACAGTTAACCTTCTGGATAGTAAGCTGTCCGTGATCTTTATTTTCCACTTTGTTAATCTTGTCTATCTTCTGTTTATTTATAAACAATACAGATCCCCACCACGCCGACAGTAATTCTTAAGTCTTTGCAGCCACTTGATATATTATTTATGTGTCTGTCCGGTCTCATTTTCACCTAGGTTTCACCTGAAATGGTTTTATTCTGTATACAATAATCACCCAATGAAATAAACGAATATTTTCTACACGCGAACATAGCTTGGGCCATATGGATAAAAAGATATACTCATAAATCCACGTTTCACGTAGCCCCAATAACGTCCCGGACGTCATTGTTTTTGTATAATTGTCAGAGCTGTACACGACTATCGATCCAAACAAACTGGGTCGTATTCGTCTGACGAATTCTCTCGAAGAATTCAATGAGATAATCAACTTTATTGAGTCGTTATTGCTCCTTTGTGACCTATCTCGTGAAACTGTTTCAGATATCCTATGGAAGTAACAATATAATAATAATATATTCTCATTTTTGTACATGAGGGACGCCAGTTTACAGGCATCATCAATTCGATAAATTACACATACGATTAGTAAGTATAGTTAGTAATGATAATGTAATAAGGTACATATTTATTCCTACAAATGTAAGACACACCAATTGTATAGGCATGGATAAGTATTATTTAAGTTACATATTTAAATTACATGATTTACGGTCAAATAACATGGTTGCTGTCATTTTATCTTTAGCTTGTGGGAAAAATCTGATAACTGGTGATTCAATGGAACACATCAAGAAATATAGAGATATTGACTTCGCATTAACAAAAACACCCAAGTATGCGTTGGATGGATTACAGATACTTGGGAAAATAAATAAAGCTTGAAGTCAATTCCCTCATATAACAATAAAATGCGTCTTATAACAATATTTTCTCAATTTATGCACATGAGGGACTCCAGTTGCCAGGCATCATCAATATCATAATAATGCACACATGGAGTAGACATGTTTAAAATTTTTCACTAACTCAAGATATATATATAAGGAAGATAATGGATTATTGACGGTAAATACACTCTGCATAAGTTAAAACAGTATATATGGCATAATCCTAGGCACCATTATTTTTTGAATTTGTTGAAAATGAGCGAAACAACTGAGTGTTGCGTTACATTCGGTCGATATGGTGGGCTACTCACAAAAGTATAAAAATGGCTTATAAAACGTTAGTTAGTTTACCGTAAACGATGTTTTAAGCAATATAATCTGCAAGAGGCTCACCACAGCAGTTAGTATCCAGTTAAACATGCAGAGAAGTAGTAATATTTCAGCAACCAGTGAATTTTTGATTCTTTCGGTCTGGAACTAGAGTAACTGCGAACCAATCCATACAAAAATGTCGAAAGAGGCATGCAGGAGCAGAATTTTACGATCGAATGAGTCAGTGGGACCTGAGATGCAGCTGTCAGCATATTTTCGTTATTTCATAGATATCCAGGTTTATTGGCGCTGTATAGGTAGTGATTTGGATTTGTCATCATGATCGACATATGGATGGATGTTCAAATATGTACTACTACCTGTTTGCCTTTCGGATTTAGTTAATTACCTATCGTGTTGGGTTTGATTACTCTATATGTTGGACTTTGTAGCAAAAGGTGTTACTCAACGAGTCGTGTCCCCTTACAACTTTTTGGCATACGGGCTGACAGACTGTGAGTCACTGGACAAAGCCAAAGCTACGTTTTTAAGCTTGTAGTAGTAAATTTTCACTTAATCAGGTTTAGTAAACATCAAGAAAGTTCACGTGTCCTACGCTGCTTAAATTCAGTAACTCTAATTACTCCAAGAAACTCTAGCGATTTAACAAGCCTATTGGTTCATCCACACCTTATGGTAACACTAAACTTACTGCTGTTCTGACGCCACGTCAAATATGTAGCTGTGCAAGGGTGTCAGTTGTCGCTGAAACCTGTCTGGCCATCATAGAGGTTGCTATCCCTTTAGACGTAAGTAAATTTTTCGCACCAGATATATACGGAATTCAGACGTCTACAGATAATAGCTCCCCTTCTGTTAAACAGAAAAGTGAAGCAGCTACGACTATGAAACTTTGCCCTTCTGCGGCCTGCTTGAACATAGGGCTACCAAAAATTCCACCCTACAACATTTTACAAAATTGCTTTGGTTTGCTCTTTTAATTTTGTTTTAATTTATCAATAATGTGTCCTAATCGTATTATATATAATCGCGCATTTTTAAAATCATTACAACCTACTGCGTTGTGTCATCCACAAAAATTGAGAAAAAACATCACTGTGGATGGCAGCGTGCACTGAAACGTACACAAATTAATCAAATGACTGTTCCTGAACTCGTTAGCACTAATTGTAGATCCCTGTCCAACAAAATGGATTATCTTCAATCCCTAATGTATTCTAATGTTTATCGAAATGCTGGCGGTTTAGCAATACAAGAGACTTGGCTGCACCAGCATTATGATGATAATCTAGTTTCAATAAATAGATATAAAGTGTTTCGCCAAGATAGAAAAAGTTCTAAGAAAAAATGTGGAGGAGGAGTAGCCACTTTTATAAACACAAGTTGGTCTACATCAAATCACGTCTGCTTCAATTATTCTAATGACAATATAGATTGCATAACCGTCAGGTGTAAGTAAATATTCTTATATATACATAACAAATATTTACATAACACCCAATTGTAGCTTTTCTAATATAGTTATGTTTGCAGATGAATTTACTGAATTCGCTGCTCCTGCATTCGGAAACTCGTTGTTTATAGTCTGTAATGATTTTAATTCATGTGATCACAGCTTTCTTACTTCACTTGGTCACGAGAATCTAGTCGAGTTTAATACACGTCTGGAGAAATCACTAGACCTGGTTTTCATAAATGAACCTGATGTATATGAAATCCAAAGGAGAGCTCCTTTGTTAATCTCTGACCACCTCATTATTCGTATTTTACAACAAAAATTGTTTAGTCATTCAACGAAGAAGATACATGAACGTTCATATTCCCATGACAACATTCTAGCACTAAGAAGCATGTTGTATGATACCAACTGGGAACTATTTACTGACGATAAGTTGGATGCTACTGTCTCTAATATAACCGATTATCTGAATTTTTGTTTGGAAATTTGCTGTCCATATTAAACACTGTTTTCGAGATTTGACAGAATCTCTTCTTTGAAACTGAAAAAACTTAGAAGACTAAAAGAGAAGTTGTATAAGAATTGTGATAATACTGGTGTCCGTAAAAATAAACACCCTTATAAAAATTGAAATAGAAAGGTTGAACAGACTGTATAATGAAAAAATTTTATCATGTAAAAATCCTTCAAACATTTGGAAACTTTTCAATAAACTTACAAGTAAAAAACAAATGTCTGTTGATGCTTATTCTGATGTTAATGCTTTAAACAAATCATTTATCATGAAACAAATTAATATGGTTGTACCTGATGTACCTATTCAAGATAATGGTCATTTTCCGGGTTTTAAAGGAAAGGATGTACTATTATGTTTGAAATCTTTAAATCCAACACACAGCCTTGGTCCAGATGGTGTACCAAGCATTCTTCTTCAGAAGTGTGCAGACATCTTGTGTCATCCTCTTACTCAAATCTTTAATCCATCATTTAACAGGGAAACGGTACCTGCTGACTGGAAAGAAATCAAGGTTGTACCTGTACAGAAATCATCTTCTGGAGCAGGTATAAAGTTTAGACCGGTCGCTGTAATATCTCCTTTTTTGAAAACTATGGAGAAACTTCTTTTGAGTATTCTTAAACCTTCTTTAAAAGCTTTCAGTGACCCTAAGCAGTTTGCTTATAAGTGCGGAAGAAGTACATTAGATGCAGCCATTGTACTACACCACAATATTGTTTCCTGCCTTGATAAGGGTGCTAAGTTCGTTCGAACAGCTTTTTTAGACTATACTGCAGCTTTCGACTCTGTTCCTAGGACACTTTTATTAGGAAAGATGATTTCAGCACAGAGTCTTGGGCAACTAGATGGCTGTCTTCTTATTTTAAGGATAGGAAACAACACACTGTTTTGGCAGGAAAGCACTCCACTTCTCAGATATCTGAAAGTGGTGTGCCTCAAGGTGCAGTACTTTCTCCATTTCTTTTCTCTTTCGTTTTGCATGACCTTCCGAACTCACCCAAATTTAACTTCATTAAGTATGCTGATGATCTGACCGTTTCTGTCCTTGTAGTTTCCATATCGGATTGTTCCCATATGAATGGCTTCTTAGCTGAAGTTAAGGATTGGTCTGGCTCAAATGGTCTTAAACTAAATCCAACTAAATGTAATACTGTTGATTTCAGCTTGAGAAGTGAGAAAAACATGCATGGATTGATTCAATCTCATGATTGTTGTAATATTGATGGTACCATGATGGAGAGTAAGTCAAGTGTTCCTTATATTGGCATTAGTTTCTCTTCAAACCTTTGTTGGTCGTCTCATATTCCTTTAGTTTCTAAGAAAGTTTTGCGTCTGACTTATTACATAAGGAAGTTGAGGCACTCAGGTATAACCCAACCTCTTCTCATACAATTTATTAATTCATGTGTTTTGCCCATCATTCTTTATTGTTCTCCATTATTCTTCGCTGATCTACTAAAGAAAGACCATATAATACTACGAAGAACATTGAAGGCTGTAAGTAGGGTCAGTGCTATCCCTTTGACTCAACTAACTGACACTTGTCAACAGGCATATAAATTCTTGTAAACCCTTAGCTAAAGTTATTTGCAATTAATAGTGTTCTCTGAGCTGGTTTAGTTGCGAAGGTAAAGTTATCTTGTCTGATAGTGAACATCCTCTTTATTCACAATTGTTTCCTTGTACCTCTTCGGGTAAGAGCAGAAGAAATTTCATAAACATTTATGCTCGTACTACAAAATATAAAAATTCGACCGTACCATATTTAGCACGAGTATTGTGTGAAGAGACAAATATCAAAAAAGAACTTTTACAACTTTTAAATCATTAACTAAACTATAAAATGTAATGATGCATATTAATGCATGTGTTGTTTGTTATATTATTTATTTATTATTCACTAAGACCTAGCAATGGTGTGATTTTGTTAGGGTTTTATTCTTTCCTATTAACTATCAATATTCTAACATTTTATACATTTATTTAATTATAAACAGAGCTAAACCATTGCAATTTGTAAAGGAAACGCTGAAAATTCCATGCTGTAAACTGTTATTGTTGTGGAATAAAGTGATTATTATTATAAGGACCCCGGCTACCATCAGCTACTAATTGGTCCCTTAGCCATTCCTCTATCAGAGCTACAGAAACGGTCAGGCTTGACACATTACCTACAAATAAAAATGTCTTCAGTGAGCGCTCAGGCTAGCAAACACATAAAACGAAGTCACCTAGTCCCATCACCCAGGATATCCGTACTCAGACGTGTCACTTATTAGTTATTTGGCAGCAAATCTATCACCCTTAACTTCAGTAACTCCAACTATCTACAAGAATTACTTTATCTGCCCTTGATCGTGTCACCCAAATTTCTTAGGCCAGTACGAGATCTCGGCACAATATTAACGCGAATTGCGCATGTATTATCAAAATACCCTTCTCTGGAAGGTAGGGCGACGTACTAGAGTCACTGTACTTCAAACACCCTTCACCTTCAATGTAACATTGTTTCAATGCGCCGTTGCGACAATGTCAGTTGACAATCTTCACTTCAGTCTGCACCTAACAAACAACCCGACACTTTATGGGGCAACTTTTCAAAGTTATCTGCGATTTCACTGTCACTGCCAACTTCCTCTCATTCTGCCTGATTAACACCCTTTTCTTACCCAATAAAATGTTCAACCTCAAGACACCATCCTCAGTTTGATACATCTCTAATAATGACTATTGAAACGTAGCTTACTACTTAGACTTGCGATAAGGATATTTCCACTGACAACCACTATCTATTCAGGGGTAACAGCTAACTTGGACTGCAGAAAATAGGACAAAGTGGAGACGTGCTGTTGAAGACCAGCCTTCTACTCGAAATTCAAAGGAAATCATTGCCGATAACGACTCGGTTGGAGCTATTCTAAATCTCTCTTACTCCACTCCCTGCTTTATATGCTGCACCTTTCACCTCCCATGCTCATGTTTTGAAAGTGATACGAAGCTTGCTAACATGTTCGCTTACGCCACTTCATTACTAGGCACAGCAAAAATAATATATGGGTACTTTAGCATGCCTGACGCAGACATGGCAGCCACTTCGCTCGCCAAAATTCCCATTACCTCACTTGGCATAATACTCAGCCCATACTTCAATTTGAAGTTAGCTTTTGAATTTCTTCATGAGTTCATCAGTCATCTCTCCTGGTGACATTGAGGGTGATTGGCTGATTTGTGTGTTTTCTCAACCTCTAGTCTACTTGTATTGGTACTAATTGTTTCCTTGACCTGAAGTTAAACTTCCTGCTGACATGATTCCACACCATTTCCATAAGAAGGAAATCATATGAAAAAGGTAAACTTTACGTTGATCAAATGAATGCAAAAACCGGGAAAATACTCTACGAATTAATAGCAGTAGAGTAAGTACCTTTCAACTAGGTCATCAACTAAGCTGTACATTCGTACACTTATGATAAATAAATAGGGAAGTTCCAGAATTATTTCCGGTCAGGGGCCAAATTGATAACATTACAATTAGGCATTAAAATGTCATGATAAACAGGAGGGCGGATAAAACTCAAACAAAGTAGCATCATAATTACTGAGGTTAACATATTGTGCAATTGGGATTTAGAAATCTAGAAATAACAAAAATAGACAGGATGTTTGGGTAAATAAATCTAGTGGGATCATAACTTATGCGACGAATAAATGAATATGTAGAAATAATTAAATGACAAAATGGACAAGAGGTTTGGATAAGAAAATGCGGTAGTATAAATAGGCATTAAGAAAAACTTAAGAATAACATGAATAAACAGGGAGTTTGGATAAGAAGGGCAGTGGATGGTCACTACTAAAAGAATTACCTGTTTATGATGGCCATGTCAGGGACAAGGGTTGAACGTATTTCTTTTGGATACATAGCGTGGGTTTGAGATTTTGGATAACTATTGCCTCGGCTATGCCCAAATTTCTTAATTTTACTCCCTTTGATAGGTTTGATCGAATCTTGTATATTATTTTGAATGGCTCTGAGTGTCCTGAATTGACCAGATGTTCTGTAACTGAACTATATACGCGTTTTAGTTTTCATTTTACTAGCGAGGCTGGATAGTGTTCACGAGAGCGTTTTTCAAGTTGGCGCATGGTACGGCTGATGTACTCAGCTCCACAAGGGCAAGTAAACTGGTATATGCACGTTGAAGTGGCCCAACGTGGCAGCTTGTCTTTCGCGTTCTGGCTGAACAGCTTCTTGCAGAAAAACGTCAGTCGTAGGCTCGCAGCGAAGTATGCCTTCCTCAGAGATTTGGAGAGGCGTTTCCGAAGGGTTTCTGCTTCGCCTTTCAATTCTAGATTGAGCAAAACTATCTACTTCGGGACAGACTGGACTTGTTCGGAAGTCTTCCTTGATTTGAGATTCTTGTCTATGAACCTGGGCGGAAAACTGTTTTCCATCAGGGTTCTTCGGAGATTACGCAGTTCTTCGTCAATCACTTCCTCGCTGCATATCTTCCGAATCCTCGAAGAAAGAGCGTATATCAGGTTCCTCTCTCTGCTTAGGGGCACGAAGCTTTGAAAGTTGATGAATTGTCCATTCCATGTAGGCTTTTTGAGTATGGACCTTTTCAGAGAGTTGTTGGCGTCTCTTGTCGGATGGGCGTCGAGAAAGTGGAACATTCTGTCGGATTCATCCTCAAGAGTAAAGTCGATGTTTTGCTGGGCATTGCTGAAGGTCTGAAGCAAGTTTTCAGTGTCCAGGTTCTCATCAAAAATGATGAAAGTATCATCAATGTATCTCTGATAGGGATGGAGGTCGTCGGTAGTTGATGATAAGGAGTTGTTTTCTAGGCTAGCCATAGGGCAGTCGGCCAGGAGGAGTCCTAGGGGAGAACCCATTGGTACTCCATCTACCTGCCTGTATATTTCATTTCTGAAACTAAAGTATACGTTGAAGGTGCATAGAAGCTATTGGACTGAATGTAGTGACAAGGGAAACATACGGTTTCTGTCAATGGAACGGTGGTGAAGAGAGAGACGATGTACAAGGGGACCATTTTCTTTTCTGCCACGTTGAAATTCTTAATTGAATTAACAGAATCAAATGTGTCACCCCCACTCCGCCCATTACTAGATATGATATATTCCCCATACCACTCAATCGCAAAATAGCTGGTGGAGATTCTCTGGGTGGTGAAAGCGAAGCTGTAAAGCCACAACCTCTGTGACACATTCGATTTTGTCGATTCAATTAAGAATGTCAACGTGGCAGAGAAGTAAATAGTCTCCTTGGACATCGTCTCTCTCTTCACTAACGTTCCATTGACAAAAACCGTATCTTTCACTCGTCACTACATTCAATCCAATAGCATCGATGTTGGTATACCGATCCATTACCTAAAAGAAAACCCGCAGGAGATATGTTAGTTACTTAGCTTCCACTTTCCCAGCTATTTTACTAATGAGGGCGCTATAAGCAGTCTTTATTCTCTGACTCTGCTTATTCACATTTTAGTAATATAACATCCCCACCACAAAGTTTCCATCCGCGGCAGCATCTCTCTTGACTTCATATAATGCTGATCCTGATAAGATTCCATCCATCCTGTTGAAAAGAGGCAGTGAGAACGCACTCATCACCTTCCAAAAGCCTCTTAAACTTCCCTTGATTAGTGCCAGTTACCCAGAGAGCTGGAAAAGGCCGTTTGTAGCTCTTAATCACAAATTTGAACCAACTTATGATATCAAACTATTGACTCAGTACTGTCATGTCAGCAGTCCGCAGGGTTATGGTAGAGGTTCTAAGTCAAGGAACTGCTTCGGACTTTCAACATGACTAAGTGCAAACTCCAGCGCAACTTGGCTTCTTAAAATATCAACCATTCTCCGCCATCTCAATCGACTACCTTGATGTTACTTCTGAGCCCCATTGTGGTTTGTTCCTCACGCCTTCCACCCTCGACTCCAAAATAGCCTTCGATAATGCACCTCACAATAGAATAGTTATCAAACTAGAGGCAAACAGCCCCTGTTGTCCTGACTTTCTTCCTAGAAGACTTCTCCCAGGTAGTGAAATTCTCGTATACCCTCTCGTCACACAAACCCTCACGAAGTGGAGTAATTAACGATGGTGAAACGAGGCTACTTCGCTTCATAATTCCCATTACCGATGTCTGTAGTGTGATCATTCATGGTACGCCGCGATTCTTTGCTGATGACTTGAAGATTTCTTGCGGCTCCCCTTATTCTACCCTGAAGGAAGGATTCACACACCTTTAAGACAACCTGAATGTTATGTGACTGCAGAAATGTCCGATAAGTCATATTCAATTCGGTTAAGTGTGGAATCTTATACTGCAATAATTCCCACTCCAAATTAAGGTTGCACATGGGTGACTCCTCTCTAAGATATTAGTCCCATAAGAGACCCAGGCTATATCTACTTACAAGTCTTAACATTTACGCGTTCCGTGGAATCAATTTTTCTGAATGCCGAAGACTCACAGGCTAGTTACCCCGAAAATGTGCTCAACTGAGGCTAAAGTGCTCTTGTACATAGTCATGGTTCGCCCAGCACTCGAGTACTTCACAATCGTTTTAGGTTTTATGCATGGATATGATTGGGCTCTTGATGAAAATATCCTATGCAGCTTTGCAAGGTGCCTACTAAACATCATCGTAGGCCTTACTTACGGAGATAGGTGTATGAAATACGAGCCTGAGCCACTTAAGCTGAGACCCCTGAAGCTCATTCCAACTTTCCTCTTCCGCCTTTATATGGCAAAATCCAAAAAAGTTGTCCCATAGTTTTCAGTAATACATCTACGGATACTTTGTGGAATCACTGACACACCTTGTCCATAAACCGCTAGTGGAGAAGACTGCGTTTCAGGTCTTTCGAAATGCAATGTGAAACAAAATTCCACTTTTGGTATGTGCCTGTCTATCTTTCACTGAATTCCAGAGCCATCTCAGTGAGTTTTATCAACAAATGTGCTTCGGCCTACTTACCCACACGTAATCCATGTGGACCATTTAATTAATAGAGGTGCTCTAGGGCGAAAGCCTCAATTTGAGAAATTCCGTCTGCCTTTGCTTTCGCGTCACAGATAGCGGTATGTAACATGCTTTCCCCCGCTTTTACTTCAGTATTTGACCTTGGGTTCAGTTATCTAGCTGACTTGATACTCCATCAATATGTTATCAATCAGATTTTCGGAGCTAGAAGACTACTTATATCTATCAAAAACGTATAATTTCAAAAATTTCTCGAAATATTTTTTCATAATTTAAGTAAACGGGTGCTCTGCGACGTCTTACGCATACCACGTGAAAATTGGTTGTGAAAACTTGGAATAATGAGTTCTGCAAATCAACAGTTTTCCCTTAGATGTCCTACTTACATTCACTACTCACTGGTCCACTATTAATTTGAGTTTACCCAGTAGAATTCATCATAATTTGCTGTGGTGATGACCACTTATATACTTAACAGTTTTTTAAAACCTAAATTCCTAGTTGTTCGCGATAAATGATTTATACATATATATGCATTCATGAGGGTAATACTACCAGGAATTTTCCAATATCCCAATGTCTCTGGTGACCAACTTGGAAGAATTTTTCATGAAAACTATCAGCGTGCAGTATGCTGTATGATTGGGAAAGTCGCAAAACAATGCGGTGCCATAACTAGTTATTGCAATAGAAATTTCAGGGCTTGCCACCACAAAAAGAGACAGGATGGCGCGTTCGGATCAGGAGATGTGGTGATGGTCACAAATATGAATCACTACAGCCAGTAGGAAAGCAGTACGCATTTAGATGGCTGAGATTTAAGCATGAGTTTAGATCCCGACATTAAAAAGTAATAATGGTTATTTAGGTCTAAATAACAAATATTTCCTCTGCCCACAACATTAACAGTTCACCCAATTTCTTGTCAAGACCCTACCATGTTTGATTAACACAGATTATTGAGACAATTATGAGTGAGCATATCCTTACAACTAAATAGAACTTGTCTACTTCATATCAGTTTTTACCTGAGCACCATTATACTCTTCTTCATTTTAACTGCCAAAACGTTTGATGAAGCTGCAAATTACTCTTTTAGTTAGCATTCCCTGTTGACTTCAAGCCTGGTTGTGCGGAGACGAAAAACAACAACGCATGGTGTGAAAGAAACTATATTTTCATCGAAAACATTGCAGTTTTGATAGTAAGACCAATATGATTAACATTACTTATAGCAAATGGTCACCATCATTTTTAAGTGCTGCATGGTTCCTTCTTGTATAACTTACTGTAATAATAATTGATATTTCGTAAAAACTCGTAAGTTTACAAGAAATGCATGCCATTTCTACAGGCATAATAAGTTATGTTATCTATTACAATCGTGAAGTATCATAAATTATTACTTCTTCAAAAGTTTAAATTGTTCAATTATTGTAAAAGCAATCAGAACAGGTTCGTGTAAATGTCAAATTGTAAACTGTTCACAATGAACACCATCTGTTTGGTAAGTGATATGCCACCACTAGATGGAAAGCTATTTCAGGAAGAGAAGAACGTCCTGGGAAGCTGCAAAAAGGTATGAAATGCAATTATGGGTAATACATCAAGGAGCTATAAGGTACTTGGAATGATAGTATGCATTGGCAACGTTTAACGCTAACCACGTTGGCCATGCCACGGAAAACTATGACATTTACGATGAAAATATAGCATTGTTAGAACATTGGTGTTGTGTTTTTTCATCAAAGCAACCAGACTTTAAGCAAGCAACGAATACGAACAAAAGAATAAGTGTAAGCTTTAATAAAGGCCTAGGTATTTAAGATAACATAGAGCATAATAGTAAGTAGATAAACGGATTACTACCCTTACTTGCATTTATTCCACTTAGCTGCTTTCAGAATTTTATTTTTCCACATGAAATGGTTTTTAGGCACGCGCGGATGTAATACTTACCTGAATATGGGTTGGTTGTCGGTTGAACAGAACAAAGAAGAAACGAAACAAAATTGGGATCACCTAGTCGATCTTGATCACGGCTTTACAAGAGAAAATTTGTACAGACCTGTTTTGGTGGCTTACACAATAAATCAGCTATTTAAACTATTGAAGCAATACTAATTTAAGGACGGTTTGCGATTCGAATTTGCATCAGGTTTGTCCTGGAGTGAGGCTATGTTCTATGATAAGGTGTTTTCGCGCATTGCATGGGTTATCGCGTTCACGCCTATAGAGACGTTCTAACCGCTCAGTATTGTGAAAATAGATTCTATTTGACTAGTTTTAGGCTTCTGTAGCCGAAAAATGCAATATTTTTGTGTATTGTGTTCGTAGTAATGCGTAGAATTGTCATGACAGCCTAGACGAATTACTAATAAAAAAGTCATCATTTTGAAGAAATATCGCATAAAAAGTCCATTATTAGGGTTTTAGAGCATTTAGGCATTGTTTTTTGTGAGTTGTTTCAGATCTTAAGGTTGTAAATTGACTGCAGTCAATGGCTGTTGTCATCCCAGTTATTCTATGAGAATGGTGCATTTGAAAGAGAAATAGCCTAGAGACATAAGTTAGATGTGTGTTTTGAGGATGTCAGACACTTCTTTTATCATCTGTGATGGCTGAAATATTCCATAGCACATGGAAGAGATCATGCGATGAATGAGACAGGCTGCTGCATTTCCTGGTGATTATATCTACTTTGATGAAGTTCCCATTTAAAATTGCTTAGGCGAAGACATGATACTAGTTTAATTGATATTTGCACTTGGAATGTCAGAAGGCTTTAATTGTTCATTGTCAAAAATGGCATCAGATTATGTGTTCGTGTTCAGATCACTAAGATATTCTGAGATCCTTAATGAATTACTTCTGGCTATGAAGGATATGGAAGATGCACTTATGGCTCATGTGTTTAAATCATTTATTATGAAAGAAGTTATCTATAGGGATTTTGTGATGTTCAGGTTACAATGCTTGAGTGTATGTAGTGACTGCATGCTTCTGTGCGTGAAGGAAAAGTTGGTTAAAATGAAGATGTGAAGTTTTCTGTACAGTGTTCATTGTGAATGGTTTACTAGTTAACACTTATTATTTGCTTGCTGCTATACTGTATTAGACGAACAATCTCTGTGTGACATTAAAAAATACAGAAGAATGCTGTCATCACCAAAGAATGAAAAAGGAAAATGAACCTTTTTCAGTAAAGGTATGGAAATTTAAAGCGTTTAACTTTAACATTACTTCTTCCTTACTTCAGCGATTTAAAAACATACACTTTGTTCACTTATTTACAGATATCCGGTAATGTCAGTCAACTTGGTCACAGCAATTCAACATGGGCGAAATAATTACGGAAAACAATTGTGTAAAGACATTTGCTTATTTTTTTTCATTAAATAGATTTAACATCCTGCTTACAATACTTTTCTTATTCTATCTGAGTGAAACTAAGTTTTTTTGCATGAAAAGATGCAGATGTCAGACTTATCAATGATACTTGATGATTTATTTGACTGCATAATTAAACGTAAGCGGAATGTTACTACGACTGCTACAGCTCTACCTACTTATTTATTCGTTGTGTGTAAACTTAATTTTACAGTATACGTTAACATCCGTTATCATAGGGACTGCTATAACGCTTTAATTTAAATATTAGTAATACACTGATTTGGAATACACCTAACCGTATACGAACTGGAACTGCAATGCAGTGCCTAAGTTCTACCTATTGTTGTCATTGTTCCATACGGACTTGCGTATGACTATGAGACGTTTTCACGTAACTGTGGACAGAGACTTAAGGGCCACGAAACTACTTATAATTCACCACGCATATCGGTCGATAGTGTTCCTACAGAATTACAATTAAGTATAGTAACGAGTTCAAGTCCTAGGGAGCACCGGTCTAGCATGCCGTGCTCACAAAGCGAATACATGAATTGAAAGACAACAAGATTTATATGAAAAGTTCATATTTATTATAATACAACATTAGTTTGTTTACATATTAAGAAAATGGTCCATTTGTGCGATTACTTCTCCCGCTTTCGGATGCGCACAAGTTACGAGACCATGTCCATCGTTGACACTTATGCAGCACATTATTAACTACAAAAGGTGGAAGAGTAAACAAAAATAGAATTATGTACACAATATTACAGGATAAATAATGCTCTCACTCGCATTGGCTACCTGAAATAAACTAAAAAGGCTTTGTCAATTAGTATCCATCTGTCTCACGACTGTTTCAATATAATTCCGTAGAAAAAGCAACATTGAAATACATCACTGAGCAATATCCATCGATAAAATGCTGCACGTATAACCTAAAATCGAGAAAAGCCAAGGAACTCACGGGTTCCTTGACATCGCCAGCAACCGATAGGCCAACAAACCGAGTGTATGATAAGCCAAGCCTTGTACATGCACAAATAAGTAAAAGAAAACGTTAGAATACTCAAATTTTACATTTATTTTCATCAAATACGCTTGTAAACAACGCATACTTCAAGCACACAAACCTGCAACGACATCACCTAACAAGGACAAATTAAATATCAAATTAGCCACCACTGTTCCAGCCAATGAAAGACGAGAAAACCTGAGGCGCGGAAAAATTAACACGTCATAGAACACATCCTCACCCTTTGTCCTGGACTGTAGAATTTGCATGCTTTCCATTTAAATCTATGAGTTAATATAAAACACCGAACAGCTGAAATTCATAAACCTTCCTCACGCTAAGAAAATACCCACAAGCAGTAGAAATCCATTAATTAATGCGTCTGTAGCTTATGTATTTACTCCCAACAATGACATTGCAGATCAAATGAGATAAACACATCACTGATTTCAAAATAACACATCAATGAACTATAATTCGAGGACTCTGCACACAACAAAGTTATGTATGAAAATTTACTTCAAGCTTTATTTTTTTCCCAGGCACTTATAATCCATCCACCAAAGACCTGGTTTTTTGTTAATTCGAAGACAATACTTCTGTATTTCCTGACGTGTTGCACTCACTGACAATCTAGGAGATTTTTCCAACTTTGCACAGAAATGATTGTATATAAGTGAAAAGGCTGTTTTATACTACTGGGATTAACATTTATCAAGTGTATGTATAATCTCCAGCGAACATGTAAAGCATATCTTGCCACTGCCTGTAAATTGTGATTGAATTATATGGTTCTATTTCTGTAACAATTTGATGATGCCTGTAGACTGGCGTCCCTCATGTACTGTACTATGAGAATAAATTTATTTATTTATTTTATTACTATTTATGTATGTCTGCAAGTTGCCGAGAAATAATACATATATATGACACGTACTGCTTCTCGCTGGCTTAGGTTATCTTCTTGAACCCAGCTGGCACGCCAGTGACTAAACATAATTCCCTTAAGAACTTTTTATTCCCACTCATATTGTGGTGAGAGCTGGCTGCTAGCCAAATTGGTAGATGGTAATTTACGTCAATGTTTACGTCCTCAATATTGGTCGTGAGAAAATATGAACAAGGACTGATTCAACAACCAACCACAGCAGACTTTGCGTAGGCGGATACAGTTAGCATGTAGATGATCTGACATTCAAGAAACAGTCACAAAGAGATGAAAGATTAACGTTCAGCGAGAAACCACCAATCAGAAGACTGTGTTTGTTCGCTTAACTATCCATAATAATGTACATGAAAATATATAAACATGTGTTGATTTCGTAAATAAACGATCTGTTGCCTGGCCCTTGTCTTCTGTTGTTGCAATATGACCACATACACTCACACTAACACTACTACCGCGAAAACACCAAAACACCAATCCCACTACTCTATCGGCTGTTCATTTAAATGTAAACATACTGATCTTTTCAAAATTTCGTGTCCCTCAATTGTCAAAAGCAGACGACTATCAACTTCAAAGTGACATGGACATATAAATAGCAGCAATAGCTTTCAAAGTTGGCGAACACGGAATTATGAAAAAGAGAAGACATTCAGCGAAGAGACTCTTTTCGGCGAATTCATTCACAAAGCTGTACAGTCGCATTTATATATAAATATTTGTGTGTGTGTACATCAGGTTTGTCAAGTTTAGATAATTGATTAGTTAATACAAGAATGATGCAGTATAGAGACAAAGTTAATCAGACAGCAACTAAAGTAAGACTGAGTTAAAAAACTAGATGACGTAATATAATTGGCTAAAATGTTACAACTTAGGTCAGGATAGCAACAGAGGTAATTACAGGTAGAGATTAAGTAGAAGTGAAATTGAGTGAATAAGTTGGATGACGTAACATGAATGACTAGAAACTGAGCGTTGTTCAAGTCAGTAACAGTGGTAGTGGGGTATAGAGGTTGAATCGGGTGGGGGTAGAGAACAAGAAAGTTTAAAATGTAAAATATTACAATTGAGAAGACAGAGTAATACTAATGAAGAGACAGAAGAAAAGATTAGGTAGAATTTACATGTCGGCTAATAAGATAGATTACGTCCATTGCAAGTGTAGTGATTGAACAAACTTCTTCTGTATGCAGAGTTCAGGACCTAGCAAGTGAATCGCCATTGCTTCTGCAGTTTGAAGAAGTCTGATTCGTACACCTTTAGGGAGACTACTTCTTACTGTGTAGACGACTTTGAAGTTTGTTTGCGGTGTGGCTTGGTGTCCGGATTCGATCAGATGTTCTAAGATGGAACTGCGGGGGCATCGATTTTCTCCTTTATAAAACCATGCTGGTAAGTGCTCGGTGATACGTTTGGAAAGCGAGCGGTGGGTACGGCCAACATACCTGGCTCCACACGAGCAGGTGAATTGATAAATGCACATTGATGAGGCCAGCGGCGGTAGCTTATCCTTCACGTTCACATGAATCATAGGTTTTGTGGAGAAGGTTAGTCGTAGTTCAGCTGCGAAGAAGGTCTTCTTAAGTGAACGCGACGGTCAATTTTTTAGTGTTTCCGCAGATAGATCTCCATTGAATTGGAGGTTCATGTAGAGTAGTTTTTTCTTGACGCTAAGTATGGCCGGCTTTTCTGGTCTAGGATTCATAGATTTTGCAATAAATCTTTCTGGATAGCAATTCTCGACGAGGATTCTCTTGAGGTTGTCCAGTTCATCTTCTATGGTGTCCGGGGTGTACCTGAGTGAACGGATCAGGTTTCGTTTGGTGTATAGTGGTACCCAACTGTGAAAGTTAGTAAGCTGTCCGTTCCACGTCGATTTTCTGTGGATAGATCTTCTCAGTGTTCCATCCTGTTCTCTTCTGGTTAGTTGGACGTCAAGAAAAGATATTGTGGAGTTAGACTCTTTCTCCATCGTGAACTGAATTGCAGGGTGGCAGTTGTTAAACGACTTTAAGATGTCGTCTAGATTTTATTCGTTGTTGACGATAATGAAGGTGTCGTCAACGTATCTTTTATAGATTTCGAAGGTATTGATCATTTTCTTCAGGCATGTGTTTTCGAGTTTTGCCATGAAGAAATCTGCAAGCAAAGGGCCTAGTGGTGAGCCCATAGCTATACCATTTTTTTGGCGATATATTTCGCTGTTGAAAGAGAATTGAACATTCAGGGTACATCTCAGTAGGAGTTCTTTAAGATGCTCGGTGGGTATACCGATGTTTATTCCTTTGGAGTGAATAGGTTCGCATATATAGCATATTGTTTCAGTCAATGGAGCGTTTGTGAATAGTGATGTGACATCTAATGAAATCATTGTCTTGTTGGATACGTTAATGTTTTCGATTGAGTCAATAAAGTCGAATGAATCTCGAACTGTGTGGCAGGAAACTTGTTTTCTGATTGGTTCAAGTAGATCTGCTAACCATTGAGCTGTGCGGTGATAGGGTGAATTGGTCATATCGAGGATCGGTCGAAGAGGGATATCCTTCTTGTGTACTTTCGGGAGTCCGTAAAGTTGTGGTATATTTGAGCCAGACGGTCTAAGGGATTCAAACAGTTCGTTGCTGATGAAGGATTCGGTCTTCAACTTACGAAGGGTGTCCGTTAGCTTTTGTTCGGTTTGTTCAGTCATGTTTTTCTCGTTGATCGGTTTTGTGAATTTGCATTCATCGGATAGTATAGTCAGCATTTTACTGATATAGTCCTTGCGATTCATGATTACGATTCCTCCGCCTTTATCAGGACGTAATATCATAATCTCTTCGTTTTTCATAAGTTCTTTCAGCTCCTTATGGTGCCTCTTCGTCAAGATGGACCTTCCGTTGTGTTTGGTATTTATAAACTTGTGACAACAGTCGAGGATTGATGCTTTGAATTGTTGTAGGTTTTCGTCTGATGTAGGTGTGAGAACGTAAGTTTGGTTTGGTAGATTTTCGAACTGAACCTGGCATTGTAGCTTGTCAATACTTGGTGGTTTTACGCAGAATTTTGGACCTAGAGATACTGCCTCTAGTTGAGTAGTAGACAGTGTGATGTCTGAAAGATTGAATACGTACTTTTCTGGATTGCTTGGGAACGGAGATTCTGTATTAATTGTAGGCTTTAGGCTTTTGAGAAGATCTGCTTTAGTCTTGTTACATTCTTTCTGAGTGACTTGTTGTACATATTCTTCGAAGGAATGGCGTAGTTCTTGATCTAAGTCTTCGACTGCATGAGCTCTTGAATAGACGTTTTGCTCTAGCCCAGGGACGCGTGATTGAATGGAGTCGATGTTGTTTCGTGTGTGTCGTCTGAGTGTTCTGGTATTCGGTTGGATGTGGTTGCGTCTCAGTGACTTCCAATACATCTTTGGATACTCATGTCGATCTATACAATCTCTTAAGAAATCAATCTTTGTCTTCGTTACCGCAAGCTTGACGGAGTAACGCAGGAAACCATCCAGCTCCTTCACCGTCACTGGGTCCTTGCAACGTTTGAGTAGATTGAAAATCCCCAATGAGTCATATGAAAAAGAGAAGACATTCAGCGAAGGGACTCTTTTCAGTGAATTCATTCACATAGCTGTACACGGAATTGGTTTTTTCTCCACTTAGCGGGAAACAGAAATGGAGACTGTCACCTGATCAAATGACGGTTGGTAGATGACTGGAGAAATACGAATAGGAGTTTTGCTGTACATTTAACTAACGTTTACTCGAAGACTTTGTATATGGTCACTTGTAGTCCTGTTTCGTATTTGGTGGTGCAATAAACAGTTACACTATCATTCCGCCTTCTGATATTTCAAGCTGGTGACTGTGCACGGCATTCGGTGTCTTAGCGTAGCTTTCTGAAGTTGGTGATAGATCCAGTATCGTTTGTGACCTGGATACTTGATAATAAAGGTTGTGAGATTTCTTAACGAGACTGTAGCTTTGCTAGGTTTGTAATTATATTCAAAAGGTCTTATTAAAACATTGACGAATGATAAATATGGACACAAGTAACAACATTGAGCTGCAAAGAGAATATTAAAACGTCTGTCGCAGAAATATATTCCAAGTATACTCGTTATACAAACTAATTACTGCATGAGAAATATATCCAGGCATTCTGCTACACAAATAATCCATTCTTGATAATGAATAATATCGAACAAGGATTCTCAAGGAAGTAAACCCGACAAAAGCCATATGAACATTAAAATAACTTTAAATGCAGTTTCCTAGATCAAGCAAAGCAAATAAACCTCGATACTGATCAACGAAACATCACAAATACCTGCCAGATGAAGGAGGTGGCGTTATTTCAAACCAAGGATATTCCGTATGATCGCCCATGAAACCATTTAATAAAATCATATTTTACTGGTGGTTGTCGAGACAAGGTTTTCAATTTCACAGGCATAATGAAGACAACACATAAATGTTAGTCACAGAAGCTATGAACAACCCCTATTTGTAAGCGATGTTTTTCATGTGAACTCAGTCAAGTTTGTTTGTACGACCCAAAGCTCCTACATAACGATGTTTTGAAATGTGTTATGAGCTGCCCACTTGTTGCGTCATTTCATGAATAAAAATTTCTGTCTTGAAAGATCAGTTCCTTGGGTTTTCTCCCCTGTAAATATGCTTACTCCAGGTATACGATTTGATATGGTAATGATGCCTGTAAGCCGGCCTCCCTCATTTACACAGATATGAGAATATTTTATTGTTGCATATTATTTGCTTATGTAACAGTTTCCGTTTTAATTACCAGTTCCTTTTAATACCTCCTCTTTAAAGATCCCGACCATTCCACCGCACTTTGAATAAACGGGCCCTAGTTAGCAATAATAACATTTATTCCCATAGTACAGTACATGAAGTATGCCAGTATACAGGCATCTTCAAAAAGCCGCAGAAAAGCAAAACTGCATAATAAAATTGTAGTTTACAGAATGTAGTTTGGATATACTCTGCAAGTCTGCAGTCATAATGCACATGCACTGCACAAATGCTTACCTCAATAGAAATAAACAACTTTCCCATATGCCAAAAGTCGTTTTTATGTTCATGCAGTCAAAGTTATTTGCACGAACCAAGGTCGCTATAATAATAGTATATTCTCATTTTGTACATGAGGGACGCCAGTTTACAGGCATCATCAATATGATAAATTACATATACGATTAGTAAACGTATTTAATAATAGTAATTTAATAAAATACATTTTTTCCTACCTGTGTAGGACACACCAATTGTACAGGCATGGATAAGTATTATTTAAATTACATAAATTTGGTTCATGGTAAAATTATAAGGTTGCAGTCATTTTGTCTATGGGAACAATATGATAACTAGTCATTCAATGGAGCACATCAAGAAATATAGAAATATTGTCTTCGCATTAACAAAAAACCCAAGTATGTTTTGGATGGATTACAAATACTTGGGAAAAAAATAAAGCTTGAAGTAATTCCTCCATATAACTTTGGTGTGTACGGCATCGAGTCTTATTCTTGATAATAATTTAAAATAAGTAATCCACTTGTATACTTTTGTCAGCATTTTCTTCGTAACATCACAGGTGAATAGTACTCAAGGTAGACTAATAATAATGGTAGTTCATATTTTCTTATAAACGGGTGTTTTCAAGAAATGCAAGCTATTTTGCAGACAAGATCAGTTATGTTATAAGTTACATTCGTGAAGTATTATAAATCAACGCTTTTTTATTGGTATAAAGATATATTTCACAACTGTAATCCAGGTTGCGTCGTTGGTGAAGGCAATGCGCAATTCACGAGGGAATTGTAAGTTATGGGACCAATAATGTTTGCAGATCATTTGTCATTGTAAATGGGCAAATATCTACATTCTTCGTTCTCATCCAAAAAGTTAAATGGAAGCTGAAAAGGTGAGAGACAAAAGAAGACAAACAACAACAACGCAAAAGAAAGCAAGTGGAGTACTTAGGGAGTGATTAATGTGTATATATACATATATATTCTGTTTAGTAATTATACTTATTTTGGTGCACTAACTAACTATTCCCGTGATGCTAACTTTTATATTGTGTGAACTAATATTATTGTCCTGTGTAAAAATGTCTATCATGTACTTCCAATAATATAAAAATTTATAATTGTAGTTTGTTGTAACTACACGTTTAATGAACTTAAAATATCTATGTTGGACGAAAAAGTGGATGTAGGATTCAGACTCAGAAGTGCACTGTCATCTTTGAGCAGTCTGGTGACTGAGGAGATGAACACTGCGAGTGTGTTTGCATCGCGCACATCAGCTGGTAGTCTATTCCAAATGACTGAAAACTTATTTAAGAAGAAATTATACCGCATGTGAGTCTGACAATGCTCTATAGCAGCTAGGTTGTGATGATTTCTAAGATTGTAACTGATGACAGCGGTAGGTTTAATTATTGGCTCGGAGGAGTGCACGAGCAGATTAGTTAGCTTGTAGTAAAAAATCAGGTTTAGCTTAAGACGTCTTTTCCAGAGTGGTTCTAAACTTAGTCTGTCGCAACGTTCATAGTATTGGAGACCACTTTCTAAACCAAGAATTCTTAAGGTGAATTGCCGTTGCACTCCTTCTAACTTAAGCTTGTCATTTTGTCTGAGTCCGCTAAGAATAAACGGGCAGTATTCTAAAATAGGTCGGACACATACTTTATATAATAAAACCCTAGTTTCACAAGAAAAGAAATTGCGAGTTATGCATCCTAGTAGCCTTCGTGTTTTACGTCTGGCATAATCAGTTTGTTCAGAGAACGTTAAGTTACTAGAGTATCTGATACCGAGATCTACGACTGAGTTGAGCTTGGCTAGTTTACGCCCATTTATTTCAAGATTCAGGTCAAAGTTACTGTTTCCGATACAAATCCAGCCGCATTTATCAATGTTGAACTTAAGACAGGATTCAGTACACCATGTTGCGAGACTACTTAGTTCAAGATGTATTTTATTCACCATATCGCTTAGTTCATGAGCGTGGCAGGAGTAAACGACTTTGAGGTCGTCAGCATATAGGAATGATTTACCTAAGGTGAAGCAGTTGCAAATGCTGTTAATGTATACTGTAAATAAAAGTGGACCTAGGACACTACCTTGCACAACCCCACTTGTGATCTGTCTGGGATGAGACAACACAGATCCAACCTTGGTTATTTGTACCCTATTGCTTAGAAAGGACTTTAACCAGCTCAGTAATGGATTGCGAATCCCACATGAATACAGCTTCTCAAAGAGAATACTGTGAGATACCATGTCAAATGCCCTAGATATGTCGAAGTAGAGAACAACAACTAGCTTACGTGCTTCGCGACTACTAGTGACGCAGTTGAAAAAGTCGAAGTGGCAAGTAACGCAAGACCTATTTTTGAGAAATCCGTGTTGAGACCTTGTACCAAGATCTTCCTTAAGTAGATAGTCTGACAACTGATCTTTGACAACTTTCTCCATGACTCGCGAGACAACTGGGGTTATATTTATAGGTCTGTAATTGCGGACGTTTGCCTTATCACCGGATTTATAGTGTGGAATTATGAAGCTAGTTTTCCACTCATTAGGGTAAGTGCCAGTGTCCATAGATATCGAGAAGAATTTAAGAAGTAGTAGGGGTATATCACACCCACTGTTTTTGAAAATTATGGAAGCAAGGCCATCTGGTCCCGTGCTAGTGGAAGGTTTCAGGCTTTTAACTGCTTGTTCTATTAATTGGTCGGTGAACACTATGCTTCCGAGGAAAGAGCTAGTAAGGGGGCCGGTGTCACCAGGAATGCGCGTTTCTAAACTGAAGTTTGCAAACCACTCACTGAATATTTCACAGATGGTGGCAGGCACATTGTAGATAACTTTGTCATGAAGTAAATAGGGGATGTCCCTAGTCGACTGCATTCGTTTTTTAAGAAGTGTTGTTAAGTTATAAACTTTGGAGGTGCTTTCAAGTGCCCTTAATTCTTCGTCGAGGTCCTTTCGAGAGCGTTGGCGCTTGACAGATTCAAGAGACTCATGGATTGAGTGCAGTAGTGATATATCCTTAGTTGAATAGTACTGTTTCTTCAACTTCCTCAACTTATTGCGGCATGCCCTCGGAATGTAATCAGCTTGGTGTCTACTTAATTTCACTACCTTCTTAGGAGCAACAGTATCTAGACAAAGGATAACATTCCTGTAAAATAGGGACACTACAGTCTCCAGGGAGTCAGTGGTAAAATATTCATCCCAGTGACAGAGTCGAATGAGTTCTTGGACTAATCCCCAGTCTGTATGTTTGTAACTACGACAAATCAAGCTCCCTGAATCCTGTTTGTTTCCTGTATTTAGTGGTGTGAAAGGCAGAGAGCAGAGCACCATTCTATGGTCACTACTGGAAAATCTGTTACCAACATAGGTGGAGACTGGGATTGTGTCATGACAAAACACAAGGTCCAACATGTTGTCACCACGAGTAGGTGTCTGGACGTGTTGCTGCCATCCATAACAGTCGATAGTGGCAAGTAATTCGTCGAAGCGTTGGGGGCCGGAACTACTTAACCAATTGACTTCTGGAAGATTGAAGTCCCCTGCAATTATTTTGTAATTAGTACTAAACGATGAGGCGTGTGCGAATGATTTAGCTAATAACGCATCAGTTTCTTTGGTTGAGCTTGGTGCTCGATAAACACAGCCTATGAGAAGCTTGTACTTATCTCCTTGTAAGACGACCCAGAGTGAATCAGGTACATCGTTCAGTATTTCATCTTCCACCTTACTGGCTACGAATGAGTTATGTATATATATGAGACATCCTCCACCACGCTTGCTGTCTCTATTTGCACGGTGTACAGTGTAATCATCTATGCCTATATGCACATCAAGTACAGAATATGAGCACCATGATTCAGTAATCAAAGCTACAGTAGGCTTGGCGATAAATAATAATGCCCTTAGTTCAGATATCTTATTGATTAAGGAACGCGCATTAATTAGCAATATCGTGAATAAGTCACGGGATACTACAAACTGGCTTAAGATATCACCATAACCTAACTCTGTTTGTGCGTCAACAACGCAAGAGTTTATGAATAAATAAATAAATTTATTCTCATAGTACAGTACATGAGGGACGCCAGTTTACAGGCATCATCAAATTGTTACAGAAATAGAACCATATAATTTAATCACAATTTACAGCCAGTAGCAAGATATGCTTTACATGTTCGATAGAGATTATACATACACTTGATAAATGTTAATTCCAGTAGTATAAAACAGCCTTTTCACTTATATACAATCATTTCTGTGCAAAGTTGGAAAAATCTGCTAGATTGTCAGTGAGTGCAACACAACAGGAAATACAGGAGTATTGTCTTCGCATTAACAAAAAAACCAGGTCTTTGGTGGATGGATTATAAGTGCCTGGGAAAAAAATAAAGCTTGAAGTAAATATTCATACATAACTTTGTTGTGTGCAGAGTCCTCGAATTATAGTTCATTGATGTGTTATTTTGAAATCAGTGATGTGTTTATCTCATTTGATCTGCAATGTCATTGTTGGGAGTAAGTACATAAGCTTCGGACGCATTAATTAATGGATTTCTACTGATTACGGGTATTTTCTTAGCGTTAGGAAGGTTTATGAGTTTCAGCTGTTCCGACAGGAGTTGAGAATATTAACTGCTCAGCAACATTATGGGTATAAGTTCATCACATTATCTAAGGAAAGGTGGGTTGCAGTTGGTGAGGGATATATGGTACCCAACGAGCGTTCATCTGTCCTTGTGATGTTGTGGTGAGTTATACCTTTTTCATGTTGTCGGTTTATGTCCATTTTATTCCACTTATTGTGTTGGGTAGTAGTTTTACAAACGAGATTTGTTGTCTGTTTGAGGATACGTATGTTAACCGTTAATGTTTTATCTAGAATTATAAATATAGGCAAAAAACAACAGGTGTAGTATTTAAGCTTATACATTAAATGGACCTATAATTTCGGAGGCTCTCAGATAGGAACTAGAACTAATATCGTTTGCAAACTCTTGTAGTTTGTCATTAAGCACCTTTTTGAAGGAGGCCAATGTACTTGCTTGACGCATTTCCATTGGCAGTTTATTCCATATCTGTGCATACCTAATCAGGTAAAACTTTTGCCTGGTGGCTGTTTTACATTGTTCGATAGCTACTGTACCCTTAGTGTGTCTTAGTTTGTAGCCATTGTCATCTGAAAGTCGAGTGCCATTAGTAGAGGTAAAAACTAAGTGGTTTAGAAGCTTATAGTAAAGTGTCAAGTTTAGTCTCAGGCGTCTTAGCCATAGTGTTTCTAGTCCTAGGGTATCACATCTAGTGGAGTAGTTCGTACCATTTCCGGTTCCGAGTAATTTTAACGTGAAGTACCTCTGCACTCCCTCGACTTTCAATTTGTCCTCTATGCGTATGCTACTATACACGAATGAACAGTAATCAAATAAAGGACGCACACAAACCTTGTATAACAGAATTCTAGACTCATTTCTGTAGAAGTTCCTGAGTAGAAAGCCGATAAGTCTGCGTGACTTTGACACTTGTTTGGAGATGTGTTCAGAAAATGATAAGTTATGTGAATATTTCAGCCCTAGGTCCAGTACAGATTCCAGTCGTTGAAGTGCATGGCCTTGAATTGTCAGGTCAAGTTCTAAATTGTTGCAACCTATGCAGAGCCAGCCACATTTTTCGACATTAAATTGGAGTTTCCAGGTGTCACACCATCTATCCATTTTTTCTAATTCTTGTTGTATGGCGTTTACTGTTATTCCAAGATCTGTGTTCTTGCATTTATACGTCACTTTTAAGTCATCTGCATATAGTATTGGTTTACCTACACTAAAGCATTCACAGATACTGTTTATATATATTATGAATAAGAGTGGGCCTAATACACTTCCCTGGATTACACCACTACTTACTGGTTTAGGCCTTGAGATTATCGAGCCAACTTTCGTTGTCTGACTTCGGCCACAGAGAAATGATTTTATCCAGCTCAGGAGAGGATCACATATTCCTAGTGAGCATAACCTGCTGACTAGCAGATTATGGGGAACTCTGTCGAAGGCTTTTGTTATATCGAAATAAAGCACAATTACTAGTTCTCTGTTGTCCCTACTTCGTGTAACTTCGTTGAAAAAGTCTATGTGACAGGTCACGCATGATCTCTTTTTGAGAAATCCGTGTTGTGATGGATTGATAAGTCCATGTTCTAGTAAGTTGTCTGACACTTGGTCTTTAACCACTTTCTCCATTATTCGGGATATTACCGGTGTTATATTGATAGGTCTATAGTTGCATACACTGGTTTTGGCCCCTGCTTTGTGCTTAGGTAATATGTATGTGGTTTTCCACACTTCAGGATAAGTTCCAGTTTCTAATGAGAGAGTAAATATTCTAAGTAACAAGACTACCATTTCCGTGCTACCATTTTTGTACATGACAGATGGTATGTCATCTGTTCCAGTACTACCGTTAGACTTCAAAGTCTTAATCGCTGAGTCTATATTTTGTATATTAAAGTCTATTCCGCCTAATTTGTGGTTGCTTTTGCAAGTCATTTGGAAATTTGGGGTTGGGTGCACTCTGGTGTCATTGCAAAACCACTCATTGAGGAGTTCGCTTATAACCTGGGGATCATTGTGTATTATACCCTTATGCTCCAAGCTGCTTACAGTATTGTCTTTACTACTTTTTAGACGTCTCTGCAATATCCTACAAAGTTCCTGAGTTTTGGAGTTACCCACAAGCGCTTTATTTTCTTCAAGTTGTGACCTCATTTTGTGTTTCTCTTCAAGTCGTTTAAGAGTTTCATGTATTTGGTTTAACGCATTAAATTCCTTAAATACATGGTATTTCCTTTTCAATTTCTTTAGTTTTAGTCGCGTTTTGCGGTCGATAAATGGAGTTGGTGTCTTTAGAGCAGATTTTAGGGGCGCGATTATGTCTCTTGCTGAGCCAATTGTTTTGTAGAAAATATCGAGTGATACTTCTAAGTTATTGTTAATGAAGTATTCTTCCCAGTCAGAACTTCTCAGCAGATCTGATAGGAATTCCCAATCGGCATTCTTATAGTCCCTATACTGATAGTGCACCGGGGAATTTTTAGGTGTGTGTTTAGTTGTTAGTCGGAATGGTAGCGTGCAGTACAATATGTTGTGATCACTGTTATCAAGTTTATTTCCTACCTCTATCGAGATGGGCTCAATTTCATGACAAAGGATTAAGTCAAGAGTGTTTTCATTTCTTGTAGGGAGGCGTACGCACTGCTTCCATCCGCCTACGTCTATAGCTTGTAGTAGCTCGTCATGGATTCTAGGTCCTGTACAGGTATCCCAGTTTACTCCAGGTAGGTTGAAATCGCCACAAACTACTTTGTAGTCAAAGTCCAGCGTAGCTGCATGCTCTAGTATTTCTCCAATAGCTATATCAGTCATTTCAGGGCTATTAGGGGGTCTGTATATACATCCCACGAGAATTTTATTTTCGTTTGTGTGGATGCTTATCCACTTAGATTCAGGGAGTTTGTCAGTAGTTGGGTTATTGAAAGTATTGGAGTTAGTGGATTTAGAGGCATATATTAAGCAGCCGCCTCCTCTTTTGTCAACTCTATCGTTCCTATAGATGTCGTAGTTGTCTATTACTAGCTTTGAGTCAGGTATATCAGTAGTAAGCCAGGTTTCAGTCACCATTATTAGTGTTGGCCGTTCTATGTATGCCAGGCAGCGAAGCGATGTTATTTTGTTAAGGAGGGATCTAGCATTCAGGAGCATAATCGTTAGTAAACCAGAGTTATTGGGGGAGAGGTTAACATGGTTACTTGTTACTATTCCTACGTTATGTTTGGAGGGGCTCTGAGGTGAGACAGAGTCAGTGTGTGTACTATTTCCTGGATGAATTGTGCAGCGAGTGGGGCTATTGTTTGCTGCATCCGAAAATAATCCTGTTGCATGTTTTGACTTTTAGCATCCATGGGTGGGCATCTGCGTTCATTTACTGGTGATATATAGTTTGCTTGACCTAGGTACCCTGTGTTAAGATTACCTTGGTAGTTGTACCTCATGGGTCTTACATAGTCGTATGCATATTGGCTCACATCACATGTGTGAGTGAAGTTATTGAGAGGGTCATGTGTCGATCTATACTCATTATGTTGCTGAGGTTCAACATAGATAGTGTGAGAGTTTGGAGAAGAATATGCATTAATATGGTGCCTATACGAGCCCCGTTTAGTGCTCCTTATATCCTGATGATCCGTTCTACGTTGCATTCCCAAGTTATGTGCGTTGCTAGGTATATTACTCCTAGTTCGGGAAGGGGTGTTCCCATTCACATGATGGATGACTTTTTTGGGAATATGGTTTTTTACCCATGCATTGTCTTTTTTTAGACTGGCATGTTGCTTATTAGACTTATTGAGAGGGAGGTATGTCGAAGTCTGGAGTGGGACTCTAGGCTTTGTCGTCTTTCTTGCAGTTTCTACTGCGGGACTCTCGGGCTTGCATCCAGATTGAGTGTGGTCTGCCAGTGGTTTCTGGTCAGACATAGTTTGTGAGTCAATATCAACCTCATGTATGTCAGCAGGTTTTCCAGATGTGCTCTCATGTACTTTAGGATTGCACCCAGTGACACTGCTCTTACTGAGTTTCGAGTCGCTTTTACTTGCCGATTTTTTTTCCAACACTATACAGGTGACTTGCTGTGCTTCAGTGTCCGTCGACACTTTAGCACTGATACCAGGTGTAGTTCTCGGTGTGGTCAACTTTCTATCGAAGGAGTTCTTGGTCGCTTGCCTTTGGTTAGTTGTTTTATCCGAGACTACTTTAATAGTCTTGAATTTAGTGGCAGTAGCCAGAAGATCTTCGGCCTTCTTAAATCGTTCAGCTATTATGTAGCTGTCGAACCTAAAGAGTATAGGACAGGGATGCTTTAGGTCTTTCTTACTTAGGCGAATGCACTGACAAGGTGCACTCAAGAGATTTGCAGCCTTCAGCAATGAGTGCTGGACCGACTTAATGGGCTCGCTATCTGGTACATTATACACTATAGCGTTTTGTTTCGAAGCCAGCCTTTTAACAACTTCGCTGGATAGAAAGTCAATGGCGTTTTCTAACTCCTTCGCATTTTCTGAGTCAGTAGGCGTCATTCTAGAGGTCATATTAAAAAGCTTTAGGATTGTAGGATCCTGCAGTTCCTTTTTCATAAGTGAGATTGTTTCGGGCATACATTCAAATGAACTTAATTTCGTTTTTAATTCATCAATCTGTAGCTGCATCTCTTTAATAATGCATGTTAAGTAAGAGAGCTCCACTTTTTCAGACAGAACATCTTCCACCTGTATTACAGGGGTCAGAGTTATGTTCGAGTCTTTTCTGTTGGGTGAACTACTAATAATAAGGGGTGGTAATGTGTTATTAGACGAGCTGGTGCTATTTTCTAAATTACTGGTGTTCACACTAACACTCTTTTTAGAATTTCGGCCCATCGTTATTAAAGATTGATCAACAGTAAGCAATAAATGAATATAAACGAAAACACGTGCAAAAAGCGTCACCTGGTTCGAACGTACCGGGCAGGAATGATACGGGGGTTGGACTGGGTGTCTGTGCATCGGGGTTAGAGTGCAGTGAGGTGGTCCTAGGTGCCATGGGTCGTACCAGTGATTCGGGACACATGGAAAATTTACCATTTGTTCCTGGATATAAGGATAGTAGATGTTGGGCCTGGGTTGACGGTTAAAAAGCATAGCATCAAAAGGCCTACCCATCAATCTGCTATTCGACATACCGGTACACATCTTCGTGTTGTTTTTATAACTTATAGGATATTGTGGGGGAAGGTGCTTTGGTTGTAAGACTTTGGGGGTTTTGGGGCCTGACTTTCTATAAGGTGGAGCATACTGAAAACCACCAGATATACTTGTGTTTCGAGAGGAACTTTTCGTAAGAGGTGAGGGTTTTTTGACAGTCTTACTCCCAGCAAGCTTATTGAATACAAAGTATTCTTCCCCATCATTAGTCTCAACCCGGCGAAATTTGTTCATTGTGGTGAGGTCACCACGTTTAGGTAAGAATTTCTTGGAACGGCTAGCAACAGTTCTACCTATTTTAACATCTTTTGGTGAGACGTTATTTACAGGGGTACTGGTATCTAAATCAGTCCCTAGTTCCATTGCCATGCGTGGTTGTTGTGTGGTCTGCTGAATGCTAATGCCAGCATTAGGTGACTGTTGCTGTGCACGATCGTTTTTGGGTAATTCTAAGCTAGAGGAGGTGACCAGGTTATTACTCCGCATCATTCTGCGCTGACATGGTGTTTTATCTTGAGCTATGGTTATAGACTTATAACTACTGTTCAGTCTTAGGTGATCCTGGCATTTAATAAACTTACTAGAATCAAGAGAATTACTGAACTTAAAAATAATGGGACAGTTAGCCTGGTTAGACTTTTTACGAAGTCTTTTGCATTCACATGGAACACTGGCCATGCCGCAACAAATCAGGATTTTGTGTTTAACAGTCTTTAGGGGAAGAGAATCTGGGACATTGTAAACTATAGCCTGGTGAGAAGAGGTTATACGCTTCATCACCTCCGCAGCCAAGCAGTCAATCATATTTTCAGCCTTATTTAGGGTGTCTGGAGACATTTTAGGATGCTTTCTTAACAGACAGGCTATTGGGTCTAAATCCGAAAGCTTGCTTTGAGTTACATCCAGCAAAGACTTAACCTGGCCAATATCAGAACTGCTCTCCGTGATATTTGACAATGGCAGTGACATTCTATCAAACTGACCTAATTTTTTCTGAAGTTCATTTACTTGCCTTTGGATATCTTTCACAAGGAGGTCTAATTTACAGATCTCAGAGTTCTCTAACAGAACATCTTTCATCTGTATCACAGGAGTGAGAATTGCACTCAAGCCATTTTGTGAGCTAGTAGTTAATGCTGTATTACAGGGTGGTAATGCAGTTATAACCGAGGTTGAGGCACTATCTAAAACAACTGTGTTTCTACGAACACGTTTTTTTAGAAATTTGGACCATAATTACAGGGATTATATGACTATAAGCAGTAAATAAATATCAGAGCAAACACGTGCAAAAATGTCACCAATTTCGAACGTACCGCCAAGTAAGGATGTTTTAAAGTGTACGTTACTAATTGTCAGAAGTTATGGTACTGCATAAATAAAAATATCTCTGCTTGGAAATTGTTTATTGCGTTGCCGTGTAGGTTCTCCTCATTAATAACTATAAGTGGTTCGCTAGGTTAATCAGCATGTGGATGAACATTCAAATGTATACTATGGCCTGCTCACAGTTGGGATTTGAATCACTCTACAGTGTTGAGATATTCCTCATAGCATCCTATATTTCACCACTAGGGAGATATGTATACTACAGATGATGTAACGAAATCAACAATTTACAGACTATTTAATATTTTGCAATGTACATACACTGAGGGGTGAAATCTTCACCAGTTTACTTTGGAAACCAAATTATTCAGGTCATAATATGTAGTGTGCTTGACATTGTAAATGGTAATCAAGAATGCACTCATGTTTATATAAATCTGTATGCGCCTCATTGAATGAGGTGAATAACTGTATACCATCCATGTCAATCAGTAGTCCGTACTAGCCACGTTGGGATGGTCCAAACACCAAACGTTCGTTTTGATCGTTCGGGACTGAGCTCATTAGTGGTATACGTAGTCTGACTGAGGTCGGAAAGCCAAATCAGTTCAAATCACACGATTTCCCGCTGGCTATTTACGTAAGGTTATGATACCATAAATGAAGTTCGCAGTCTGCAGATTAGTTGACAACTCGCGGTGTATGTTGTTCGATGAAAACGTTGATGAAACTGTGTTAGACAACACCTCTAGGGCTTTCCGGCGTTTTTCATTGAAGAGTTTAGGCTTGAGCTCGACTAATGCTAAAACATCAGCCGCCGAAGCGTTACTCTGAACATCAACAAGATGATGTCAAATTTATGTAGTACATCTACGCGGAACAGGTCAAGGTTGTTACCTAATACGAATTAAAGAGTTTAGGCCACTGGAACGAAAAATGGCAACTGACTTTCCATTCAGACAACGGTTCAGCCCACTCCGGAAATTGAGAATCAAGCACGCGTCTGTATATGTACGGTAAGCTCCTCTCAAAACTGAACACAGTCACAGATCTCGGGATAGCCTACTCAGATTTAACTTTTTCCGATCGTGCAAATAAGGTAGTAGCTGACTGTGAGCGACTTACTGGCTTTGTACTGCGTAACTCTTACACCCAAGAAGCAAGATTAGCCACATATAGGACATGCATCCACCCGAAACTTGAATACTGTGCTCTCCCATTTAGTAACCTAACGTCTGCATATCGAAAAAAGTCGAATGTGAGCATAGATTCCTCACAAAACACATATTGGGGTTCGACCAACAGGTGTGTACGACTGGAATTACAACCCCAATGGTTTAGGAGAGTGAAATGCAATTTACTTCAACTCTTCAAAGTCATTAGGAAACATTGTTATAGTAACTCATCCAAAACGTGGGCAAATATTAAATCATATCGGCTGCGAAACCACAACTACCTTCTCGAGGTGACTACTCACAAAAAATTCATTAGGGCAAACTTTTTCACCACTAAATATTGTACTCTTCGAAACCAACTACCATCTGAAATTAGATGTTGTGAAAACCCTTGATGGATTCAAGTGGAGCCTAGAAAGACACATTAACATGTCCACCCTAGCTCGTCTAAAAGACCACAATTGTTGGTAGAATGGTAAATGAAAGCCAGTCCAATCTTCAGTGTAGTCAGTTACACATAACTCGACCCTACTACTTATGCAGAGAACGTTTAACTGATTCACTGATTTTCTGTTCTCTATAATCTTCAGTAAGTTGTGTCAGTATAAGTAACTCTAGAAACAATTATATTAGCAACCACACCTTTTATTATCTTAGATATATACAGTTAATAATACACTGCTATTTTTTTGTCGAAATGACTTTAATTCACGGATAATCCCCATCCGGCTATTATTGGAAACAAAAAACTTAGTTCAGCAAGGAGTTTCTTTTCGCGAATTCATTTTCTTAGCTGTACAACAGCAAATATATATGTTATTTTGTGTGTACGTGTACATTAATTTTGTCAAAAAATATGATTGGTTATGGTTATTTTAGCTAAACAGGCGAAGACTGGTAATTGGAGTTACCTAATACAAAATCAGTCAAGAAAGTTAGGTGTTAGTGAAATTAGGGTAGTAACAAAGGTGATGAGTTGTCACAAACAGTTGTTAAAAATGACTACTCAGTCAGTAACTGCCTTTTCTCATATACTTCCCTAAAATGTATGATTTAATAACATTTCTCAGTGTCTTCAGCATAACATAAATTGATGGGTTACTTTGCAATGTCTGATGCATACCATCTGAAAATCGGTCATGAAAATTTAGCATAACGAGTTATGTTAACCAGCTGTTTTCCTCAGGATCATTCTACATAATTTTATCACCGATTGTTCCACTCCTCATTTCATTTGGCTAAATAGACTATAACTTAGTTGCTGTTATATTAACTACTTCTGTGTTCTTTAAATTTTTAAGAGAAACTTAATTTCCTGGTTGTTTGTAACAAGTACGTATGTAAATGTATGCATGTATAAAGGTGATACTACTAAGAACGTCATCAGGTATCGTGTATCTGGTGACGTAATGGGAAGCACGTGTCATGAAAGCTATTAATGTACAGCATACTGTGTGATTGGGACGGGCTCGAAGCAATGCAGCGCTGCAACTACAGTTACTGCCAAAACTTCTCAGAGGTTAACGTCAAAAAGGAGGGAGGGTGGCGCATGCTGATCAGCAGATGTGGTAGTGGTCATAAATGTCAATCGCTCCGGTCTTTGGGACAGCAACATGCATTTTTTGACAGCTCGAGAATTAAACATTAGTCTGGATCCTTAACAAAAAAGAAAAAGAAGAAATAAGGGTTGTACAGATCTAAATTAAAAATTAAAAATGCTTTTGTTCATACCATCTACAAGCCTGTTCAGCTTCTTGTCAAGATGCTACCCGTTAGGCCCTACAGAAATTCGTGAGACATCTTACAGGTCAGCTTGTCCTATGGGTTCTAACCTTGCAGATCTCTAAACTTACTTCTCGCTGAAATATTACTTATGCAACTTACGATAATCTTTTTAATTACGCTCTATTATGCTCTATGTTATCTTAAATACCTAGGCCTTTATTAAAGCTTACACTTATTCTTTTGTTCGTATTCGTTGCTTGCTTAAAGTCTGGTTGCTTTGATGAAAAAACACAACACCAATGTTCTAACAATGCTATATTTTCATCGTAAATGTCATAGTTTTCCGTGGTATGGCCAACGTGGTTAGCGTTAAACGTTGCCAATGCATACTATCATTCCAAGTACCTTATAGCTCCTTGATGTATTACCCATAATTGCATTTCATACCTTTTTGCAGCTTCCCAGGACGTTCTTCTCTTCCTGAAATAGCTTTCCATCTAGTGGTGGCATATCACTTACCAAACAGATGGTGTTCATTGTGAACAGTTTACAATTTGACATTTACACGAACCTGTTCTGATTGCTTTTACAATAATTGAACAATTTAAACTTTTGAAGAAGTAATAATTTATGATACTTCACGATTGTAATAGATAACATAACTTATTATGCCTGTAGAAATGGCATGCATTCTTTGTAAACTTATCAATTTATTCGAAATATAAATTATTATTATTTTAGAAACCTATTTTGTGGCTATTTTCGTATGTTATGTCGAGAATCGGGGACGGATGGGATTTGATTTCACTGGAAATCCACTGGCTAATTTCAGTGATAATCTGCAGATCATGATAAATCGCGCCTTCATGTTCCAAGCAGGTAACATTTTTGTTTTTAACCTATTTTAGTCGATATCGCAAGATGTGCCCTCTAGGGCTTTATTTTCTTCGGGTTGTGCCTTAATTTGAAGTCTCTCCTCAAAATTTGTAAAGGTTTCATTTATCTGGTGCAATGCACTAAATTATTTAAATACGTAACGTTTCGTTTTCAGTTTCTTTCGCGGTGTATGAATACAGTTGGTGTCTCTAAGGCCAATTTTTATGGGCGTGATTTTGTCTGTTACCGAACCGATTGTCTTGTAGAAGATATTAATTGTTACTCTTCAGTTACTAGTGGTAAAGTATTCATCCCGGTGAGAGCTTCTCAAGAGCGCTACTTGGATTTCCTAGTTGGCGTTTCCATAGTCCCCATATTGATAGGAAACTAAGGAATATTTAGGTGTGTGTTTAGTTGTCATTTGAAGAGCTAGAGTGCAGTAAAGTACGCTGGGATCACTGTTGTCGAGTTTTTCCTCGACCTCTATTGATATAGACACCATTTTTGGCAGAGGATTACGTCAGGAATATTGCTTTGTCGTGTTGGGAGGCGGATGCACTGCTCCTATCATACTTCATCTATAACCTTCAAGAGCTCGTCGTGGATTCTAGGTCCAGTACAGGTGTGTCAGTTCACTCTGATGAGGTTAAGATCACCACAAACTACTTTGTGGTCGAATTTCAGCTTAGGTACATGTTCTAGTATTTCTCCAATAACCGTGTCAGTAGTTTTAGGGCTGTCAGGGGCTCTGTGTATACATCTCATGAAAATTTTATTTGCATTCATGTGGAGGCCTATCCAATTAGATTCTGGGAGTTTGTTGATAGCTGGGTTTGTAAGAGTATTGGAGGCAGTAGATTTAGAGGCATATGTTTGACACCCAACTCCTCTTTCATCCACTCTTTCATTCATGTGGATGTCATGGCTATCAATTATCAGCTTTGTGTCAGGTATATTATTAGTTAGCCAGGTTTCAGTTACCAGGATTAGTTTTGGCCGTTCCATGTATGCCAAGCTGCGAAGTGAAGTTACTTTGTTAAGAAGATCTCGGGCTAACAAGAGCGTAATTTTCGGAAAACGAGGGTTGTTGGGAGGATAGTTTGTAGGTTTACTTGTTGCTATCCCTAACTCCTGGTTGCCTATTTTATTCTCGAGGCGATTCTCATATGAAAAAGCGTCGGCGTGTCTACCACTCCCCGAACAAACCATCCAGCAAAATGGACTGTTGCATGCTGCAGCTGGAAATGATCCTATTAAATATATTTGTTTCCAGCATAATTATGTGGTTGTCTGGGATCATTTTTCGGTATTAGATAGTCTGCCTCATTGTCCACATTGTAATTTACAGTGCCTAAGCGCCCTGTTTTTGTATTGTCTTGGTGGCAGTGCGTACTAGGTCTTTCGTAGTCGCAAATTTGTTGGCTCATTTCGCGAGTGTACGTAGAAGGACCGGAAGCCAATCTATACCCGTTTTACTGATGGAGCTTTAGGCAACAACTATAAGGGTTCAGAAATAATTTTCCATTTGTCTGTTACCTAATGGTGTCCTATCTAGTCGTCCATGTGTTCTTATTTGTTCATTTTGGGTGCCGTTCTCAAGTCATATGTGCCTATAGACATATTAAAATCTCAGCACTTGTGAGTCCAATTCTGCTGTTCAGTCAGTTCTGTGCCCCATATGTGTCAGATAGTTCGTGGTTTTGTGTGGATAAAGCTATATTTGCTATTGGCTCTCACCTTAAATAGTCTGCCACCTACACTTTGTTTATTACCCTTAGTTCGGAGAAGAGCACTTTTACTCACGTGTTCCATCCTCTTTTGGGACTTACTGTAATGCTTGCATAGTTCTTCTCTAGGTTTACGTGCTGTTTGTTGGGCTCATCTCAAAAGAGATATGTAAACTTGCTGTCTATCGTCAGATCTTTTCATACCACTCCACAATGTCTTATCTCATTTATTTTCTGACAACGTCTTTACTTGATCCTCAATTTACTCCATTAAACTTAACATCTTATAGCTCTTCATTACTTATTATACTCCTACTCTCTGAAGGGTACGGTAGTGCACTAAATGCACAAAAAGGTATAAAATAAAAACAACTGGCATGAGGATAATTGTATTAAAACCAAAAGTTGATATCATGATAGTTTGTGATATATCTGTAGCATTATACATTGCAAATGAATGTTGTTACCCTAGGGTGTTTCCTTTATTAATGCATTTATTAATGATACTTGCACTTACCTATTTCATTACAATTTAATGATTCACCTCAGCACTTTAATTTTTCTAAAACAGATTCCAATCCCTTGTAAAAGGTGTACTTACCTCAATATCGGTTGGTTATCGTATGCCTACAACCACGGGATGAAAACGGAAAGAAGTCGATTTTCCCGCTCAACCTGGAGGACAACTGTAAAATTCAATAACTATACGGCCTAATTCAGAAAATGAGTGTATTATATGTATCGAATATTTAACAGTTGAAATACGATTAACTTGTAGACAATCTAGGATTTGATATTATATCAGACTTGATCGTGCCTGTAAAAATGGCATGCATTTTCATGTAAATTTGTAAATTTATATGAAATACATTATTATTATTATTATAAGTTCATGTAATTTAAATAATACTTATCCATGCCTGTACAACTGATGCGTCCTACATAGATAGAAATATAAATCCCCAGGTTTCCTAAATTGTTTGGCTATGGTATAGCCGTCAAATCTGAATAGCATGGGAAACGTGCGGCTCGGGTCTTTTTTGTTTAGCCGAATGCACTGATGGGGTGTACTTAAGAGATTTGCAGCCCTTAACAAGCAGCGTTTGTCCGACTTTATGGGCCCGCTGTCTGGTATTTTGTACACTTTTTACTCTGCTAAATAGAGTACAACTTAGTTGCTGTAATACTTAAACGCAATTTCCTATGCGTTTGTTACAAATATATTATTAGTATTATTAATACTATTTCTGAGTTGAAATAACTATCTTCAGTCAACAGCTACCCATTTTCATATAATTTTCTGAAAAATTCATAATGTTAAAATTATGTAGTATTTTTCCATTATATAATTGATGAGTCACTTTGCAATGTGTAACGCACACCATATAAAATCGGTCGTGAAAATTTAGGACAACAAGTTCTGCTAACCAGTTGCCTTACTCAGGACCACTTTACATAACTTTATCACTAATTGTTCCACTACTCATATCACTCTGATAAATAGAATATAACTTAGTTGCTCTAATATTAGCTGTCTTTATACTCATAACTCTTAGGGGAAACCTAATTTCTTAGTCTTTTGTAGTAACCCACTTGTTCACTAGTATGATGATAATACTGTTAACAATGTCCTCTGGTATTATCGTGCCATGTGACCTAGTGGGAAGCATTTGTCATGAAAGCTGTTAATGTGCAGCATTCTGTATGATTGGGATGGAGTCAAAGCAATCCAATATTACAACTGCAGTCATTGTAAAAGGTCTCAGAGCGTCAGTGGCACAGTGGTTAGGACTCTCGCCGACCATGCACATGGTCCGAGGTTCGATCCCCTGCCGGCGCACACCCGATATCTATGGTCGGCCTGTAAATTTGGGCTACCGATATCCATGCTGAAAATTCCATGCTTGTACTGAAAATACGGTGTGGAATCAAGCTGTAATCAAAATTTTTAAAAAAATGTCAAAAAAGGAGGGAGGCTGGTGCATGTGTGGAGTCCTCAAAAATAAACTTAACCAATCTTTACTATTATGTGAGAAATGAACATATTGTACATTACTTTGTTTTAACCAAAATCTCTGTACTTTGAACTTAACCTCGTGTTTTGAATGAAAATATAGTCCTGCCTACAACTCTCCGTCTTCTCCACCATCTCAACTGCCATCGGCCAATTCTAATTACCTATCTTCTATTTCAAAATTTCGCAGGGACGCCGCAATTTCTCCCTACGTTACCTTGGTCAACCTCTGGCAATATCGACATCGGAGAATTAAGACTGGAGTAGTCTTCTTACAATGCTTCTGGAGTCTGTTAAGTTAATTGTGGATTTCGGACCTTGTAATAACCCAAGTAACAAATTTTAATATATTCTTCCAGTAACTGTACGGATTTTTTAATTTCTATTCGAATCCGGTATATTAAGCTAGCTAAGTCTAAGGTCCGCCAGACATGCTGATCAGCAGATTTGGTAGTGGTCACAAATGTGGATCGCTCCGATCTGTAGGACAGCAACATGCATTATTTTGGCAGCTTGAGAATTAAACATGAGTTTAGATACTGCATGTATAAAAAATTAGACTTTAAAAGGGTTTAAAAAATCAAACAATGATGACTGTACAGATTTGACTTATAAAAAATTATGCTTTCGCTCCTAAAATCTACAAGCCTGCTCAGTTTCTTCTCGAGATGCTGCCCCATGGGCCATACACAAGTTCGCCAGACATCCTACAGGTCACCATATTCAACAGGTTCTAATCCTTCTAGCCACTTTTATCTGAAATGTCACTTATATACTTCACGATAATCCTTCTACCTAATTACTATTATACTCTATTTTATCTCAACTTCCTAGGACTCTAATAAAGCTGAAATTTATTGATTTAATTTTTTTCCTTATTCTCATTTACACCCTTCTCTCGCATAAAGTTCGGTTGCTCTGATGATAAAAAACATAACAACACTCATGTTTGAGAATAACTTTATTTTCATTGAAAACGTCATAGTTTTCCATGGTAAGACCAATATGGTTAGCATCATACGTTGCAAATGTGCACTATCATATTAAGTGCTGTATAGCTTATTCTTGTATTTTTCTTGTAAACATACTTCTAATAATTATCTATTATTCATGATTGCATTTTATACCACTTTGTAGCTGTGCAGGACTCTCTCCTATTCCTGAAAGAGCGTTCAAGCACGTGGGGTCACAGTACTCACCCAAATATATGTTGTTTATCGATAGCCCATTACTATCATCAGGAAATGGAACGAAGTATGGGTTGTCGCTCAAATTCGGTGGAGACCTTCGTGAAAGATTTACAAATTAACAATTGTAAGAATCTGTTCCGATTGCTTGTACTATAATTTAACAATTTGAACTTTTTAAAAAAGTGATAATGTATGCTAATTCATGATCGTAGTTCGTAACATAATTGATCGTGCCTGTAAAAATGGCATGTATTTCATGTAAACTTACCCGTTTATACGAAATGTAAATTATTATTATTATCACTGTAGCACCATGTCTATATGCAAGTCTTTTAAAAACTTCACTCGACAAAAGTGCATAGCGTTCTCTTATTCTTTAGCACTTTCCAAGTCAGTGCGAGTTGGTTCAGTCTTTGAATTTAGGAGTTTTAGAAAATTCAGATCACACGGTTCTTTTTTAATATGCGAGACGGAGTTTTGACCTGCTACTATTAATGACAATATAGCAGTATGATGTAAATAAGGACCAGCGGAAACGCGTTCAAAAGCTGTAACCAAAATAATAAAATAATAACTAAATTCAGACGTGTCGCATTGTGCGTAGGGTTCACCAGCCCTTCTGTGAGTCTCCCTTTACAACATCCAGTCGGCGAAGCATGCTAACTGCTTGGTAAAGCAATCAGGATTCCGTGAGTCTAGTGCTTGTTGCACATACTCTGGGAGGGCTTGCATCCAACTGTGCTTCAGTGCAGCCAAGTAAAGGCTGCAGGCGGAACGAGAAATGTGATAGGGATATATTTCCCATATTCTCCCCTTGAAAAGACCACTGCGTACGCTAATCTGGCGAGGTAATTGAGAACACGCTCCTCTATACCTATATCAGTCAAGGTGGTACTCATGTTGAGTAGACCACAGTTCCAGCCAATGTCAATTAAATTCCCCTAACCTCTGGTAGTTGCCAAGGGATCCGCACCCACAGAAGTGGAGCTTTAGGAGCCAGTTTCTACGTTTGGCAGATGAAACAAGAGAATTAAAAAATATTGAACTTAATAGTAAGGACTATAGAAGAAAATCCAGCTAACAACCAAAAGCCAGATATGTAGATTATAGTCAACCATAACAAAATAGAAGGCAAAATGTGAACAAAACGGGTTCACCAGTTTAAAAACCGTCTTTACCATCAAAACAACTATTCAGATTACCAACTGACAGCTGGTGGTATTGTTGGAGACTAATGGTGTTAAAGAACATGTATTTTCGAAAGCAGTGCATCGGTGGCACAGCGGTAGAATGTTCTCTAGCCATGCATGCGGCCTGGAGTTGTATCCCCGACCGACACACGCCTTTACCTCGTTGTTCGAGTAATAGGACTGGCAAAGAGGAAAGGTTGGGCGTGAGGAGGCCAGCAACCTCATCCTGTAAAAATAAACACCACTGCTACTGAAACTTCAAGCCTGTAGGTTGAAGCCCTATGTTCCACTGGGAACATGAAGGAGTAAGAAATTTTCGAAAGCACGGCAGAGGGCAAATGAAAAGCGGAAAACCTGATCAGATATACGAAAATGGAATTCATCAGTTAGTAGATAAAGGGAGCCTTACGGATCGGGGTGAACATATAGTTCCTACTTGGTTACCAATCTTATCCTTCTGAAGTTCCACCTACTACGTCTGAGTGGCCGTTGTAGACCGTTTTGCGGAAGCCGTAAAACCTTAGGTGAATGAACTTCCCGGCAAGAAATCACTCATGTGAATATAGAAATTCAAGTATCCAGTAGTCATCCATTCCCGCTGAAGCACTTATGGTGGTTTGATACAGTAGTCTTGAGAGTGACCTGTTAGAATCTTCCATACCTGCAACTTTATCCCACCGCGACAGGAAATCTCCAAGGTATGGTTTCAGTTTCTATCAGTCAGTCCTGAAAATAAATTCCATCCTATGTAAAAAACATGTTACCCGTTCTATTCTCGGGCTGTGGTGGCTTTTATCCCATGACTTCAACAGCGCCTCGATCCGACAACGCAGGTTGACCAGGTGTGTTAAAAGCTGACATCAAAAGGTTTTAGTATTAATATGTTCTCATTTTTTGTACACGAGGGACGCGCGTTCACAGGCATCATCAATATGATAAATTACATATACGATTAGTAGGCATATTTAGTAAAGATAATATAATAAGGTACGTATTTGTTCCAACCTGTGTAGGGCACACCAGTTGTAAGGCCATGGATAGTAAAAAGTTTGAGCATTGTGGAATGGATCAAATGAATTATAATTACATTTCAGTAGATAACACATAATCAAAGGTTTTTGTTTCTGGTAATATTTCGAGCGAAATTGCTGCCTGTAATCCCACCAACTTTTGGAATTTTTTGTTTCTAATTGAAACAAAACAATTGCAAAAGTTGGTGTGATACACTGGATGCGGAACTACCCGAACAAGCTTGATTCAAGAAAGGCAAATCATACTCAGGTCAAATTACAAAACAGTATATCATCATTGAACAACATATAGAATGGCAGTCAAACCTCCACCTCAAAAGCTTCATCGAAAGGCCTTTGAGAGAGTTGACCGAGAAGTAATTTGGAAACTGCCCCAGTAGTATGGAGTGAAGTGCTTCAGATATTTGTTAACCTCATTCAAAGGCTCTGTGACAAGCCACGTCAAGTGATCCGCGACAGAAAACTCAGAGCAGCCTTTGAAGTGCATACAGGAGTAAGACGGGACTGCCTTTGTCACTGATGAACTAGATTATACGTCAGACTGTGCCATGGGAATGAAAAGACAAGAATACGTTGGACCAATAGGAAGACTCTGGAAGATCTGGATTTCGCAGATGATTTATGTTTAATACCACGCAAACTCGAAGACTTGCGGGCAAAAACTAACAAACTAGCCATAGAAGTAGCGAAGACGGGGCCCTGGGTGAACATAGAGAAGATGGGAGTGATGGAGATAACCAGCCAACAGCAACCAGCATAAATCACGGTCAACGGGAGAAACTTGAAAGAGGTTACTTCCTTCACTTATCTAGACAGCGTCGTCTCGGCTAGAGACGATAGCGTGGATTAAGATGTCAAAACCATAATCGGAAAGGCAACGCACACCTTCATCACTGTGAAGTCAATTCGGGAATCTTCTGCACTCACTATAAAGAACAAGATTCTGACTTTCGACACAAATGTTAAGTCCATCTTTCCGTGTGGGTCAGAAAAGTAGAGCGTCACGGAAAATATCCCTAACAGCTTCTTTCTCTGGCTCTGTGCTAGGGATAAGACGGCCAAACGAATCAGCAACAAGAAACTCTGAGAATAAACCAACCGAGAACCTATCTTCGGAAAATATTCCGGAGAAAATGGAGATAGATCAGACACATGCTGATGAGACCGTTGGGTGACACTGCGCACCAGACCCTCTAGCGGATTTCGAATGGGAAACGACGAGTGGGATGTCCAAGGGTGACATGAAGGAATTCGTTCAGGGAGTCCAGAGAATTTGGGCGATTGTGGGGCCAGCAAAAGAAGACCTTGAAAAACAGGACAAAGTGGAGACATGCTGTTTGACACCTACGTACTGCTCGGAACCCAAGGTGACAGTGATACAATAATAATTGCGTACTTTGGCAACAGCATATCGCACATACTTTACCAAGGAAGAGGAAATACATAGTTCAATCGAAACCAAAAGTCCTTGGAGTGTTTTTCATACACAACAGATCGGGGTCTAGGCAGATGTACAACACGGCCCGAAATACATCTAATACAGCACACACAATAACCTTCAGGCTGTTGTCTTAATTGTCTTATTACAGCCATGGTTCGGATTCTGGGGGGAATAACTAACGAAGATTTCATAACTCACAGGAAGAACAATTATTTATCGTCAGTTATACAATATGGTATAACGGCAAATATCTTTGCTTGAAAAATCTTACAACAGGTGAACCGTAAGTTAATTCCAGGGATGTTTGAAAATCCTCCAAAGGGCCCTTCACATATAATAGCATGAAACCTAAGTGTTTCGTATTAGAGTGCCCATAGAGCTGGATAATGCAGACAAACGGGGCTAAGTGTATTGCTATGACATTTAGATATGTGAATGTCAAGGAGCACAGTGAAGAAGGAATACCCCTTTTTTCCGTTCGAACTCACACTGGAGTTGTTGTGACAGAAAGTGGCAACTAAAAGACCAAATATATATTTGTGCAGTAGCATTTTGGAGGGGGGGGGTCACACTTTGCCAATGGGTAGGACTTTAACCTGGATCAAAATGTTTCTTTCATCAGAGTCTGAATCTCTGGTGTGGGCCAGTCATCACTTGGAAGATGACCCGTACACTGGGAACAGTTCAGAAAACTATCGGATCCCCTGTGTTTTCGTTTTGCCATGCATAGAAAAGCCAAAAAGATTGTTCTATACTCACCTTACGATAGACAAGTCCAATCAATATGAAAAGAATTCTATGAAGTGACTATAGACTTGATTAATTTCCCTTCCGCCTTTTACATTGTTGCGGCAACCCACAAGAGACAAAAGAAATGCGCAGAAGACGAAGGCTAAGTATGTCATTTGGACGTGCTGGTCTTTCCACGGAGTCCTTAACTTCTAGAACCAACTAGTGATTGTCGTCTCTGTTACTTCATATGACTAATCCAGAAAACAGTTAACAAATACAGGTTTTAAGAAGACAAAGAACATAGGCGTCGTGACTTTTCTCCTCAATTAAAGGTTGAATCTGGAACTGAAGCCACTAGCTTTATGGGGCGCGCGGAAACCCGCTAGTTCCGCCTAATTTGAAGCAATTGTTTACTCATCTTTATCTGTGTCAATATGAGTGCATCAACACCTAGCGGTTTTGATCGGTTTATGACAATTTTTTCACCTGAAGGTCGACTTTATCAAGTAGAGTATACCTTCAAAGCTATTAGCCTAGATGGGCACTTGTCTGTTGGTGTACGTGGTCATGACTGTGCAGTTGTTGCAGCGCAACTCAAGCTCCCAGACAAGTTGATCGATCGAAAGTCAGTAACTCGCATCTTTCGTCTCACGGATTCCACTGGATGTATTATGACTGGTATGGCCCCTGACTGCCGTGCCCAAGTACAGCGAGCTAGGTACGAGGCGGCTACGTTTAAGCATAAATTCGGGTTAGTACTCTCCTGTTATCTCTAACGTTTTAGATACGAAATCCCTTGTGATGTTCTTTTAAACCGTATTGGGGAAATCAACCAAGTGTACACTCAGTCTGCTGAAATGCGGCCACTAGGATGCGCTATGCTCGCCATATCTTACGATCAAGAACTTGGAAAACCCCAGCTTTACAAATCTGATCCAAGCGGTTTTGTAGCAGGTCACCGCGCAGTTGCAGTGGGGGAAAAGCAAACTGAGGCAATGCGTCATCTGGAGAATGAGGTATGACAAAGTCTTTTTTTATTGCATCTGTGAATTTTACATTGATGCAAATATATGGCCCGTCACACTCCTTAGATTAAAATTCCATCACTGCGTTTTTCTTTTACCAAAAAGTTAGCCGGTTGTAAATGCTACTAACCTAAGCAATCTGTGATTCGCGTATAAAACTAATAGATTGCAAGAGGTGAATACTTTGACAAGTGTTGTAGAAAAGGCGTGTGAAGTCGTTTTTGTTTTTAATTTCAAGTTTTTAGTGCTCATAATACAGTATATAACGATTCCACTCGTACACTTGTCTTCAAGTATTATTCATATACCTGACTAACTGAAACTTTATTCTCATGATTTTTTAGAATCCTACATCACTGCAAGGCGTGGAATAGTAGAATTTCTAAGTCTACAATCCACTGGAAGACGTATCTTTGCGGATGTTTCATTTGTAGGCATCACACTGTCCGTAAATTGACTTTTGTCCATCGTATGTGTAATATATATGAAATGTAATCTTTTAAAACTTACCATTGGGGGACTTAGTAGATTATAGGAAGATTTAGAGGTATTTTAGGGGCTGCATGAGAGCTGTGGTTAGCCAAATAGGATTTCGAAGGAAGCAGGATATCTTCAAATCCTTTCACTTAGGTGAAAGGCTAGTTTTGGTAATATCACCCCATTAAGGTACCCTTAATTGCTTTCACAATCCACTATTGCAACAGGTTTGTATATATGATGTCGAATTGAGTTTATTCCAAGACCAATACCCTGTCGCATAGGACCATATGCATTTCCTCATCCTTCTGTATTTTTCGGACTTAATCCTTCGTTAACTTGAAATCAGTGGGTCTGATTATCATCTAGGAGTCTTTCCTCATTATTTCTGCCTTGATTGTGTAATATCATCTAGTCAATAAGAATAGACAGTAGTGGTAGTTTAATCTAGCCATATCAGTCATTTTCGATACCTTCCTTCTGTGGAATAGTTGCTTGAGTTGCTGTTTGAAATGTTTGTGGTGAAAGCTGTACCGCGTTTTGGTGGTAAGCAATTCATGCAACGTGAGGTAGTAGTATTAGGAATAGAGTCAATGAGATGCAGCGTTTATGGATTCGACTGTCATACTTACTGTGTAAGGTACAAAGGTATCTGTCCTTTTTACTTGGACTCTAAAGGACATAGTCAAACATGTTAATTCATTATGTCATAATTCCATTAATGAAACATCTATTTTCTGAAGCTAAGTAATCCAGCTGCTGCCATAAGGATTTTATGATTATTTTTCAAGCGCAAGACATAACGTGAAGGATGTTGAATATTTTTGATTGTAACCAGTCATTGTGTTGGTTTATTTCTTGATATATTGTTACTCAAAACTGGATAAGTTTAACGTTTACTGAGAGGTACGAGTATGACTAATTATCAATTAATTTTCTGAAATGTATATAGTGCAAAACCAAAATATTGTTTACGCTTATTATTATCTAGTATTTAAAACATGTTCTAAGTTTATACATTTTGTCGTTCCATTCAATTTTTTATTTCTGTCGCATTTTTTGTGTACATGTTTTCTCCCAATATTATAGTTTCGGAAGCAAGAAAACTATACATTAGATGAGGCTATCGAATTAGCAATTAGTTGTCTTTCTCACACTCATTCAATGGAATTCAAAGCTACGGAATTAGAAATTGGGGTGGTATCCAAAGCAGACCCTATTTTCAGGTAAACACTGTTACTTCATGCATTTACTTTAAACTCAATATTTTGATATTTAAGCAAATTTAGTTGTGTTCTTTTGCCCAGTATACTCTAATTAGTTTGACAATCTATTGGTAAGCTTCGCCCATACAGATAAAAAAATAGTTGGGATGTTTCTAAACTGATTAGGTTAAAATTTCGGAATATATGTCTACAATTATTATAATCATGTCGAGAAATTATATCGTATCTTGAAATTAGTCAACTGGATTTCTCTCCAAATTGAGATTTGTCGATTAATTCAGTGAGCTTGCCTACAAATCTTGTTTATGAATGAGGTCACAGTTTTAGTTAACTTCTGTGTAACCTTCTGTATCACTAACGTCGAAGTACAGTCTGGAGGCAGTGCATAAAATTCAACAATTCTAAATGCATCTGATATTGAATTCTAGACATTACTCAATATTTCTAGTCATACATTTTTCGTAAATGAATACTATTCCTACTAATAAAGGTGTAACTCTGCATATGTGCATTAATCTACAAATCACCCCTATTGAGTAGGCAGTAGAACTTCGATTTGTTACCTAAATCTACGTTCGTCTGTGTATTCCAACGCATCAGCTGCAGGTTGATGTCTTTTTCCAGAATGGGTTTGTGGCTTTAGGAGACTATCGATGGTGGCTTTTTGGCTTCCATCGTTATCAGTGCACACAGAGTGAAGAGGAAGTGAAGAGCCATTAAGTAGAGGAGTTGCAGTAGTAGAAGGAAGGCAAGATAATAGGGATGAAGATGAAGACAAAGGTGAGTGAGGATTAGAGAGGTTTTGCGTGCACTTCGGATTGTGAGGGCGATTGTTACTTCCCGGCTGCCCACACCGTGGAAGTTGGTTGCGTGACCGCAGAGCCCAGGGGACAACTGCTTGAGGCCGGTCACACACGGCCTGTTTTTGTTTGTTGTTTTTTATTTGGTGTGTCTCAGTAGCGTATAAAAAATTTGTTTCAGGTTAGAGCATGGATTGATATCAGTTAAAAAACCATTGAAAACCAGGGAGTACTGGACAGCTGTTTCGTCCTGATTGGGACTCATCGGTGGCACACATCCACTGGGTTTTGAACCCAGGACCTTCCAACTACAAGTCAAGCTCGCATACTATTCAACCATTGGGACCTGATTCAATGGCCAGTCCAATTCGTGAATTTTAGCACGACCACCAACCAATGTCTTCGGTGGGAACTCCATCCTCACTCCCTACTGGATAGACTCCACTGCTTACAGATGAACCCAGTGGGTGCGTGTTGCCGATGAGTCCCAAACTAGGATGGAACAGCTGTCCAGTACTCCCTGGTTTTCAATGGTCCTCTAATTGACGTCTTTTATCAATAAGTTACAACTCAATCTTACTATTTTCCAGGTGAATTGTTTCTCTGCCGTCATGTTCATAATAATAAATAAGTTATTATTCGTTATAATAGTTATAATATTAGTTTACATTGACTTTAGTTTCCAAAACTCAAATTGCTGGGAATAGTTATGTTTCACTGAAAAATGAGTAGTCTGATTTCATGCTCCTCAAGATTATTACTGAATTATTTTAGAAAGTAACTTACTATTACTGAAGATTTTTTAAAAACGAATTTTTATTCTGTATTTTAGGAAGTTGACTGTTGAAGAAATCGATGTTCATCTTGTAAGAATGTCTGAAAAGGACTAAACCACACAAATGTGTATATTGTTTTATTTGAAAGGCAATACATTTTTTACTTGAATATTCTTTTGTTGTAAGATGCAGCAATAAATGAATGGGAGTAACTGCGGTACTTTATTACAACATGTCACTACTCCAAAGCAGCAGTAGGGTTAGACAGAGTTACTTACATTTACCACTCTTCAACTGTGCCACCGATGATATTCTGGCGATAGATTTTAAGTAATGTGTAGTAATGTAGGTCTCCCAACCAAAGAAAGACTATTCAACCTTGTCCATGTAAGTGCTGTCTTCCTATTTTGCACATTCAAAGTACTTTTGAACGAGTGGCTACAAGACTAGTAATACCAGTAACATAGTTACCAGCACACACTCAAATATGCTTAGTAGCAATACCTACGTGGTAGTTCTCTTATTCTATATTACTATGAAATAGTGCTAATATGAAGCTATTTTGTGTTTTTAAATGATTAGCGCGATAAGTTGTAAAGCAGGCAAACCGAAGGTGGTACAGCTCAGTGTCGTGAATTGTCCCGTTGACTGTGTATTTATGTGTGTATATACATTCAGTTATGTATTATGAAGAAAGCTTGGGAGAATTAGATGTTAATGAGAAACGGAGGTAAGTACCAAGATTGTGTAACAGATAAACAGATTAAACAAAAGGGTAGTTAAGAAAATGATGCTATTAATTTTAATGACAAAAAAAAAATAATCATGACAGCGAGATATTGGTTAATAAGTGGGTTTTGAGTTATTTCCATAATAGAAGGTGTGAATGGACAAATTTCTTGTGTGGAATGTAAAAATTAGTTTTCTGGCGGAAAAATATCCGTTAATGAACATGATGAGCGCTAAGTCGCTGTGAAGTATCATTAGCATGAAATCGTTCATCTCATCACACTCTAACTACTATGAATAAAAGTGGCTTTATTCCAAACAGTACTTGTGTTACAAATATGGAATTTTCAGCATGTAATACAATATTGTATCTAATTTTCGCATTACAGGGGCAATAATTAAAACAGGGCATTTACATTAATAATAGTTTTTTAAAAATAGTATTGTTCAATAAGAAGTGAATATAAAATTAAACCAAGTGAAAATATTAGCGACAATGTAATACTGAGAACAAAAAACAATGCCATTTACTTAGAGTTCCTTAGTAAGCTGATGATTTCCTGTCTCACACTCTTCCAATTACATAAAATTTGTGCTAAATAAGGCATCATAGAGTTTTTGTACTTAGTCATCTGAGCATACAGTCTTCTATAGTTGCTTCTAGTTCTACCCGATGATTTGCAAGGAGAGAGTTGTGTATGGAGAGGATGTTCCGGGTCTGACAGGATGATATTTGATAATTTCTTGCAGGATTCCAAGTGTCTGTCTACAACAGTATTAACGAGTTGGTTTAGCAGCACCCCACTCACTCAGCCTACTGACAACTTTTGATGCACTACACAGTATGACAAAGTCTTTCTTAAGTAGCCCGGGAAAGATTAAGGGGGGACAGTAAAGAAGTACAGCCAGGTAGAATACAAGAATTAATAAACGGCAACAGTAGAGACGGAATGATGCCATATCTTCTTAACTTCTTGACACAGAACGTCAAACGAAATATCTTTCTAGAAACTAACATGATGTGGGAAGACCAGGAAAGATCAGAGGAAATACACAGTCCAAAGTATTTAACATTCGATTTAGTTTCAACTTCGGTGGCATCTATGATACTAAAATCATGGGAACGAACCAGTTCATGTAAATCATGCTTGCATCTGAAAATTAAATTAACCACCTTACATTTGGAGGCATTAAGCTTAAGACCATTTGACAAGGACCACTGACTAATTTCTAATAAGAAGTTATTCATTTTTGAACAGTCTGACTGAGAAGTAACAGGCATAGAAACAGTCAGATCATCGGCATACTTAACAAAATTGTCTTTGTCAGAATGGGACAAGTCATGTAAGAAGAAGGGAAATAGAACATAGTCTCAATGAGGTAAACTTGGAAACATGATACTAATATCTAATTAAGACGAGTATTATTCATAAGTCCAAACTTGAAGTTTTATTATGTCGACATTGTCAGGGCGGATAAGCCTTCCTGAGGGATTGCGATGTCATATAACCACTCAGTTTAAGATATGTTATGATGGAGTGTTTTATTCTTTTTGTTCGTTGACGTTTTTCCAAGTCTGACCATTTTGTCTATCTCAGTGTGGGAGGTAATTTCAATTGATCAGTTAGTTATAGTGTCGTGTCCGGAGGTGCATCCTAGTCAAGTTAGACAACCCTGCAAATCAGTAACACTCTGTCGTAACATATTTTGGCGAAGTGTTTTGTTTAACGCTACCAAAAATACATCTTTTAGAAATTAACCCTACAAGGGAAATAAACTAAATTAACTCAAGGTATGACAGATAACCATAGTGAAAAAAATAAATGGAGGAGATAAATTGAAGTGCACGAGGGGAATAAACGCTCTAGAAGTAAAGTATGCTATAAGACAGAATAATTACATTAAGATCTTGTAATACTTCTCTCTGTCTCTGTCTGGATTCAACATAGAACTTGGCACCGAAGTGCAGCACTTCGAGTTGCCACGTTCCAAATAGCACACAAAGGTAGACAAGAAAATGAGTGAAGAGAATCAATAGAGTTTTGACAAGTATAAGAGTGAAACAGAATGAGTAATGGTAGAAAGGAATATGAAAGATTACAGAGACTGAATACATCTGCGTAAGCCATTGACAACGATTTTGAGCCATGTCACCTATTGTCTCCAGCCATTGATTCTTAGAGTCCCGAGGGCCCCAACCCGGAAGTCTGCATCTCCCTACCTGACTCAGTTTAACTGTCAAGGATTTCATGGATTGATGCCATGTTTTTGTTTGGCCACCACTTACTCTTTTCCAACCTGCACCCACCTATATCAGCTAGTAATGCCCGTCGGGGGAGGCGATGGTTAGGCATGCGTAGCACGTGACCTAGCCATCTCAATATATGTAACTTTATGGCCTCTTCGATTGATTTTCCCTCTTTGCCCAACACTCTGCGCCTGACGTCAACATTACTTACGTTATTATACCACCTAACGTGAGAAAGAGATCGTAGACATCTATGATCAAAAACAGTCAACCTTTTCATGTCTTCAACTCGTATTGGCTAAGTTGGTTAGGTTACAATAAATGCAACGATTTTGCCAGGGAGTGGTTCACGTAGGAAATCAAGAGTGGAATGAATACCTTCAAATGATGATAGCATAGACTATGGCGTTCTCAACGAAATAAGAGTCGACAAATTAATTGACGAGAAAGTTATGATACTACTTTTGTGCAACAAGTAGCAAGAAAATAAAGTGATAAAAGTATACGGACACAATTTCAGCTACCAATGTAATCAAATGGTAGACAAATAACAGTGAATTTCCCAGTTAATTTTCGATTTGAGTCTCAGTGACAAAATAATGATGCAGTTACGTATAATTAATTTGTCTTGGCTAGCTGAGATGAGATGTGCGTTCTAGTTTCCACCTTTATGCTACTATTGAATAGAATTCTGTGGAATAGTGTGTTAGTCTGATCATGTAGTTAGTGGTTTAGATGATCTTATTTTACTTCGTTAATTTGAATCCGTTTAGTGCGTTGGTGCCACAGTGGTACAGTGCTTGCCGACCACGCAGGTGGTCTTGTATTAGATCCCCGGCCACTGACGCACTCCTTTACCCCGCTAAGCCAGTAATAAGACTGGTAAAGAAGGAAGGTTGGGCATGAGGTTACCAACCCCATCCCGTAAAAATAAACGCCACTGCTACCGAAACTTCAGATGTCTAGCTTGAAGCCCTATGTTCCACTAGGACCGTAAAGGAATAAAAAAAGTAAAACAAGAGAATGATTCATGCACATACATGTACGTCTCCGGTTAATCATGAGTGGCTTTATTTCATGCCCCTGCTAGCTGTATTGTCGTAGTCCACTGTTACGGTGGTTTAATAACAAGGTATAGTTCTTGTATGCTTTCTAAATGAAAGTTTGCATTGAAAATTGTTTTCTGGAGTACATATTATCGGTGGCAGTGTATTCTTGAACTGTGTTACATCTGTTACACTTTTATCAAAAGGTGTCGCTTGATACTGATATCTGCACAATGTGCGTCGGTGGCACAGTGGTTAGGACTCTCGCCGACCATGCACATGGTCCGGGGTTCGATCCCCCACCGACGCACACCCGATATCAGTGGTCGGCCTCCAAAATTTGGGCTACCGATATCCATGCTGAAAATGCCATACTTGTACTGAAAATACGGTGTGGCATCAAGCTGTAATCAAAAGTAAAATAATATTTCTTATTTTTGTTGTACTAATGCGAATTTTGGACATGATGTGTTAGGTCGTTGATTCCAACGAAATATCTCCAGTTGTCATATTAAGTTGTTGCATCAGGCCTAACTGACTGACAGATGACAAAATCTCAGCACGAATATAAAAGGCTGACGTGGCATTTACCAATTTACGTCATCTACGATGTGGCATCAAGCTGTAATCAAAAATAAAATTTAAAAAAAATAAGTAATGGATTGGACGAGGCATTAGTTTCAAATGTTTAACTTATAGTAATTGAATTTTCATAGAATCATGCTGGTACAGGTGAGTGTATTTACTGAAATGTCCTAATATCCACGGGATAAAGATTATACAAAAAGTATGACTCATCGTTAAACCACCATAGCAACGGACTACGATGATACAATTTGTGGGGATGTGCAATAAAGCCACTTTTCTTTGAGAAAAAACCCATTTTCCTTATTTGTTTTGGTCAACTTATTTCGTGTTGAAAAGCTTCTAATAGTCTGACTGACAGACTGGTTTCAACGTAGAACATTGGACCGATGTACGACAGTTCGATTTGCCACACTTCACTTTCCACAAAAAGCTATAGAAGAAAGTAAAAAGAGATTTTGTATATCATAAGGATTGAATGCATCTGCGCCAGCCATTGAGAACGACTTTCAGACATATCACCAATTGTCTCCAGCCATTGGGTTTTACTATTTCGACGACCCAAAACAGGAAGTCTACACCTCCCGACGTGGCTTAAACTAACTGTTGTGGGTTTCATTGACTGATAAAGCCATGTTTTGTTTTGACCACCACTAACTCTTTTCCAACCTGATCCATCCTATATCAGCTAACATTGCCCATTGCCGAGGAAGGCGATGCCTGGGCATACGTGCGTAGCACATATCCTAACTATCTCAATCAATGTAACTTCACAACCTTGTCTATGGATTAACCCTCCTTACCTGGCACTCGACTGAAGCCCCACTTCAATATTACTGCTCACTCTATTATACCACCTGACTCAGGAGATAGAACGCAGACACCTATGATCAAAGACAGCTTATTATAGTGTGTAGAACCCATATAATTAGAGTATTTATTTAGCTAATTATTTCACATTAAAAAGACTTTTCTTTTGGAATGCTTAGTGAAAAAAAGAAACTACACAGAACTTCCAGATTTACCTAAATGAAAGTAAAACAAAAGTAAATAAAAATGATAGGAACTTTGAAATCAATTAGCGAAAACAAAACACATAGTTCAGCGAAGAGTCTCTTTTCGGCGTGAATTCATTTAGCTACACAATCGCAAGTATATATATATATATACTTATTTTTGTCCTCATTTATACTTATTTTTTGGCAACATATCACCAGGACCCTCTTACCACTCTTCACCCTTCCCCCTTAAGGTACAATTTGACTACTCACCACATTTTTAAAATGTCTTGACAACAGTAACCCTAACTTACTTTTATTCTTATCGGACAAACCTGATGTATATATATATATATAATTGTTTCCTTTAATTCCTAGAGGAACATAGGACTTCAATCGTGCGTCTCCATTGCGTTCGGTTCTCTGCGAGAGTCTTCACTTGGCTCCAAGTCTGCCCACACGTTTTCATCTCCTCTTCACATGACCTCCTCCAAGTCACCCTTGCACTGACGACCAACTCGCCGCTTCCCTTTCGGGTTCCACTCGAGCAATGGCTTGTCTAGTGATGTCACTTGATGGTTTCCTCAGAGTAGGGCCAATCCATCTCCATTTCTTCCTGTACATCTGTTTCACAATCAGTTCCTGCTGAGTTGGTTCGCTCAATGCCAGAGATCCCCGTTGCTGATCTTTTCTGGCCATCTGATCTTGAGTATTGAGCGAAGACAACTGTTAATGAAGGTTTGTAGTTTGTTTGAGATGCTCTTTATGACGCGCAGTGCAAGTCTCTGATCCGTAAAGTAGCACTGACTGACTTCACATTGGAGTTGAAAATCCGGATCTTATTTTTGATGCTGAGTGCTGTTGACCTCCACACAGACTTGAGAGTAGTGAAAGCTTATCTTGCTTTTCCGATCCTTGCTTTGATATCCTCGTCAGTTCCGCCTGTAGTTGAAACGATGCTTCCAAGGTAGGTAAAAGAGGTTGTTTCTTTCAGGTTCCTCCCATTTATGCTGATTGTTGTCAGTTGTTGTTGTTGCTGTTGGTGGTGTTGCCCAGGAATTTTCATCACCTCTGTTTTATCTATGTTCACCTGAAGTCCTATCTTTGATGCTTCTTCTGCTAGCTTGTTGCTTTTCGCTTGCATATCTTCCAGTTTGTGGGAAATCAGACATATATCATCGGCGAAGTCAAGATCCTCCAAGTTTTTTGTGTGTGTCCATTTTATGCCTGTTTCCTCATTGCCCACTGTTCGTCGCATTATCCAGTATATATATATATATATATATATATATATATATATGTATATATATATGCAAAAATAAAGACATAATTGCGATTGTACCGTTAAGTGAATGAATTGGTCGCCGAAAAGAGACTCTTCACTGAACTATGTGTTTTGTTTTCATTTTTGTTTGGATGGGGATTATTCATGAAAATCAGTTAGCGTCAGATAATCTGAAAATTCTCATTTACTTACACATTTAGAAAAAAACAGGGTGAAAATAACTGATGATAAATCATCAGTAATAATAGTAATAATAATGATAACAATAGCTTTATTCTGCACAATAAGTTTACACAATATGTACAATTTTCAGCGTAGTTTATTGCATAATATTTTCTCTTCATCCAGAAATTTTTCTAGTAAAACAGCCATCTCCAGTACATCATGTGATGCAATGCTGTTCGATCTGAGCGACGGTAGGGTGCAAATCAATTTAAAATTGTACATGAGTACATTTGGCAACTTACGGACATAATTGAATGATTATGCTAACAAGAATTAAAGAAAATAAAATGCATTGTATAGGCTGGAGATTCAAGTAGCTCAATGACTCAAGCAGGTCGCCAAGAGAGTGTGTTGGTGGCACAGCGGTTATGACTCTCACCGACCATCCACATGATCCGGGGTTCGATCCCCTTCCGACGCACACCTGATAACAATGGTCAGCCCGCAAAATTCGGGCTACTGATATCACATGCTGAATAATTCCATACTTGTACCAAAAATACGGTGTGGAATCAAGCTGTAATAAAAAAAATAATAATTAGTGGAAGTTAGCAGCAGATTGTTTGTCAACAAAAAATATAAATTTTGAGGAATAAGAGGGATGCGTATTTAGTAGTGTAACTATTTCTGTGGGGTTAGTTACTTTAAGCGTACGATTAATCAAATTCACCGTCGAATTTCCGAACACTACCCATCTTGGTTAGTCGAAGGATCGAATAAAGCTATACACAGCTCAATACTAGCTTATCGCATCTGCATAGGACATCAGATTGATATTGGAAAAAAACTCTTAAAGTTATTTATCGTATTTCATCCAACCTTTCGCATGCTCTGCAAGTAAGACTTTTACATATAACAGAGGCTATCACAATTCATTTAAGAAAAAGCCAAATCTGTGTGTTCAAACGAAATTTGTGCAGTCAATTTCTATGCCGTGACTGTCTACATGGCAGCAGTCAGTACAGAATAGACAGCAATTTCAGATAACCTTGATACAGCCAATTAGATTCTTCTAGGTGAAAAGTGGTAGTTAATTTATAAAAAAAATGTGTACCTATGATAAATATGTAATAAAAATGAATCGTACAGGGTATAAAATGATATTATTCTATTTCACAGGTTTTCGTCAGCTGCAAACTACCTGAGATTTCAATGGTTATGAATAATAACATTTCATACTTCAATTTTTGAAAGGTAATAGTGAAAACATTATAAGATGAACGCATCCGGAATATAAGTATTACATTGTAATTCCAGCTGATGAGAACCTGTGAAATAGAATGATATCATTTTATACTGCAAATCTGGCCTTTCTTCCTCTATCGAAATTAATCAAGGGAACCAAATGTATGAAATCATACACAGGACATATATCTCTAAAATGCTGCGAAAACTCGCCACAGTTTCTCATAGAAGTGGTTGTAGACATATCAAACCAATGTATTCTCTATTTCTCCAGCTGTAGCAGATACTGGTTGCATATATGCAATATATTACCAAGAGAGAGCTTTGATTTCGAGAAGAAAGTGTCTAAAAAATCAGCAATCATGGACGACTTACCAACTTACACAGACTTCCTCATTTAAAATGGTCGCATTTGAATGTGTAACCATCAATAGCCCAGCAATACTTTTTCAGAGTCATTATCCCCCCACACGTGCTTGTTTTAATCCTCCGTATCAACCCATTTTCCACAGAGAAATCAAAAACCATATTTAGGAGACACTTTCAACGAGGATTATGACTAGTAACCATTTGTAATGCTGAGCTATCTGACTGGTCAAATCAGGGTCATTTGACTTGGGTGTCTATTGTTTACTCTTACCGTCTACATAATATGTACAAACTCATACAAATCATTTTCCCCTATTCCTTGTAATTATTATTCGATTCTGTTATTTTATTATGATTACTATTCTAGCTAATTCAATTGACTTATTTGTCTCTTAGAATCCTCATGTTGTTTTTTTGTTTTTTTATTCCTTTATGTCCCTAGTGGAATATAGGGCTTCAGGCTAGAGGCTTGGGTTTCAGTAGCAGTGGTGTTTACTTTCTACGGGGTGTGGTTGCTAGCCTCATGCCCAACCTTCCCTCTTTACCAGTCTTGTTGCTGGCTTAGAGAGGTAAAGGAGTGTATCGGCCGGAGATCGAACCTCAGACTACATGAGTCGTGGTTGGTGAACATTCTACCGCTGTGCCACCGACGCAAAATCTTCGTGTAATTCTTTAACATATTCTTCTTTCTCTGCTTCAAATCACTGAAAATACTCATTGAGTCTTGAAGAAAAATAAAAGACAAATTCAGCGAAGAAAATGCTTCTTTATCGACGAAATCATCTTCAGAGGCTGCCGTACAGTCGTATTTATACTTACCAAAAATATATAGTGGTCTATTATTGAGTAATAGGGGGGGGGTGACATAATTGATATACTCAGAACAGGGCTTTGAAAGTTGTAAATTACGTGGTATTAGCTCAATTATCGAGCATTTGGTGAACTCAGGCCACGTAGCTCCACCAGAGTCGTCTTTCAACATCATCTACAAAGTGAAGCCAAATGGTACAAAGGGCGTCAGGTTTCGGCTTTTGTGTATGGCGGAGGCGCTGGCAATTCGTCAATACAACCCTGAACTCTGTATGTAGAAAAATGTTGTCCAGTCTCTTATTCTGCCTTGGTCTTAACCTCTTCACTAGTCGTTCCTTGTAAAAAAAATTTTTCTTTTCTTTTTTAATTTTACCTTTAGTTTGCTTTTGCTTTAATAATTAATTCACTATTATCACTCTCATATGGTCCTTTTGAACATTTTCACACTCTCTTTACACTTTATTCTCACTCAATAGCAATTTTAACCTTATCAAATTTCTATCTTTGTTCCGTTGAGTACCACGTAATTTACAGCTTTCAAATCCACTTCTGAGTAATTATATCAATTATGTTATCCCCTCCATTATGGATAAGATTTTATTTTGATAAATCACATAGTGTTACACAGTAATATTAACTGATGACGTTTCGAGCACAAATTATTGCTCATATCTTATCCATAATGGAGTTACACTCTACCACAGTACCCAAGTTTTATACTTATATCTATGTTACCCCCTATTACTCAATAGCAGACCACTATATATTTTTGTGTGCGTCGGTGGCACAGCGGTCAGGACGCTCGCCAACCATGTACATGGTCCGGGGTTCGATTCCCGGCCGACGCACTCCTTTACCTCGCTAAGCCAGATATAATGCTGGTGAAGAGGAAAGGTTGGGCATGAGGCTAGCAACCCCATCCTGTAAAATAAACACTGCTACAGAAACTTCAAGCCAGTAGCTTGAAGCCCTATGTTCCACTGGGGAACGTGAAGGAAAAAAATATTTTTGTAAGTATAAATACGACTGTACAACCTCTGAAGATGATTTCGTCGATAAAGAAGCATTTTCTTCGCTGAATTTGTCTTTTATTTTTCTTCATATTCTTCTTTATCATCATTATTTTATAAATTATTGAATATTTAATAACTTGTCGCTAACCCCCTTCACGTGAACTCATCTTGAATTCTGTAGTTACTGTCACCTCTCCTATACCTCAAAAATTATATTTCTTGTCGACTAACAGTCTGTTGATAACTTCTCCTAGTGTCAAGTATTTTATACTAATACGATTTATTATCTCAGCTGTATGTCACAGTCTTATCTAATAAATTGTTCTCCACATCCGAATGCATTTCACGAATTCCATCGAAAACGTATCATAAGGTAGCATTAGAATTATTCCCAATTCAGATTACCCTTAATGTTGTTTCGCTTGTTAATTTTCAATTTCAACGAATTGATTTATATTCCTCTGTCATATATAAGTCAAAGATATGCTACTGTTAAGTACCAAAGTCTCTATCGAAATCGAATACTGTTCAAGGGGAATCACCGTTATAATTAGACTTTCGAATTATCTAAGTGACTTTGAAGTTTCATTCATATAAGTTAATAACTGCATGTATATCTATATATACGATTATCTACAAATCTAATCACTATACTATTATGTATTAGGTGACCTTTTCGACCGCCTTCTGTCAGTGTTGTACATTTCTGAGAATCTAATGTCCAATATAAATTATTCACTACTTCCCCCTCCCCTCCCATGAAAAGAAAGATTCAAAAACTATATCTAACGGTAATAGTAACTTTTGGAGAATTTACTGAATGAATAATAAATTAAACTAAATACTACTCGGCCAGCTATTATCAGTAATACTGCTACAACTTCATACAACAGCATGTCTCTCTTATCTTTTTAGAGTGTTTATGATGCGCGCTAAAAGTAGAATTAGAAATCTTTATTTATCAAAGGTTATATTTTAAGTTATTAAACAAAATATATCATTAATTAGTGGTGTTGCTTCGACATTGATCATTTGCCTCTTCTTTGTCCTCTTCGTCGCCATCATGTTAATGACTATGGTGACCATGTTCATGACCATGATCCTTATGGTCGTGATGACCGTGTTCACCATGATCATGTTTATCCTTTTCGTAACTGTACTTATCATATTTTTCGTAGTCCTTGCTGTCACTGTATTTATCATACTTGTCAGAATCGTAATCATACTTTTCATAGCCTTTTTTATAATCATATTTATCATATTTCTTGGCGTTGTCATATTTGTCATAATCTTTGTCGTAACTCTTTGAGTAGTCATATTTGTCGTATTTCTTGGCATAGTCGTATTTGTCGTAATCTTTGTCGTATTTCTTGGCATAGTCGTATTTATCGTAATCTTTTTCGTATTTCTTGGCGTAGTCGTATTTATCGTAATCTTTTTCGTATTTCTTGGTGTAGTCATATTTGTCGTAATCTTTTTCATAACCCTTTGAGTAGTCATATTTGTCGTATTTCTTGGCATAGTCGTATTTATCGTAATCTTTTTCGTATTTCTTGGCGTAGTCGTATTTCTCGTAATCTTTTTCGTATTTCTTGGTGTAGTCGTATTTATCGTAATCTTTTTCGTATTTCTTGGTGTAGTCATATTTGTCGTAATCTTTTTCATAACCCTTTGAGTAGTCATATTTGTCGTATTTCTTGGCGTAGTCGTATTTATCATAATCTTTTTCGTATTTCTTGGTGTAGTCATATTTGTCGTAATCTTTTTCATAACCCTTTGAGTAGTCATATTTGTCGTAGCTCTTCGAGTAGTCGTACTTATCGTAATCCTTGTCATAACCCTTTGAGTAGTCATATTTGTCGTATTTCTTGGTGTAGTCGTACTTATCGTAATCCTTGTCGTAACCCTTTGAGTAGTCATATTTGTCGTAGCTATTCGAGTAGTCGTATTTGTCGTATTTCTTGGTATAGTCATATTTGTCGTAATCTTTGTCGTAACCTTTTGAGTAGTCATATTTGTCGTAGGTCTTCGAATAGTCGTATTTGTCATATTTCTTGGTGTAGTCATATTTGTCGTAGTCCTTTTCATATTCTTTCGAGTAGTCATACTTGTTGTAATACTTATCATAACTCTTTGTATAGTAGTCATAAGTATCATATTTCTTAGTATAGTCATATTTATTGTAATCTTTTTCATATTCTTTCGAGTAATCATATTTGTCATAATTCTTAGTATAACCGTACTTGCTGTAGTCTTTTTCATAATCCTTTGAGTAGTCATACGTGTCATATTTCTTGGTGTAATAATACTGGTTGTAATCTTTATCGTAGCTCTTCGACGTGTCATACTTGTCATAGTTGTCACTACTATAGGTATATTTATTGTAAATCTTTCCATTGCTATATTTATCGTAATATTTACTATATCCATACTGGCTATAGTCATTGTAGGCGTAATCTTTGGAAGTACTGTAGGTATCATATTTGTTGTAATCTTTGTAATTGTATTTATTATATGTTTTGCTTGGATAATTGTTATAATATGTAGTAGTATAAACAGATTTATCATTGCTTGTAGTGTAATACTTATCGTATGCCTTGCTGTAATCATTACCATTATAACTGTTACCATAGATATCTACAGCAGTTGAATAATATTTCAATCCACCATGAGGGCTATAGCTGCCTCCATTTCCATTAACATAACCACCACCAGTGTAACCACTATAACCGCTATATCCACCATACGAACTACTGAATACACTTTGAAGAAAACATAAAAATATGAGATTGAATAATTTTCGCATGTTGTTTTTTATCCTGAACAGCGAATATATATATCTTGTATCTTCCAACTAATCTGCTCAGTTGTATGTACTCATGATCAACTGCTTAGATACACGGAGTATTTATACACAATTAAATTCACAAAGTACATTCAGTCTAATTCATCAATAGAATTTTGCGTAATATTTTATTATTTAGCAAAGTTCATCTAAGTTGAAAAGCAAAATAGTAATATTTAATAAAAAGTGCATAAAAGTTCTTTAAAATCATTTTATTACGAAATAACTTAAATCTTTTCTAACTAAGAAACATAATAATGTACAAAAGCATAATACAGTTCATAAATTATTGACATATACACTTACCCCAGACTTACTGTGTCATTCTTGAATCAGTGATATAGATTGCCTATTCAAAGCTTAGTGATGATTTCGGGCTGAAAACTCTTGACTAATTCGTCCAGTGTCAAACTCATAGATTGTGTAGCTATAACTTCACACATAATCAGCATATATACCACTGTAGATCGGTTTCACATCTGATCTGAAGATTTTAATTCGACAATGCGTTGTCATTGACTTTATCGATGCGTCGGTGGCATAGCGGTTAGGACTCTCACCAACCATGCACATGGTCTAGGGTTTGATCCGTGGCCACCGATGCACTCCTTTACCTTGCTAAGCCAGAAATAATGCTGGTGAAGAGCGAAGGTTGGGCAAGTGGATAGCAACCCCATCCTGTAAAATAAACACTGCTACAGAAACTTCAAGCTGTCTCTAGCCTGAAGCCCTATGTTCCACTGGGGAACGTGAAGGAAAAAAACTGACTTTATAAAATACTAATAACCTCAGCGTACTGATTTATAACAGAGCTCATATATTCTATGACCATATAATGATAATAATAATAATCACTTTATTCCAAACAGTAATAATCATACAGAGTGGAATTTTCAGCGTTTTTATACATACTGCATCGATTGAGCTCCTTTTATAAATGTGTAGATACATAAAATTTAAAATAATAATAACAGTATTAATAATGAAGCTATTATGAACAGAATGATGGTGGGGACATAATGAAATATAAGTAGATATTATCATAGATAATACATGTAATAATAATAATAATAATCTTTGCCTATACTTTGCAGTTTAGATTACTGATTTAAAAAGTTTGTGAATTCTTTGCTGATATCTGACTCTCTCTTCACACACAACCACCCGTGCTAAATATGGTGGTCAACAGCACTCAGCATCAAAAATAACATCCGGATTTTCAGCTCCAATGTGAAGTCAGTGTTACTATACGGATCAGAGACTTGCACTGCGCGTCATAAAGAGCATCTCAAACAAACTACAGACCTTCATTAACAGTTGTCTTCGCTCAATACCACTCAAGATCAGATGGCCGGCCAGAAAAGATCAGCAACAGCGATCTCTGGCAATGAGTGAGTCAACCAGGAACTGATTGTGAAACAAATAAGCAGGAAGAAATGGAGATGGATTGGCCATACTCTGAGGAAACCATCAAGTGACATCACTAGACAAGCCATTGCTCCAGTGGAACCCGAAAGGGAAGCGGCGAGTTGGTCGTCAGTGCGAGGGTGGGTGACTTGGAGGAGGTCATGTGAAGAGGAGATGAAAGTGTGTGGGCAGACATGGAGCGAGGTGAAGACTCTAGCAGAGAACCGAACTCAATGGAGACGCACGGCTGAAGCCGTGTGTTCCTCTAGGAATTAAAGGATATAATAAATAATAATATATTGGCTGTAGGGGCGTAAATTCTAATGAAATTTCTTCTGGTTTTACCCCCCTCCCCTCCCCGAAGAGATACAGGGAGAAAGGTGAGAATAAAGGGGATGTTCAGTATCAGACAAGACAACTTTAGCTAAATATGTTTGCGAAAATTGAAGTGCCTATTGACAATGATGTCAGTTAGCTGAGTCAAAGGTACACCACTAACCCTACTTACAGTCTTCAATGTTCCACTTAATATAACTAAGTCTTTTTTGAGAAGCCCAGGGAAGAATAAGGGCGAACAATAGAGGAGAATGGGCAAAATACATGAATGAATAAATTGTAAGAGAAGAAGTTGAGTTATTCCAGCAGTAGGAAATCTCAACTTTGATATGGAATAAGTCAAACGAAACATTTTCTCGAAAAGCAACATGATATGTGACGACCAACAGAGATTCGAAAAGAGACTGATACCGAGATGAGAGTCATTCGATTTACTCCCTATCACAGTGCCGTCAGTATTACAGGAATCATGCAACTGAGTCAGTCCATGCAAATCTTGTTCGCATCTGAAACTAAAATCAGCAATATGACATTTAGATGGATTTAATTTCAGATTATTTAGGTGAGACCATTTTTAAACTTCGGACAGGAATTTATTCATATGAGAACAATCCAAAGTAGAAACTATTGGGACAGAAATGGTAAGATGTACACTGCACACAAAAGAATTGTTATATTCAGAATCAAGGGGTTCCTAACACGAATAAGATTTCAGCTGACTGGTAACCACTATTGACTCATTATTGATACGATATGTGATACTTGCAGATAGTTCTGATCAACTACTGAGAATCTACTGTCTATATAAACATAATATAAACTAGCTGCTACAATACACATTAGATCAATAAAGATGGCGGAATTAAAAACCAATTCCAACAGTTGGGAAGTATTTAATTGGTGGATAGTGATTAACAGTGGAATCAAGGACAGCACTCATTTCGTCCTATTTAGGACTCGTCATCTGGATGTGCCTGCATCCCTCAGTGAGTGATGACGTTCCCTCCGAGGCTCGAACCCAGTGCTCATAGTTTCAAACGCCAAAGCGTTATCCACTAGACCACTTCGGCCACAGGAGCCACTTCTTGTGCAACGGGTCATATTAATTATTCATTTGAATTGGAGAATGCAGATGCATCCAGTTGACGAGTCCCTAATAGGACGAAATGCGCATCCTGGATTCCACTACTAGTCACCATCCACCAATTAACTTCTAATTACATACCCAAACATCATCGAAGCATCTGAACAAGAAGCCGACATGTCAACCTGAGACCGAGCACTTCGGTCCAACCAATCGAGGGGAAAATCTAAAATTCAGTTGAATAGTTGGGAAGTAATTTCGCTCGAAATATTACCAAAAACAAAAACTTATCATTGTTTGTAAACTATTGAAATATAATTATAACTTATTTGATGGTGTAGAATGAAATGATAACAGACAGATAGGCAAAAATTTATGGAACTCGAAATGAAACAAATGCATACTTAAAAATGACTTATCAGACCATGTTAGAGTCCTGTAACAGTCTACTTAGTTACAGACTCCTGGTAGCACGTCTCAAAATCGATCACAACAGCGTATATATGTATAGTGAAAACCTCTGGTTTCTTTTTAATTATTGTCTTTCCTGTGAGATTCAAGTTTGTCTACTCTAGAATCACTAGGACATACTTTACCCTCTTTAATTCGTGCCAATTCGAAGCGTAGGAACTCGAAGAAGGGTTCTATATTGACTCGTCTCTGTCTAGTTAATTATTCAGGATGACATGTATCACTTGTTCCTACTACTACTACTACTACTGTAACGGCAAGAGTCAGGCAACAGATCATTTATTAAGGAAATCAACGCATATTTATATATGTTTTCATGTACATTACTATGGATATGTAAACAAACAAACACAGTCTTCCGATTGGTTGTTTCTCGCGACAAATCTTGGGAACGTAAATATTGACGTAAATTACTGTCTACCAATTTGGCTAGTAGACAGCTCTCACCACACTACTACTACTACAGGTCAATGGTTTTTGTACTGCCGTTTTAAATCCTCAACTTAGTTGCCATTTGTGGGATTTCTTTGTGCTGATAGTCGTCAAACAGCTTCTGGAAAATGATGAGTAGTGTACATTTTTCTTATGATCAGTGTAGTCTGACACACCACAGCTTTATCTACTGGACCATTTCGGCCACGAGAGCCACATCTTGTGCAACAGGCGGCAGTTATAATTTGACTTTTTGGGTTGACTGATTATTATTTTGAATCAAAACGCTCAGTCACTGTCGGCTTGTAGTACGAACGCTTCAAATATGTCAGACGATCAACATGATGTACTGCATAATCCACGGGAAATGTGATTTAACTTAAAACATCTTGAATTTCACTACTAGTCACCATTAAACAAAATAACGTCACGTTAATCCTCAGACAGAGTAGAAGCATCTCTTCTAGTAGCCGACATATCAACCTAGACCGAGCATTTCGGTCCAATATAATCAGTCAACGGCGAAATGCGAATCAAACCAAAAAGACAAAAATCCACAAATGCCTACAACAGGTGTGTCATAATACTTTTCGATTTTTGATGTTATTTATTTAACAAAAATACAGTAGAAAAGAGTATATCCAAAGTTTTAAAAAGCTTTGAAACTGCTTTTCAATTATGAACAAATAACACTAATAACAAGTCACTTATATCGTTTATAACACTTCCAGGGTCTGATGATATAAGACATGCTGTTAGATCAAATACATCTAAATTCTAGTTCATCAATAACAGTTTGTATATCGATAACTTAGTGACATGCTTTTATACCATCAGCTCATATTCTCTTAAGTCAAATGGAAATGAAGTTGGTTTTCATGGTTCAGTCTGTATAGTCCAAGCTCGTGAATCTGAACATGCCTTCTTGGAATACAACAACATTGGTGGAAATCAACCCCCTCTCCCAGTCATTTTTATCTTACATAACCCAGCTACCAGTAACACTGTACTCAGCTGCTTGAGGATATTGATAGCTCAGCAGTACAGTTTTCAGTGATGTGTCGTCCTCTAAGATACCTAGTTTAATCGTGATGGTAGTGTTTTCATCACTGTTTAAAGCTGTTTTGATTTCTCTGAAAGTCCCTGGATTCTTGATGCATCACTCACTCATCTAGAAATCATAAGTCACATCTATATTCTCAACTTGACTTATACTGTAACGACAGAAGATGAGGGCCAGGCAACAGATCGTTTATTGAGAAAATTAAGAAATATTAATAGATTTTTATGTACATTATTGTTAGCAGAGAAGCAACATCTTCTAATTGGTCATTTTCTTGCTGAAGGTTATTCTGTCATCTCTTTGTGACCATTTCTTAGAAAGTTAAGCCATATATATGCAAATCCTGTTTGTACTCGTTATGTCTGCTGTGATTGGTTGGTGAGTTCCTCAAGATTAGGGCTTTATTATTGTTTCCTCATGACCCCGATTCGCGATGTGAACAGTGACGTAAATTGCTGTCTACAGTTTTGGCTTGCAGCCAACGCTCACCACAATACGATGTCGTTTATTCAGAAATAATGCAGTTTAGTATATACAACTTGTTTTTCTGTTAATAAAGCGTGTAATTTGATTTCAAGTAAATCTTACTTTCAGCAAAGGCAGACACATTTATTATTTTATGGCACCAAAGCCTTTCCCTTGACTGTTTTCAAATAGCTAAGCCACAGTATTGTCATTATCATATAAAAATATAGGCTATTCATCAAGACATTAGAGAGAAGAAAAAAAGTTCAGCGAAAGATAACTTCTTCAGATGGCATTCTTAATAACTGTACAAACAGGGTTTTGTAAGTTTTCACTAAGTACGAATATTAACTAACTAAACCTGTTGACAAATCTCAAGTTAACTGAACAGATTATAATCCCTATTCCAAACGAGATATGACGAAATACAAGCATGACAAAAGGTAAATATTAATCACAGAGGAGCCGAGAAATCAAAAGGACTAACGGGATGGATGTGTGGTTACATAATATGTAAGTGTACAATTCTCACGATACTGTGTGTCCAGCGAAAGGCATAAAAACAGAATAAAGGCAATGGTGTGTTACTAAAACTAGAAACAAAATATTTTAGGATAGAGTGGAAGAGTTAGACGTTTGACTTTTGTAACTATGATCAGAGCAGATCTTACGATTAAATAAGTTTTCTTGTACATAGAATCTCAGTTTCACCATGTATACGGTAGAATTTCCTACAGAGAGATAAGTCGAAGACAATTTGTTTCCATGAACTTCCTTCAGCTTTGTAGATTACTATGAATCAGTTGTATTTCTATTACTAGTGTCCAGAGGGTGTTAACCTATTGTGCTTCTGGCGAATTCTTACACACACATACACACTCAGATATGAAAGCTTATCCTTGAGAGTATTGAAGAACACTGGGATCTTGGAGAACAACACTTTGGCAGTGGGTGAGAATAAAGTTTCTTTACGAGGGTGTGAAATCCGTCTCTTAGGGATATCAGAGGAGGTCTCGCCTTTAAAGTCCGAATTCATATGAAATATCTCCCTCGGATTTGAAGCATATTTATCCCTTCGTTTTTATTTATCTTCTCTACTAATCATACAGTATAACCGTTTAACCAACGATTTCATTTTCCAATCAATGCTGAGGATTCACCGAATATAACTGACAGAATAAAACATTTGTCTAAAGATCAGTAGGTACCAAGTTTTAAAAATTAGTCAGGAAGTCATTCCATACTGGTTTCTTTCTGAGATATCTTCTCAGTGTCCTATCAACTCATCACTTTACTTCTACATCCAAAATCGGAACCTTTGATTCATCTTTTAATTTATGTGGATGGAATTAATAATAATAATAATAATTCACTTTATTCCACAACAAAAACAATTTACAGCATGGAATTTTCCGCGTTATTTGTCATTCTGAAGTATCTATAAAAGTCTTCTCTGACCAGTGATTCATTTTGTAAGTTGATAGTAAATTGGTTCGAACCTATCTCTTTCTCTGACAAGATATGAGGATTTGTTAACCTCCAAAATTATAGGTCAACGTTTTTTAAACATATCCATGAAAACTATATATTGTAATTCTAGCTGGATGCATTATTACTAAATTTTTTACAGGATTTTCATCATGAGCTGACATTAGTTAGAGAACCATTGGAAAACCTGGGAGTACTGGACAGCTGTTTCGTCCTAGTTTGAGACTCTTCATCAGTACGCACCCACCGGGATTCGAACCCAGGACCTTCTGGTTACAAGGCGAGCTCGTATACCATTAAGCCACTGGGACCCAATCCAATGGCCCATGAATTCTAACTTCTGCCAATTCATGACATAGCGCAACCCCTAGCCAATGTCTTCGGCGAGTATTTGTCCTCACACCCGACCTGTCCCAAACTAGGACGAAACAGCTGTCCAGGTTTTCCAATGGTTCTCTAACTAATGTCAGCTAATGATGAAAATCCTGTAACCAATCAAATCGCTACAAATCAACACTTGAATACCAAATTTTTACCTAACCTCTAAGGTATTCTTTATATTCCTTTGCTAGAAGGTGATGAACCTTTCCTTTTGTGTTGAGGTATTAGCCAGGGTAGTCAAAGACTGCTGACTTTATGTGTTGGAATTCTATATCAGGGACTGGGGATAATATCACTTGTCTGACTGATTAAATTTTCTAATTGCACATTTATATGCAGTTTGTAGGCGGAGAAAACCCTTCAAGTTTTAGCATGGATAAAGTATATATATATATATCAGATACAGGTATTTGGTGAGTTATAATTGTTCCAAAATACACAAATAACGACGTACAGAGCTGAAGTAATGAAGTAGTCCTTTTGATCTGCAATTGCTCCCTCCACACAAGGGTATGCCAACAGCTCGAGAGGTACTTGCGAAGAGAAAAGGAGGCTGAAGCAGAAGATCCAAAACTTGAATATAGGGATCAGGTCCTGGCCAGCGATGATTGATTGGCATTAGCGGGAAGCAAATTGCAGCAGAAGGTAAGCTGTTCGGTCCGTAGCGCGCGATGAACAAGATAGAGTCCTTATTCATTATATCAGTTAACACCCATGAAATGCAGTGAATTCATTGTTTTTACTATTTTGCAATGAACGGATAATTTGATATTTTTTGGCCTCCAAACTTTGTAAAGATTAATGACAAATTTACGTTGGATGTCGGTGAGATTAAGACATTTATTTATGTTTATTTAACTGTACATATAAAACTTGATTTGTTTTTCTCAGAAATAGCAAAATATTCATTCATTATTTTGCTTCCAATAAGTGAAAAGTCCCAAAGAGCAAAAAATGTCAATTTCAGAAAACTAAAATGTATAAAGTTGAAATTTTACAGTCGTGGAGAATGAAATGGTAGCTGATATACTCCTCCGAATATCTTGTGTTTTTCCAAATTGTTCAGAAATATTCTGGTTTAATCGTCCATTGGATTGAAATATTAAAATACTTTTGATGTTTCTGTGTTATGCTAGATATCTTCATTGGACCAAGGTTACAAGAGAAATGAATTTTTGTGTTTGAAGTATGGCTAACTCACAGCATTAAAGCTTTCAAAGCCTTCTCCAAACTAATTTAAGAGTACAAACTACTAAGCGATATAATAAATGGTTGTGTAAGAGGGGGCAACTGAAGAGGACTGCAGAAAAAGGACAAAGTGGGGACATACTGTTGAAGGCCTATGTTTCACTCCGCACCCAAGAGAATAATAATAATAAGTAAGAGGTACCAATGACTATATGTGCATCGGTGGTTCATCGGCTAATTGCTGGCCAACCATGCAAATGACCCCGAGGTTGAGTCCCAACCGGCGCACACCTTTACCTCCTTTTAGCCGTTCTGACAAAAGGGGAAGTTTGAACGTGAAGCTACTAACCCCACCCCGTAAAAAAATACCACTGCTACTGAAACTTCAAAGATCCAGCTTGAAGCCATATGTTCCACTGGGAATGCAAAAGAAAACAAAATGCCGATGACTATAAAGTGCAATAGAAGTACTTGTGAGGTTTAAAATACATTTTCATATTGTACTATGTAAGCTGCTCAAAATACACATAAACTTATCCACGAGCAGCAGATGACTTTTCCCCTCATCCATACACACACGCTGATTTTATGCTTACTACCACTGACACTTGCATTCTTAATATGGAAGCGTCTTTGGGTCGTAAGGTATTTTATTTTATTGTATTTAAACGCAGAAAAAACTTGGTACAATATGGCACCAAGAAAGATACGCCACACAATAATAATAAAATAACATAGATTAAAAGTAAAAATATAAGTAGAAAACGTGTAAAGAACTTCATCTGGAAGGAAAAGTCATTTTTAACAAGTTCAAACAGTATTCGTCAACTATCATCAGGAAGGGAAGAAAGAAAGAAATTGCAACACGTTCACCATTGATTACGATTCTTGGACATATCCGATAACGTTTCGAGCTATCTCGTGGACCCCAACCAGGGAGTCAGGACACACCAACCCATGCTAATCTAACACAAAAATCCTTCATCCCACGACGCCACGTCATGGACTGACCACCCCTCCACCTTTTCCATCCGTCCCAGGGCTAGCGAACAGAGACCTGTACGGAAGCCTCTGGGATGACATTCGCAGCACATATCCAAGCCACCAGAGCCGGTGTTTCCAGATGACGACACTCAATGAATGGTGATCTCCACTGTGTTCAAACACACGCCGCCGAACCTCAGAATTACTCAAGCGATGATGCCATCGAACGCAAGCAATCCTGCGGAGACAGCGATGATCGAACACGCCGAGTCGCTTCACATCCTCAGCTCGGAGAGGCCAGGTTTCACAGGCGTACAGCAAGACAGCCCGCACCGAAGCATTGTATACCCGACCTTTGACAGCCAGGCTAACGTCGCGACGGCGCCAGAGGTCGCTCAAGTTGATGTATGCCACCCTAGTCTTCATTATACGGTTGGAAATCTCATTCGTCACTCCTCCGCCAGCACTCACACAACTACCGAGATACACAAACTTATCAACAACTCCAAGCGGTTCACCCGCAAGAGTGCGTGCAGGCACAGGCTCCTGCCAATCTTGTAACAGTATTTTGCACTTAGACGGTGCAAAGCACATACCATACTTATAGACACTGATCATAAGATAAGATTGTACTTTGAATTATTCTTCTTTGGAACAATGTGTCCTAGATTTTTATTGTCATTTTCAAGGAAGTATTTGTGCATCTTGTAGGTAGAATAAAGGAATACCATGGTCCAGTTTCATTTTTAGGGCATTCTGAAGAGTTGGACATGATTGTTTAATTCTTGTTCCTACAAGTAAATGAAGATTGGTGATTCAAATCTTGTCACCAAAACATAACTCATAAACTTTAATCAATAATGGAATAAACAACAGATGTTCAGGATAAATGTAGTGAATACATAATATGTATCATGTTGTATTCATACATTCACTCCCCTTTATGAATTTGAATAAAGCATGAACAACAGATTGTGGAGTATAAGGTTGTACCATCGTTTATTTCGTCGGCTTCTTATCAGCTGCATAAGATCCAAAGAAATTATGAAGTTTATGTTCAGAAGAATTTTACATGATGTCATTTGTCAAGCGGATCCCAACATAATAGTCAGTGCTCAGAACATTACACTTATATAGTTTTTACTCATAGAGTTTAAGTTTAAACAGAAATGAATGTATGCCTACAGTGGTAAAGGGGTTACGTCATAAAGACAAGGGGTGGGTGGGATAATAAGTAACTAATAAAATGAGCAAAAATATAGGGATTTCAACAAGAGACAAGCAAAGTAATACTATATCAAAGAGGGAAATGGTTAAAACCAACGATTATGTAATCAAATAAGAGAGAGACAGAGAGAGAATAAAGACATCCAGTTAGCAGGATGTCTTTGCCGTGCAACAGTTTACAGGCCACTCAGATTGCAGTTATTTAGTTTATTGTATACATCTATGATAACAGAATATGTTTCACACAACTGAACAGTGAAGATAATTTACAATTTAAGTGATGGTCTCGGTCAATACTGATAGGAAATAGTCACAGTAGATAGAAAATTTAATAAACTTGTGTATAGGAACATTTATGTGTGCTCAACAGTTAATGAGAGGAATCTTAGTTAGGAAGAGGAATATAAGTCAAAATAGCACGTATTGTCATTTATAGTAGTTAAAGGTATAGGGTATGCTGCTAAACCATTCGAACATGGAATTATGCGTAAACTGGAACTCGGAACATTTGTTCTAATTCCATTAAAATAGGCTACAACATTCCTTACATTGTTAACCACAGACAATCTGTAGTTTCCAACGGCTGTTATGCTTTAATTGAGATAGGATTAGGTGTGGGGGGGGGGGAAGCTAAAGATAGACGGACCAAAATGTGATATAATGTTTATAAAGTTTCTTAATCTCACCTTGAACTACAGAAGAATGTAGGATTAGTGAATGCGTTTCATAAATCAGAAGAAACAGATCACTAAAAATCGATAACCAATAAGCGTCACTGTTTCACTCGTAGAATGCTCGCCAATCATTCATGGGGCCCGGGTTCGACTCCCGGCCGAGGCAACCCCTACTGGCACTTCAGATTTGAGGCTTGGAGCTGTATATTCCACTGAGAAGGCAGTAGGGTAGAAAGAAAAACAACTGATAACAGAGGTATAGATGTTATCATGCCTAAATCTTATCTTAACTGTAGTAACTTTTATTTTAACTCCCTTTATTTTATTATATGTGACTATTATATATGACTAACATTATTTTTAGTGTCCTTTCCTTCCTTATTAACCTGCCTTATTGTGAAGATATACGCTGAAAAACTTAAGACGTTAGGCAGCAATATCACTTTGGATGCAAATAGTATCTGTTACTTTTTCGAGCGATAATTACAATAAGTATATGTTAGATATGAAACTCTATTCAAGTGGAGTGGAACTAATCAAAGCAAAAAGAGAATGGCGTTTCCTGGAGTTCTAGTGAGAAGTCGTGACCAGTGAGGTCCATTCAGATGTCACATGTGAGGATGGATGTCCCACCAATGACATTGGTTGGGATCGCGCTAAAAATCACGAATTGGTAGAAGTTAGAATTCATGCACTGGCCATTGAATCGTGTCCCAGTGACTGAATGGTATACGAGCCAGCTTGCGTTGTAACCGGAAGGTCCTGGGTTTGGACCCCCTGTGGGTGGTGGGTGCATACTGCCAATGATTCCCAAACTAGGATGGAACAGTTAGTTGTCCAATACTCCCTGGTGGTTTTCAATGGTTCTCTAACTGATATCAATCCGTGATCAACTCGTAAAAACAAAACTAATTCTTACAAACCAACTATAGAAATAGAGATTCTTGTTTTTTATTATACTCCCCTCTGATGCAAAATTTAAAAAAAAATAGTTCATTGCGTCACAAATGAAAAAATGAAGTTGAACTGTCGATTAAATTATGAACTGAATAAATTTTTATAGATTATTGATATTTCAAATTGTAATTTTAATTATTCTTCATAACAATGCGATCATAAAGTGCACTGATATTTTCTATTTTAAAAAATTATGTTAAATGTAAACTTTGACATTCTTTGTTTAGTTGTGACTGGCAGGGGAAATTAAACCCTGCAGTTTTCATTCAGAGGGATGAATCTACATCCCAGTGGGTAAAGCTTTCTATGTACAAGACTAAATGCAAGTTTTAGATTCCCCTAGGTAGACACAATTTAACAAGTTACGTTAAGATGCAATCCTAAGTGATATAGGGGGATATTCACTCAAGAAGTCGAAATGGGGGTCAATCTAGATTGGTTAAATATGTTTACTTGCATTAAAGACAGAATTAATTCGAATATTTGATTCTTTTTTGAGTGTTAGCCTATGGAATAACCTGGAACTCTTTTTAGTAGTGTAACAACAGAAGACAAGGGCCAGGCAACAGATCGTTTATTAAGGAAATCAACACATATTTATAGATTTTCATGTACATTATTATAGATTATTGTTAGCAGAAAAACACAGTCTTCTTTCCTCTCACTCCCTTGGTAACTGAATTTTGATTTTGATTACATTATTTAGTCATCTAATTAAGTGATCTCAACTCACTGAACAAATCTTAATATCATAAACTGTAACCGCTTTTGTTTTTTGAGTTGCTATGTGAACCTACAAGCTAACACTGTTTCTGTTAATCAATTTTTCTGTTTTCTGTCTTACCCCTCCCCCCTCTTTTCAACTTTGAAAGTGTATAAATTGATGATGAAAACTTAAACTAAAAATTGTAATGCTTTCATTTTGGATGCATCTCTCCTCTACTACCACTCAAACATTAAAGTATGTTATTATCATTTATATAACCATTGTAATTTCAGGTAGTCTGCAGCTGATGAGAACCTGTGAAATAGAATGATATCATTTTATACTGCAAATTTCGTCTTCCTTTCTTTATCGAAATTTATCAAGGGAACCAAATGTATGAAGTCTTCTGATTGGTTGTTTCTCACTTAAAGTTAATCTTTCATCTCTTTGTAGCTGTTTCTTGAATGTCAGATCATCTATATGCTAACTGTATCCGCCTACGCAAAATCTGCTGTGGTTGGTTGTTGAATCAGTCTTTGTTCATATTTTTCTCATGACCAATATTGGGGATATAAACATTGACGTAAAATACTGTCTACCAATTTTGGCTAGTAGCCAGTTCTCACCGCAGTAGTAGTATTATATATGATTGATATAATCTTTAATAAAATATGTGAAAGATTAGATAAGAGTATGTCTTTGTCTACCGGTATGGCAGAAAACCCTTGGAAAATATAATGACCTATCAAAGAGGTGGTGGGCTTGAAAGAGGTTACACATAAGCTTCGGTGCTCACAATTAATGTCAGTAGCACGTATCATTAAATTAGCAATTTATTCTAGGCTAATAGACTATTCACTTGATATTAGGTGGTTGGAGGCAATCGGCAGGAAGCCTTGGACCTAGGTTTCGCGCTAGTTGGCACTCACACCAGCACAGAAGTTCTATTAGCGTAAACCGTCTTGAAAATACATTCATTCAGCTTGCAGTTTAATTATCACTTATAATGCGATAAGGAGTATTCTTTATTCATGTATAGATCATGTAAATTTTCATATATTTAGGAAAATAGTCGTTCGTGTTTCCTCTGTGTCGCATAAGGCTGATGCATATTACTTGTAGAAAACAGCCCAGTTATAAGTCGGTGGCACAGTGGTTAGGACTCTCGCCGACCATGCACATGGTCCGGGGTTCGATCCCCTGCCGACGCACACCTGATATCTATGGTCGGCCTGCAAAATTTGGGCTACCGATATCACATGCTGAAAATTCCATACCTGTACCAAAAATACGGTGTGGAATCAAGCTGTAATAAAAAAAAGACATAAGCGAAACCTCGATTATAGTAACAGCAAGTAAATATGATCATATAATCAAGTGTATAGAATTAATTGTTTCCTGTAAATTAAGTTACTGACTATGTAATGATGAACTTTTGTTCTGTTTGACATCGCTGTTATATATATATATATATATATATATATACGTCGGTGGCACAGCTGTAGAATGTTCGCCGACCATGCATGTGGTACGGGGTCCAACCCCTGGCCGGCGCAATCCTCGTTAAGCCAGCACTAAGACTGGTTAGGAGGGAAGGTTGGGCATGAGGCTAGCAACTCCATCCTGTAAAAATAAACACCACTGTTACCTAAACTTCAGTCCTCTAGTTTGAAGCCTTATTTTCCGCTGGGAACGCAAAGGAATATAAAAAAAATATATGTACTTCATATATTTAATCAAGTATTCATGATTTATTACCAAAGACTCTGTCATTTAAAATTACAATCTGAAAATTCAGAGATACATAGTCAAAAGACACTGAACAATTGTCGAATGTAATAAACCTTGAAAGATTCTGATGGATAAAATAATGCTCTTATGAGGATAAAGAATTTCACTGTCATATGAACAATAGTGACATAGAGAAGACAGGAAGATTATATGGTACATCCCTTTTTGGAAGCAGTACCACCTTTATTCGGTGGATATTAGAGCACTTCAATAAACACGCCAAAATATACCAGCATGATTTCATGAGAATTCAATAATAAACGTTAAACTTTTGAAATTAATGCCTCCTTTAATCCATCAACTTCTGCAGATATCAGTATCAAGCAACACTTTTTGATAAAAGTACAACAGATGTAATGCAGCTCAGGAATGTACTGCCACTGATATTATGCACGCCAGAAAACAATTTTCAAAGCAAAATTTCATTTAGAAAGCATTGAAAAACCACCATAGCAACGGACTACGACGCTACAGCCAGCAGAGATATGCAATAAAGCCACTCGATATACCTGCTAAACTGACAGCTCTTGTCTCAATCATTTTCAAGATCATAGATTAATATTTTTTTAAAGAACGTATATTTCATCAGGAACGGAAATCAATTAAAGAATCATTAAAAACTAGGAAGCACCAGAACCTAGTGTCAATTTCTTCACCAGTACATACCTACGAATCTGTCAGGAGTGGCTTTATTGCATAACTCTGCTAGCTGTAGCGTCTTATTATTATTATTTCCTTTAGTTCCTAGAGGAACATAGGGCTTCAGCCATGCGTCTCCATTGCGTTCGGTTCTCTGCTAGAGTTTTCACCTGGCTCCAAGTCTGCCCATACACTTTCAATTCTTCTTCACATGATCTCCTCCAGGTCACCCTTGGACGACCAACTCGTCGCTTCCCTTTCGGGTTCCACTCGAGGGCTTGTCTAGTGATGTCACTTGATGGTTTCCTCAGAGTATGGCTGTAGCGTCTTAGTCCATTTCTACGGTAGTTCAATGAAAAGTTATACTTTTTCTGTGCTTTTTAAATGAAATTTTGTATTAGAAATACTTTTCTGGAGTACATATCATCTGTGGCAGTATATTCTTGAACTGCTTTACATCTATTGCACTTTTATCGAAAGGCGTTGCTTGATACTGATATCTGCACATTGTAATGAAATAAAGGAGGCATTCAGTTTAAAAGTTCAACGTATATTATCGAATCTTCATAAGGTCGTACTGGTATATTTTGGCGTATTTATTGAAACCTCCTAATACCCACCGGATAAAGATGGAATATGCTATATAATCGCCTAACTTTGTACATTAAGTTATTTAACGACAACTGAATCTTCTATGATTACCAGGTTTTACTAATTACCGGAAAATATATTCTGGATGACGTTGAATCGTGACAAATGTAATCAAATCTGGAAAAAAACGAAACTCCAGTAGTTTATTATGTCGAATACAGTACATGCTTATGCAGATTACAATAATGGTGGGAATCAAGTCATTAAGGAATACAAAGATCAGAGGAAGTAATTGTTGAAATGTGACATTAGATATTAACAAGTTATTATGAAATGGCATTGAAATTGATTTCAGCTTATGGGCAAAAATAAGGATTTCATTACTAACAAATAGTAAATGAAACAGTTTTGATTGGACACTAACTAGTGTCGTGTGTCTAGTTACTTTTTAACAGCAGACATAATTCTATCAGTCAAGTTTGCAATAGGCCACCGTGCTAGGTGGTTCGCCATCACCGTACACTCGGGATTGTTATTATTCGGTGTTTGGAGGCAGTCGGGCACAGGAAGCCTTGGGCCTAGGTTTCGTGCTTGTTGGCACTCACCAGTCAGCAAGGCGTATCTGCAATCTTGAATGAACTCATATTTCTTCTGAGATTCGAACCTGTGTTACCCAGTGCTGCAGTCCGAGACGTTACCATCAAGCTATCCGGGCTAGCGATTGACCTTCTGTAGGCATGTATTAGATACTTTTGATTGGACACTAGATACAAGGCTTTCCCTGTCGATTGCCTTCAACCGTCTAATAAATGCAACAGTTGTTAATTTAGTTTATAAAATACAGAAGAGAGAGAGTTGAAATTAAACGTAAATGCAACAATGATTAAAAAGAAAAGCAGTGATGATAATGAAATTAATTTAGATGTCATTGACAGTGGTTATTAGGTCAAAGAAGACTTAGATTCCCTAACAAAAGTTTGTTGAGTTGAAATCATTGCGTAAAATATCTTTTCGACACTGTATTAAAAAAATAAAGAAATAAGTCATTGACCATGATTTACAAATTATTTATATCATTCATTCCTTGCGTTCCAAGTGGAACTCTTTAAGCTTCACAGGCGCATCTGCATTGCACTCGGTTCCTGACTATTACTTTCAACCAGTTCCACGATTGTTCACAAGCTTTCATTTCGTCCTCAGATGACCTCCTCCGTATTATACTTGGACAGCCAGCTCCCACTAGCCGCTTTACTGTGTGATGTCAGTTGAATGTCCAATCCATCTCCAGTTCTTTCTGAAAATTTTTTTGTCTAATGGGTTGCTGGCAGGTTCTCTGTTTGCCAAAGTCCCTTGTTTCTTATCTTTTCTGACTGGCTGGTCTGATTTTCAGTATCGAGAGAAGAGGATGGCTGTGGATGAAAGTATACAAACTGTTGGAAATGCGTTTCGCTATGCACCAAGTTTCTGAACCATATAATACTTTTGACTTGAAATTAATGTTGGAAATTTGGATGTTTTCATTCGTGGTGAATGTTGTAGATCTCTTCATCGACTTCAGAGTAATGAACGTCTGTTTTCCTTTTTCAATACCTCGTCCGTGCCACCATCTGTAGTTGAAACAATGCTCCCCAGTTAAGTGAATAGGATGAGTCCCTTTTAGATCTCCCCCATTGATGGTGACTGGTGCTTGTTGGTGGTGATCAAGTGCTTTCATCAGGTCTGTCTTCTTTATGTTCACTTGAAGTCATGTCTTCACTGTTTGCCTCTTCTGCCAACTTGGTCGTTTTCGCCTGTATATCTGCATTTTTGTGCGACACGAGACATAAATCATTTGCAAAATACAGATCTTCCAGTAAACGTGCCTCCGTCCAACATATGACTGTCTTCTCGCTTCCTACACTTTTTCAAAGTGGATAAAGTTGACGTTCAGAGATGACTGACTGACAAATATCTTATCTTTTTATCTTGTCAATTCCATCAACATTTCACTTTCTCCTGGAGTTTACGAATAAAGCACGTGAACAGAAAGTGGAACTGTCAGTCTGAAAACTGTCAGCTTTTCACTTTATCTCAGAATTATTTGAGAGTTTATGTTTTATGAAGTTGATTTAATATATAGGATGAAGACCAATGAGGTAACGTATTGTTCAAACATGAATTAATGCATTGTAACTATAGTTACAATATATTGGTTTGGTTGAACATTTTCTCATACCGTAATACTGATGTTTTGAAAATCATTCAAGGTCGAGCATGATATTAAAACACAGATATTTTCAAGAATAACTAACTTTTAGCAATTAGATTCACAAGATTTTGTTTTCTGAATCTTAGTTCCAATGATGACTTGATCCTAATAGTTAATAAATTATATGTAACGCTCCTGTTATTCACACACTTCGTTTTTTAAGCTAAACACCTTCTTCCAATGGAACATCATCACTCATTGGGGAATGCAGGTACATCTACTAGCTGACGAGTCCCAGATAGGACGAAATGAGTGTTATCCTTGATTCCACTGCTAGTTACCATCCACCAAATAACTTCTAATTACATACCCAAACATCGTCGAAGCATATGCACAAGAAGCCGACATGTCAACCTGAGACCGAGCACTACGGTCCAATCAATCGACAGGAAAATCTAAAACTGAATTACCATCATTAAGACCCGTTGTACAAGAGGTGGCTCTCGTGGCCCAAGTGGTCTAATCGATAACGCTTTGGTGTTTGAAACTATGGGCACTGGGTTCGAGCCTCGGTGGGAACATCATCAATCACTGGGGAATGCAGGTACATCCACTAGCTAACGAGTCCCAAATAGGACGAAACGAGTGTTGTCTTTGATTCCACTGATAGTCACCATCCACCAATTTAAATTCTAGCTTGAAATACTGTTTACAATATAAATTATACTTATTTGCTTACCATGTCTTACCTTGACACACCACAATCTATGTTGTCAATAGATCTATGTGTATGTGTGTGTTTGTGTTTCACAGCTACACCCGAAGTTACTGTTTATGTAACTCTATACTAGGAAATATAAACTATCTTCCTATAGACTTCACAATAACTTCACTGATTTATCCATCCCAGTTAACAACCCAAGGAAAGAATGTACACAGGGAACAGTATACAATATGTATAGAGGATAAATTTGTTTTATTTTGAATTAAATCATACATATATATTTATTCACTATCCAGATTTAGTCTTATGAGTATTCATTAACTATCATAAGTATACTGTCACGATCTTTTGCACGCTGATCTTTCTTATCATTCTTGTTATCTTTTGATTTTGATTTGCCTTTCTTCTTATCATTGGTATTTGACTTTTTATTAGGAGACTTTTGATCATAAGTGGGTTTTTTCATCATTTGGTGTAATCCTTCTTCTTTTTCTAATTTCTTTAATTTTTTCCTTAGCTCAACATGGCTTCCTCTGCCATTTTTAATTTCATCATAAATGAGTGCATATTTTGGTTTGCCGTAAGCAGGCAAAGGTTTTTCGTAAATATCCCTAGATGCCCGGTGACCAATTCTCTCATAATCTGTTACATATTTGTCTTTATCTGTTGATAATTTATGATTATCGGATTGGTGTTTGTTTGACTTTACATTTTTATCTCTAGGAGAGGATTTCTCATTACTGTAGCTAATTTGTGATATTTTGGGGGTAAGAAGATGTGCTTTATGAGTATCTTCACGTTGATGAGAATCATATCCCTTACTCCTGTATTCTTTTGCATATTTACTATCAAATTTTGCTTTATTATACTCTATCTCTTCATCACTATACCTTTTGTATTGCAAATCCTTCGGTTTATGTCGTGTAACACCGTAAGTACGTTTTTCATCTTGAGTGTTAATCAACTTTGCTCTATCATACTTTATTCCTTCTTCATTACGTTTATCATATTCCGAGTCCTTCGATTGATATCTTTCAACATCGTAGATATCTTTTCTATCAAGAGTGTCATCAGACTTGGCTCTATCATAGTTTATCCCTTCGTCGTTACGTTTATCATATTCCAAATCCTTCGACTGATATCTTTCAACATCGTAGGTATCTTTTCTATCAAGAGTGTTACCATACTTGGCTCTATCATACTTTATTCCTTCGTCATTACGTTTATCATATTCCGAGTCCTTCGGCTGATATCTTTCAACATCGTAGGTATCTCTTCCAGCAACAGTACTATCACCAAATTTCGCTTCAACATACTTTAATTTCCCATTATTATACTTATCGTGTTGTGAATTCTTGAGTTTATGTCTAGCAACATTGTAGGAAATTTTGTTATTAACATCATCATACCTTTTATTGATATGTTTTTGTGTTGGATAATTGTATGCACTTCTTTCATGCCTATAATTTAATCTCTTTACAATACCCAAGTAAGGATGATTTAATTGATTCTTTCTTTTCTGATCATGATAAATAATAGGCGTCCAACGGTACTTTTGATGATTATATCCATGATGATATTTATTATAATAATTGACTGGAGTAATATTACTCTTCTCCACTGATTCCTTCCCCTTTGCCTTCTTGTTGTTGTTGTAATAGTCCAATGAGGTTTTCTGATGCTGAGAACTCGGGACATATTGCTTTTTATAAGGTGCATTGTTCTTATACGTGAATGATGGTGATGATGGCGGTTGCGCTGCTGAAGACAATGACGATTGTACTAATAATTTTTGTTTATCATGTGTTTTTGATTTCGGAGCATAATAATAATTATTATTATTACTATAATAATGTGGATAAACATGTTTCTTATTATCATAATTTAAAGGTTTATAATATGTAAGGATACTGAAAGTAGAAAATCCCCAAAGGGGATAAGCCGCATCAGCAAATCCACCGAGATCAACTGGTATCAATAGCTTGTTATATAACAGAATTGGTAAACATTTTGTACATGAAAGGGAAATAGACGAAATAATCAACAATTTGACATAGAAATAACAAGTCAACATTTCTCTTATTTTTCCTGTTTACAAATAAAAAAAGAACTAATAAATGGTATATATATGTCAAATATTAAATGCTACGCTTTAATTGTTATTAACCATATGCATAAATGCACTCTCAGCGAATATATATATATATATATGTCGACTGACATCTCTCATCATAACACTGCACTCTTGAGTTTACTTGGTAGAAACATATCGCTTTCATTAGATAAATACAATGACTATGTGTATGAGTGTGTGTACATTCCTAATACTAGGAGAAGGGCTTACATAACACATACTAGGTTAAGTATTTGCATAGAATATTTGCTTGTTCCTCTAAGACTAATTCCTATCAGTGATGTATACTCACAGAATAGAGTATCAGTTGCGACTTAACAAACCTAATGGCGAACTGACTGAATTGACAGCTGGATTATAGGGATTTTGAAATTAAAAAGGCAGAAGCAGGTGAATTTCTTCAGTCATAGAGATATGTCGTACTCGTTAGTGAGTGTCTGGGTGAAAAATTGATATAAGGCTAAAACTTGGGCACTGTGGTAGAGTATAACTCCATTATGGATAACATTTTATTTTGATAAAATCACACAGTGCTCTACAGTAAGTAATATTTACTGATGACAACGTTTCAAGCACAAATTATTGCTCACAATCAGACCAAGGTACTCACATAACTTTCTTTCCTCGTTTATAAACATGAGTAAAAATTGATCGGGCATTTGGATAAAATCAATATAAGACTTGCATCGAACAGAATGGAAGGTAAAGTAGATTCAGAATTAACGGTCTCTCTGTATAGGCTAAAGGACCCGGTGGACCCAATTAAACAAAATAATATAATTTACAAATACCTTGCAATGACTGTGAATGATGTCAACTACATAGGTCAAACTAAGTAGATCAGGAGTAGTGAGGTTGCCTGTCAGAACTTCAGAATTTAGCTGAGGTTAGAATGATTGACCCCACGAAGATAAGTAATTTTGAAAGATGAACTCAGCAGTTGCACTTCATGCATTAACACACAACCACACAATAGGGTGGGTGGGACATAGTCAGAATTCTAAAAAGTAATATAGGTAGGTGGACAGCGAGAGAGATTGATTACTGAATCCTGGTTCATCGAATAATCTACACCCACCACATGCAACAGAGGTGAATCAACGCAAATACCAGATATATGGAAGATATTATTACCAGTCGAATCAAAGGATAATAAATAATGTTAAAATGTATTTCAATTCACATTATAACATTGTAACAAGTTGTTCATTTTACTATAAAAGCATCTTATTTCCCACCTTATTGACTAACAACACTCGTCTTATTTCCCGTCGTATTGTATTTTATTGATAACACTAATACTGTGGTGAGAGCTGGCTGCTAGCGAAAGTTGGCAGACAGTAATTGACGTCAATGTTTATATCCCCAATATTGGTGGTGAGAAAATGAGAACGAAGGCTTTGCGTAGGCGGATACAGTTGGCATATAGATGATCTGACACAGCCACAAAGAGATGCAAGGTTAACTTTCTGTGAGAAACAACCAATCAGAAGACTGCATTTTCTACTAACAATAATCTACAATAATGTACATTAAAATCTATAAATATGTGTTGATTTTCCTTAATAAACGATCTGTTGCCTGGCCCTTGTCTACTGTAGTTACAATACTATTTCCGAATCTACTTTGTCTTCCTTTCTGTTTCATACAAGTCTTATATTGATTTTATTCAAATGTCTCATCAATTTTTACTCATGTATATAAACGAAGCAAGAAAGTTATGTGAGTACCTTAATATGATTACGAACAGTAATAAACTGAGCTCGAAACGTTGTCATCAGTAAATATTACTTACTGTATAACACTATGTGATTTTATCAAAATAAAATTCTATCCATAATAGCTTTGCTTCACTTAGCGTAGAGATGACATTACACATCCGGTTGACAGATTACAGGTAGGCATTGATGAAAACAACAGTTGTCATCCAGTAACCAGTAAGCATATGTGCCCATTCTTTCATGTAAGTTTGTTTTAAAAAAATTATATTCTCTATGATATTCTTTGTTACTAAGTTAAGAATACAGAGTAAGTGATTTATTGTACTTTAAGATTCTACTCTCAACTTACATTTTTGTTTGATTATTTAAATTATGTTACTCCGTTTCTATGCCTCTTTATAACCCTTTACTATCACAAGACCTACCCTTTTTCAATAGTTATGTTTTGGTAAATGTGCAGGGATGTGGTACATCATGAAAAGCGTTTCTAACAGGCAGATGGCAAAAACGAGAAGCTGGAGAGGGAAGAAACTTCGTCCGTGTTGCCCACGGAACCAGGTTGTCCTTGTTCAATCTCACGTAACAACCACCATTTTCTGTGAATTCCTTATTTTTACTATTTTACTGTGAGTGTATAATTTGATGTGTTTTTCGATCCCACACGTCGAAGAATTTTCGGTATGAAAAAATTTCAGCTCATTTTATTACTGATATTGGGCTAGATGTGTACAGTCTACTGGAAACTTTCGCTTTTGCAGGTAAATCAATACCTCTGCCATGTGATAAGCTCTATGGACTTCTAATAGATCACTTCCGCGTTACTTCTTTTGAAACACGAAAGAGGGTATAGTTCAACAAACTTGCTCCTGCTTCTAACCAGAAGATTCGAAACTTTATTTTCCAGCTTCAGATACAAACTTCAAAGTGCAACTTTGGGGATCAGCTCCGTATTCAACTACGTGATCGTATAATTGATGGGGTCAGTAGAGTTGATTCAGATTCCTTTCTGTACCTTTCAAACTGCTAAGGATTTATGTATTACATATGAAGATGTCAACAGTGAATACCCAGCTCTTCCTACGTCGGTGTCTGATGTCATGCTGTTCAAAGTTGATAATGCAAGTGTCCATAAAAAGAAATCCAAACTGTCATCCACATTTAATATAATGCAGACAGAAAGCAAAACATTAAACCGTGTTTTTCATGTGGGAAGACTCATCTACGAAGCACTTGTCATTTTCGGGGTGCTAATTGCCATAAATGGGGTAAAATTGGGCACATTAAGTCTGTTTGCTGGAGTTCAAATACTTATGCTACTCAGAATTCTCAAGATTCTCCCGAATTTGTCTGGCAACTTTCCACAGCACTGAATCTCATCTGATGAGAACCTTCATTACAAGTTCAGGCAAGTCTCACTGTTTTATAATTGATACTAGGAGTACTGTAATTTCTAAGATTTACTATCGCTTTGTAAGCATGCCCAGGAAACCCTACTGGTAGTTCCATTACAGGTATTAATGGTCATAAACTAACTCTTATTGGTACTGCTAACATTGGTTTGAAATCAGACAGTGGTAGTTTTGTGAATATTCCCTTTCTTGTTAGTGAATACGGTCCATCCCTATTGGGATTAAAAGCCCTTAGATTGTTGAATGTCGAAATATCACTTTGCACTGAGTTGTTTGATGAGCCTTTGTTCAGAGAATTAGTTCTCCAATTTTCAAAGTGTGTAGGTGGCATGAAGATTCAGCCCATCCATCTTAAAATAGAGGGTGATCCTATCTTCCTACAGCGCCGATTAATTCCATATGGTTTGCGAGATGCAGTTAAGAAAGAGTTAGACAATTTGGTTGAACAGAGAATACTTATGCCAGTTGAATCTCGAATTGGGATACTCCCATTGTGACCCCACTAAAGGCTGGTGGAAAAACACCGAGAATTTGTGGTAACTACCGCCTTACATTTACTATTCGTCTATTACAGCAAAGTTGCACTACGCTAGAAACCGAAGACATTCTCTACAAGCTACATGGCTCAAAGTAGTTTTGCGAAATAGATCACAATGATGCTTATTTGCAGATTCCTCTGGACAAAGCTTCTAGCGCATTAACAACCATTAATACTCCATTTGGATTGTTCAAGTATAAGTTCTTGCCATTTGGTTTAAAGGTTTCACCTGCAATATATCAAAAAGTAATAAAATCAGATGGCAGATGGATTAGATGGTGTTTAGTTTCACCAAGACGACATTATAAGTCATGGTTTGAACATCGAATTGCATAATGAACGTCTTTTTAAAACTGCTCAGGCGTTTCTATGAGAAAAATATTCTCGTTAATCCATTGAAATGTCATTCTACTTTGTCGTCCGCATCATACTTAGGATACATAGTACACTCTGAGGATTTCAGACCTGATGTTGGTCGTTTGGCACCTCTAATTCAAGCACTATCGCCTAATAATATGTTGTCGTTGAGATCATGGATTGTTACTCTTCGGTTTTACTCCAGATTCATTCCCAATTTCACTCAACTGTTATCTCCACAGTATACAATTTAAGTGGGAACAACAACATGAGAATATCTTTCGAAGAACTTTGAAGTTTCTTAATAGACAAGCTTTCTTAAGACCTTTCTCACCGTAAGATAAGTCTGTTCTCACTACAGATGCTTCTCCTGTGAGTATAGCTGCAGTACTTGAGCAAAATAGACAACCTGTTATTTGTATTTCACGACGCCTAAGTAAGAGTGAACAAGGGTGCTTACAAACCCAGAAAGAGGATCTAGCAGTTGTATGGGCAATAAGACGCTTGCAAAAGTATCTCTTTGGTACTAAGTTTCACATAGTTACTGATCATCAGGCTTTGAAATTCATTTATAACCCAGAAAAATCTTTGAATAGATCATCTGCTGCTGTGGTTCAAAGATGAAATTTAGAACTAAGTGTATATGATTACACTATTGAACACAGATCGGCTAAGGATATACCTCATGCAGACTTTTTATCTCGTTATTCATTATTTGAAAATTCTCCTAATGACACCGATTGTTTGTTAGTCTAGCCATTACCCGGAGATAGAGTTCGACCTATACACGATACTCGGAAATATTACCGATGCATTATAAATGCAACAAAAAGAAGTTGGAAAATTCCATGTAAGCCATTTTCGGACTTTTATAAGTGAAGAGATGACATTTCAGTTCATCCTGAAGGATTTCTATGTCTGAATAACAAAATTATTATTCCTCCGACATTAAGATCTGCGATTTCGGATGATCTTCATTCTGCTCATCTGGGAGCTTATAAGATGAATTCATTAGCACGCCTAACGTGCTGGTGCCTGGAAATTAACGATCACATTGGCAAAAGATCGAAGAGCCGTTTGCATACAATGTCCTAATGAAAGTCATCGTGAAAACTATAGCCAGCATCTTGTGAGATTTGGCAGCGTATTCATGCGCATTACTTTGCTCCATTCTTAAATTCATACTATGCCTTAATTATTGTGGATTCTTATTCTAGATGGTCAGAAGTTATAATTACAGATAGCCCTAACGGGAAATTGACACACAGAGTTTTGAGGGAGATTTTTAGCCGAGAAGGAATTCCAGATGTCTTACTGATAATGGTACTCATTTCACTGAGAACAACTTCAATGATTAGCTTAAACACATAGGTTGTCATCATCTGTACACAGCACCACGTCATCCTCAGTCTAACGGGTTGGCAAAAAATATTTTACGGACATGAAAGAGTACCATAGCATCAATGAGTCCTAAGAATCTTGACGTGCTAGAGAGATGTGTAGGTTACTTCTTACTTCAATATCGCAATGTGGAACATGCAAGTACACATGAAAGTCTTGCTAAGCTATTCAAATCTCGAATTCTCCGAATGCATCTAATGTACATGTAAATTATCATAGAGGGATTGACTATAAACCCTCTTTTGGAATCATACTAAAAAAACAGGAAATCGAATGGTGAAGATATATCAGAAATCGAAGACCATTCAGTCCACAACAGACACGTGGACCAAGTGAGAATAAATGAAGTAAGTTGTTCCGATTATAATTTTAATGATTCCGCTACTAATCCTGATTTAGTAGATAATTCAGAAATAAATCCAGATGATTCCGGTGAATACAATAGCGCAGAATCAGTTAGAAGATCAGAGAGACTTGCAAGCAAACTGAGACCTCATTATAAATACGCAAGGAGACATTCGACATGTGGCAGATGTGGTGATTGACAATTTCTATTTCTGTATTGTTTAAATACTTACTGTTGTTTGTTAATATTTATTGTTGTTGTGTTGTTGTTTAATCTCCTGTGATTCGGTCATTGTGAAATACTATTACAAATAACTATTACACCAACCAATAACCTACTGTTCGACAAATATACAGAAGGCAGTGGAGATTGGATTGGGCATACACTGAGGAGAAATTTAAATGAATTCACACGGCAACCAGGACGTGGAGTGGGACCCGAATAGAAAGCGACGAGTTGGGTGTCCAAGGGTAACGTGGTTATCATGTAAGGAGGAAATGAAAGCTTACGGTTAATCGTAAAGTCTGCAGAGAACAGAGCGAAACAGAAATGTGTTGTTGAAGCTCTATATCCCACTGGATCCTAAAATTTACGGCAAAGTTAAACTATTATAGCCAAGGCCACAGTGATCTTGGCCAACCAATTAGATTTCGAATGCAAAAAATGTCGCAAAATCGTTGAAAAATGCACTAAAAAAATTGCAAATGTGATATTATACTCTATAGTTGTCGCTCACGTGTTGCAAGAATATCTCCCAGTCAATTCACAGATGATCTGTAGGAAAATCATACCATGCGCAATAGATGCATTCTACCAGGTGACTGTAGGTTATGGTACTTTGAGATCCATTAATATTTATGACACTATTCTCCAACCTACTTCTAACTCTAACCATAATCCTAACTTCAACCCTAAACCTTAATCTTAAAAGCCATAACCCTACCTAACAGTACATATTTGCAGATAAAGCACCTAGTAAATAAATACATTACTGTATCTATCCTCTCCAAGTTCAAAAAGGCAGGCATGATTTGATTTCTAATGACCTTTCATAACTTTCTCTGTACCTGAATGGTTCTTGAAGGTAAACTTTTGAAAGGCTTTGGTTGTGATACTTTAACTTCGCCAAAATTTACTTTTCAGTTATTGAAAATAAAGGAAGATGGTTCATGATTACATAGGTCGGATGAATCATTCACGTTTCATAATCTACAAAGACTGGATAAGAAAGGTATAATTTATCACTCCGATATAAAGTTGTGTCAAAGCGATAGGTATCAGAACTGATACTACTAAAACCCCCAAATTGGAATATAAAATAAAGATCATATCATGATCCAAACAACAATAATATCTAAAGAAACCATTGGCTTAATACAATTAATTACACTATGTGGAGTTGCGTTTCCTGTGTGGGAGACGACAGCACCCTCTAATCACTCACTGAAGTTACGAATATCCTGAGTTATTCCCACATATAACTGAGTGAATATTACAACGACTGAAGTTTTAAAGCATAACTTATGTCATAGATTCTTAGGAAGGTTTTTTTCAATGTTTACAATTACCGAAAATACCCATTGAGTCATAAAGAAAATAAAAGACAGATTCAGCGAAGAAAATTTTCTTTATCGACGAAATCATCTTCAGAGGCTGTACTATATTTTTGTAAGTATAAATACGATTGTACAGCTTCTGAAGATGATTTCGTCGATAAAGAAAATTTTCTTCACTGAATCTGTCTTTTATTTTCTTCATGTTTACAATTACGCCAGAATTTCTAAAATTCCTTAACAAATTATTTATCAGTTGCTGTTAAGTGTAACTTGGTCACTCTTTGTAAAATAATACCCAGTCTAGCCAAACTGTTCAAATTTTTCGTTATCTGTTAACATCTTTTGGCTATAATAAACTCTAAAGCACTGCTATACAGTAGGCTACTTCATGAAATTAGTAAGCAACATTCAGATATCACAGAGATTTGAAAAACAATGGTTGTTTAGAAGATTTAATGAATCACTTTCAAGTAGTCTTCGATGGCAGTATTTACCCCCATACATTCTATATGTCATGATGTATAGTTTATTTACATAGTACGAGTGTCAGCGGCAATGCAATGCATCTGCGCCAGTGAGCCATATTACCGACAGCCTTCAGGACTCCAGCTAGGCAGTCTACAAATCGATCAACATTTAGTTAGCATTGAGAGAGGTGAAAAATTACCTTTTGTAATAATTAATCTACCATTTTACAAGAGAACCATTACACTTGGTAAACTAATCTCTTTATGTGAATATTAACTTTAATCTCTAGCTAACTGCATTTACTGACGAACAGCATATATTCTCTAATACTATTTTCGCCTAGTTTAGCAGATACGATCGAGATTTACTATTATCTTGAATAAAATGAATCTTATACCCCAAAACATACATATATTGTTTTCTTTGTACAGAAATTACATAAATGATTAACTCCATGTTAAAGTAGTCTTGATATCTGCTGAGTGAAATAATTCTCTTCCAAGAGCATATAAATATGAAGGAGCATGAGTGCCAAGATTTGTTAAAAATAAACTGACAAGACCAGAAGGTATAATTTCCCATTTCGGCACCCAGACAACTGGACCCTCACTTGGCTGATGATATACTAGGCCTTCATTGGCTAGTTCAGGGTCATTTGGTGGAAGAATAAGCGATGGACTATCAAGCCAATCGACTGAACGATCACTGGGATTGGCAGTAGGTTGTACAGAGAATGACGGTGTTGATCGAGATGATAGTTTGAATGGTATAGGAGAAAGTTTGTAGTGCGGTAAACACACATATATCTGAAAGAAAGTAAATACAAGTTTCATTTTATTCAACAGCAAGAGACTAAAAATCACATATGCTTTCAACATGAACTTTGGTAATAGCAAACATCGCATTAAGGTAAAACAGACATGTAATAACTCAACTTGAAATTATGCATCCATGTGATGCGGCTTCAGTTTGATTTGGATTTCAAATTCGTGAATTTCTATCTTCAAATATAATTAGTGCAAATACTTTAGAGAACGATGACAGCATCGATGACCGAAATGCTCAAAGGCAACTTTACACGGATAAGAGTAGTCACCAACTGTTTGAAAAGTGGCAGGTAATGCTATCTGGCTATTAGTGGCGTTGACTGATTACTTAAACTTGAATGTATGACACGCTGGTTGAAAGTAATGTGCCTAATTCACTGAATAACGGCTGCCTACATAGTCAAGCTTAGCAGAACTTCATGAATTTCAACCAATTCCTTGGTTGGTAGCGTTTTGTCTGTCTTATTACTGTAACTAATAAGGAATTTCAATGGTCAATGGATAATTACATATAACACAGCCCAGACAAATGAATAACATCATCAGATTTACCTTAAACGTAATGCTATACTTATAATATCAATACTCTCTAGTTAACGGTTCGCCTACCGGTAATGAGTGGACTACAACAGTGCCAAAAGCTATTTTAAATGACCCTAAGACTTCATAGAACCACCAGTCTAATTGAGAGTAAAATCTACACAACCAGAATTCTGTGAAAAAGTTTCTGGTTTTAAAATAGATAATACAGGTGTAGGAATTATGATATCTAGAAACATTCAGTCACTGTAACCATTTCAGTAAACCTTTAATGAGTGCTTCGTGTGAGGAATGCATAAATCAGTTGTAATTTAGAAGGAAAATCAAGTCATAAGCTGAAGTGATTTTTAAATATGTCATAGATTTTGAGTCACCGTTTATCCACACACTGTTCAGTAGAAATACTTCAGAAGTAAGGCATATTGCGCTGAAGATGTCCAGAAGGACGACGAAAGCTCCACAACCAAACCAACCAGCTCAGATAACACTATTAATTGTAAGGCATAACAGTCAAGTGAGTTTCTGACCGGAATGAATGACTTCTAGTTGATGAAAATCGACTGTCATACTACACAGCAAAGAACAAGATAAATGACAGACATTGAATCTCGTTATTCCACGGTCTGAATTTTGAAAATCGTACACACTTGTATTCCTTAATTTCTACTACAATTACTACTTTTATTTTGTAACCTTTCATAGTTGCTTACTTACTTTGCCTTATCCTTCCTGTTAACTTCTTAAAAATTAAGCGACTTTGACTGTCCTATCATTTATGCACATCTATCTCAAAGGGAATTCGATAACTTGCAAATAATACGTAGGACATGTAAAAAAAAGAGTTGCTGGTACTCGCAAAGGAACTTTATCACAGTCAACAATCAGACTAAGTTAACCGAATTGCCAAGGTTTGTAACATGGTCTACGCATTCAGCAATGCTATTTTACTAAAAATGAAAGTAATTAAATCATTAAAAACTTTCATACAGGTTGTGTGAATTACCTGTTAGATGGAATTACTTAAAAGGCAATCTATTTTCATACACATGCATTTTTTTCAGGAGGTTAATTTGATACGATAGTTCAACTTGCATTTCTTAGGTCTCCATGTAGGAGACCATCCATTGGAAAAACAAAGACGGAATGTCTAGTTTCCATCTTTGCGAAAATTTGTTGACTAACTTTGCCACACCTGGAAACACCAAATAACTACAAGTGTTAAGGTAGGGAATAAGATAATTTCGGCATACACTATGTGAACTGTTAGGAAATAATGAATTATTTGATATAACGAAATATGAAAATACACTTTTAAACATTTTAAGTAGTAACTCTTGATAATCCAAAAATTTTATGAATAATGAAGATATAAAAGTGTCTAAATTACCGGGATGGAAAAGCTTTTAGCAGCAAGCATGGCACCATATGTTCCAACTGTTGCTTTCAATGTCCCATCAGGATAAACAGCCTGGCAGCTTACGATCACCTAAGAAATTAAATCACTGCACAAATATTACTTTATTTATTCGCGACATTAAACCGTACACGTGACTATCAGGAACTAAAATAACATCCACATTATCCTTTGACAGTTCGTCAGCTAATTTATGTCCCTTTTAACAATTAAGACAAATCAAATAATTACTAAGTTGTCAGGATAACATTCACATATAATAACTTTGAAGTTTCTGCCTTTTTTCGCCGCATGCTAAAGAATAATTTTAACTATGTCAAACATACACGTAGAAAATGGTACACTGCTTTGGAATACCCTGATGTCATTATTAGTTCATCGGAGTGGATGAAATCTAAGGACAAGTCTGCTAGACTTGTCAAAGAAGACTTTATATCAACAACCAAATCATCCAATGTGTTAAGGATAGCTTCTAAAATGTCATCTCGAGAAACTGCTTCGTAAGCTTCATCCCCAACTGCAAAAAGACGATTCTACAAAAGTTTAGACTTAATATGAACGAACCGTTAAATTTTCTTCGAAATCAGCATTTTCTCCCATTTGGAATCTACAGAATTTTGATATGGTAACCGTGGGAACGCATACTTGAGTGCCTCTTCACGAATGACTTTTAAAACTCTTAAAGTCGTACTAAGAATCACCGTATTGTCATTGGAATTTTTACACAGATTTTTCAGTTTCTCTGTAATTAAACCTATAAGGCTTCTACAACTGTGAAACAAATGAAGCAGTTACTTTAAGTCACACCATTCCTCTGACTCCACAATATGTTTCAGGGTGTTCAGTATTGAAAGTGATGTTTTAACAGATGAATTTCTAAAACAAATTACAAAAATCAATAATGATTTACCGGGGAATTGGTGGTTGAAGCATCGTACAGTTGAGGTTTTACTTGGCAGTTAATAATTCTATCTCAAGAAGAAACAACCATGCAAAATTGCAATCTATAAGCAAAATATACATTTGAATTGAAACTAAGTAAGCGCTGTGAGATAAAAAATAATACACGGTTTACTTTTCAATAACCCCAATGTCATGTTCATTTTGCGCTAAATAAGTTACTATGAAAGAAATACTACTGCGTGTGGTAGAGCTAAGAAAGCAATAAAGGGACCAAAAATAATAATTCAGATACACAATGTTGACAGATGGTCTCTTGATCGCTTTGATTCTGGATATGTGGCTACTAAAGTGGATACGAATTGAACACAGCTAAAACCATATAGTTATTTACTAAAGCTGATGTGGTGTGGTGGTATGATACAGACAATGTTTCAACTGAATATGATTCTCACATACTCCCACAGTTCAATACTGCGTTAGTAACAGAATGTTATGTATATTTGAACATTCTATTTCATGTCGCTTAATGTAAACCAAAATCACACGCTCAGTGATTGGTTGACGAACATAAACTATATATATATATATATGAAAAATATACCTTGGTTTCCGTATCTTGCCTTCTGTTGTTACAGAGGTATTTGCACACAGGTATTTACCACCCTTCAGCAAAACAATCTATATATCTCCAGATGAAGAACTGAAACCACTCTACATTATTCTTCTTAAGGTGTTCATTTTACCCTTTTATGAAATGTTCCTGTTCGTCAATTCTGAAGGCTTAAAAGAAATATTCGAATCTCTGAATATAGGTGGCTGAAATTAATAGACTATCAGTCTGTATGGGCTGAATGACGCATAATATCTAGTTACTATTCGAAGCCTCATCAATCTGAAGTATGTGTAAGTCATAAAATCTGTGGTTATTTTCTAGGTATCAACATATAAGTGTATGATCATCTGACTACCGTTAAAATCTTGTCACTGAAAAATTTTGCGAACTCTCTTTTGAAAAGTTCTTAGATTTATTCTCAAGCGCATTGGTAATAAGTGTTATTTCTCATGAACGAGTTATTCATTTGATGTATTACAGCTGTATGACTAACAAGCATTCATATTCATCCCAAAAGTCAACGACATATATGTAGTCAAGCATATGGTGGCTTTTAAGACGAACAAGTTTTTTGGAAAATAAGTCTTCATGATCAGAGCAGAACAGTCTCAAAAGTTTACCAAACCCTAGCGTACCACTCCCTGAATGTCTCTAAGTATTACAGCAGTCACAGATAACACAAAGTTGGTTTGTTGAAATTCAATGTGACCTGCATTATTTCATTATGAATTTCTAATCCATAATGGATTGTCGAATTATTTAACAGTGTGGGTGTTACTTCACTTCGACTGCAAAAGTGCGGCGTTGAGTCGATGAACAAAGCTTCAGTGATTAACCTCTCTCACCATGTCCCACCCTATTTTATAATTCCATACAAGTGAATGCAATGCAATGACTGCGTTTTTTCCCAGGCTACTTAACTTAGCAGGGTCAGTCATTCTAGGTTTAACCTAATCTTAATGTTCCAATAATTTAGGTGACCCCTACCTACTAGATTCATTCATGTAATTGACCTCACGGTCATTACATGGTATTTGGTATAGTATATTATTTTTCTTAATCGGATCCATGAGTCCTTAAGCTGACAAAGTTTACCTCTGAGAGAGATGGCTGGTTTACATGACACCCTAATTCCAGTTTCATTGAGAATTCTATGTAAGTCCTCTGATGTCCCTTCCCTATATCGCAGTACTGAAGACAGTTTGGATTCTATATTACTTTTGTTATTTTTATTACTAGTCCTATTTCTTTTATGGTCCTTTACATATTTCCGAATAAATTCTAGTAGCCAACAATTCATTGGTAGTATTTCTTTTATCTGTTTGACTTCATTAATTAAATCTTTTGGCTTACTAGTTATGCTCTTGGCCAGATTATATTGAAATTAAACTAAACCAATCTTTATCAATTCTTCATGGGATGAATGAAAGTACAAGCATGTAATAGTGTGCTGGTTACCTATATAAATGCTAGTATCTTAACCGTCTTGTTTTCGTTTTAATTTAGTCTAGAATGGCCAACTCACCCTGTTCATTTCCTCATTCAGAATTGAATTGGATTCCGTTTACTACTGAGTTTATATGTATGAAAGAGGAGATACCTCTACCTAGGAGCAGGATTAAACACTCTAAGAGCTTTATGTACAATATATTCTGAAAGTCAAATAGAAAACTGTGAACTGAAAACAATAAAAACAGCAACCAGTTCAATGGTTGTAAAAACGACTGAATAAGGCAATCTACATATGGACATCATATATCCAGTTTCTCTGATAATTCGAAAGTCCTTTGAATACAATGTTTTTGAGGCTGCCTACGAAATAAACTGAGTGCCTACTCCTATATTAACTTTGAGTAAGGTGACAAACACTACACACTCGATAACAATTCACAATGGTCAGTACCTGGAAGGCGGAATAACCTTGAAAATATAAATGCCACCCTGCTAAATTAGACATTCAATTTCCAATTTTATTTTCCGGCTTCATGGATTATTTCTCTTTATCATGCAGAAATAGTAAGCTCCATGTTTCTCTTTTGACAATTTTTGTGCTTTGTGCCTCTAGGCGATAGTGTAAATCTACAGTACGTTTTTAAAATCGTAGCGTCAAACTGACTGAGGTTAACTCCGAACTGAATGACATTCGTTTGGTCGAATATAATGAAATAACAATAGTGGTGATAAAACTAGTCGAATGATGAACGAAATGAATGAGTCAGTTGATAATAACAGGAAAATGAAGTCTTTGGGGACCTTAGGAATATTAGCGGAAAGGAAAGTGGTACATTCAGTGAATAAAGTTTACTTGATAGTTGCGATTGGCATTAAAATATGTGCGCAGTTCGTGGAGGCTGAGTCATGCCAACACAGTCCGTATTGTTGAATAATTATTCAATCACAATAAGAAGAATTCTATTAATGTTATGGCAATCCAAAAGCTATAAACTCAAAGAAACGAGAAGTGAGATTGTGCTCCGCTATACTCCATTCTTGCTGGATCGTTACGAATATACGAACAGTGGCACGTTGGCCTGATGATCTTTTACAGTTGATCTTGACTACACGTATACTATGAGCAGTTTTCAGCCCACTCCCTGATCAAATTGAACTAAATATGTGTAGGCATGTTTTTAGCAGACTCTGGGACTCTAACATTTTTTACTATAATAATAATAATGTATTTCATATAAATTTACAAATTTACATGAAAATGCATGCCATTTTTACAGGCACGATCAAGTATGATATAATATCAAATCGTAGATTGTCTACAAGTTAATCGTATTTCAACTGTAAAATATTCGATACATATAATACACTCATTTTCTGAATTAGGCCGTACTGAAGTAATCAATAATAATAATAATTTATGTTTCGTATAAACAGGTAAGTTTACAAGAAATGCATGCTATTTTTACAGGCATGGTCAGTAATGTTATGAATTACAATCCTGAAGTATCAAAAACTAATACTTTTTCAAAAGTTTGAATTGTTCAATTATTCTACAAGCAATCAGAACAGGTTCGTATAAATGATAAATTTTCAACTGTTTACTAAAGTCACCATCAAAGTTGACCGACAACCCAAACTTCGTTCCGTTTCCTGCTGATCGTTATGATCAACTAGCGAACAGCGTATATCTGGATGAGTGCTGTGCCGCCACGTGATTGAACGCTATTTCAGGAAGAGGAGAAAATTCCGCGCAGCTGCAAAATGGTATAAAATGCGATTATGATTAATACATTATTGGAAGTATATTTACAAGACAAATACAAGGAGAAGAAGCTATATAGTGCTTGAAATGATAGTTTACATCTCCAATGTTTAATGCTAACCATATTGGTCTAAGCATGGAAACTATCACGTTTCCGATGAAAGTATAGCTTTGTTCAAACATTCGTGTTGTTGTGTTTTTAATCAAACAGACTTAAGCAACCATACTTAAAGCAAGCAACAAATATGAATAAAGAGCAAGTTTCGGCTTCAATAAAGGCCTAGGTAGTTAAGATCAGATAGAGTATAATACTGCGTAAATAAAAAGATTATTGTGAGGTAGGTAAGTGATATATAAGTGAGGAGTGAATTCAAAGATCTGGAAAATTAGAAGCCGTAGGACAAGCTGACCTGTAAGATGTTTCACGAATTTCTGTAGGGCCCAACGAGTAGCATCTTGACAAGAAGCTGAAGAGGCTTGTAGATGGTAGGAGCAAAAGCACTTTTTATTGATAATTAGATCTGTAAAACCCTTATTATTTTTTGTTGAGGGTCCAGACTAATGTTTAATTCTCGAGCTGTCAAAAAATGCATGTTGCTGTCCTACACATTGGAGCGATTCACAATTGTGATCACTACCATATCTGCTGATCAGCGTGCGCCACCCTCCCTCCTTTTTTGATGTTAAGCTCTGAGATTTTTTTGCAAACTGTAGTTGTAGTATTGAATTGCTTTAAGCCCGTCCCAATCATACAGTATGCTGCACATTAATAGCTTTCATGACAAGCGCTTCCCATTAGGTCACCAGATACATCGACACCTGGGGATATTCTTAGCAGTATCACCTTTATACATGCGTACATGTATACGAGCCTAGTAAATGTATAAATGCAATAAATGTACTGAGATTAAGTCATCTTTATTTTAGAAAATATAATCAGTTCGTTTGATAATTTGACACACGAATAAAGTGATAAATTTCGAGCTATGGTACCTGATGTAAAGAACAGGTTAATAGTTGATGCAGTCAACAAACACGGTTACAGAAAACTGCTCCAGCAGTACACAGTATACATCGGAGTTAGCATTCCTCCCTTCACACAGATACAGGGATACTCTCAGAAAAGCTTCCTGGAGCTAATCATCAGATATGAGGACCTACCTGACGCTTCGCTTACGCTCATAATCATAAGCTTTGGGATTAAATATAGTCATATCGAGTGTTGACTGAAAACCTCGAAATGTGGCTTCTCTAGATATGCGATAGAGCCCAAGCAGACTGTTTTAGGTCACTCATCTCTGATGGCAATTTCCGAATCATGCATTTCCAGTGAACTCAGTAGCTGCATTTTTTGATGAAACTTGGTCTTTCTGCGTTTGGTACGAAACTGGTCCGAAAATATCCAACATCGATGTAGAAACCACATGATCCATGTGTTATAACTGCTTGCAAAAATGAACCGATCACTTATAATGCACTGTAATTTACTTGCTCATAATATTCTTAACCAATCAGACGAAGTACTTGTCCAAGTTTGTAGAGATACAGTGGAATTATTCACACTTAGAAGACATGGTGTTAATCAACCTGCATGGTATAATGACATATAATACTAGCCTTCGCAGCACCAAGAAGAATTTCGGACATTGTGGAGGGGCAGTAAAATCTGACCGTTTCACTTTCAACAGGCGGTTGGTTAGTCTATTTTTCTAACTGAATCACACTGCGGACAATCAGGTTTTCAAGGGATAAGAACACAGTTGGTCCATTGTTAAGCAATTGTGTATTCATATAGTTTTTCCATACTGCCGTCAATAAAAACATCATTGATCCCTTAGTAATATAACGTTTTTGAGAAACAGTCAGCTCTTGAACAGTGCTTGCATGATGCTGTGTTTGTGAACTCCAGTAGTTGCTTACTTTCTATGCGCATTTTTATGTCTTATGTTTAGCATAGGCATTATATTCTTCTTTCCCCTGTTGCAGCGAATTAAGTGAAGACTGGTCCCAGAATGGTGAGAGCCAGTTCCTGATACCAGATAGGCGTGTATCTACTGGGGTAAATAGCCTCGAAATAATCATGAATGGTATTTCTAGTCCAGACCCATAAGCAGACGAGCTCAAAAGCCTATTTGAACCCTAGCTTTATCCTTATCATTAACACATAATTACCAGCTTATAGTAAAAGTTTCGGGGTATAGCTCACCATATAAACGCTCGAAACTAATCAAACCAGAACCAAGCCTGACTCATGACGAACTGTTAATGACTCAGACTCCTCTCGCTATGCTGGTACCAGTTTTAATTATGACAGTCGCTATCATATGCAAGTGCACTGCACCTGATAATTGGAAATTACTTTTTGGACGCACGTGTTTGTCTACACTCATATTCATTCCACCAAACGTGACTATTCTGTTTTATAACAGCAACCGTAAACGGACGGAAATGTCACCAATTCAAGGTCAGCCATGTCCGATCATCCTGGCACAGTTCATCATCGGAACTATCACGAGGCTTAATCCAAGGGCCAGTCATGTCCCTGACTTTGATAATTGAGCTGTCAAGCCGTCTGAACTTATCGTCTCATTTTAACGTTGACGGCACAAAGATTTGGAGAGCAATAAAATGCTCGGAGGGCTCAAATAGACTCAATACACTGGTAAATTCTATGACTCTCAGTCTGAAAAAAATGCAAGGTAATAGGACTATGTACCTGTAGGCCACAGAATTGAATTTTTAAAGATGATATGACCCGTGCATTTTCAGAGCGGGACATAGATCTAGTTCAAATGGACAAGGTGGACACATGCGTGGAATATACGAGTGATATAGCGAGAACAATGTAGTTATACACTTACTCATAGATAGCTTCTGAGGTTGCGCAAAACACGCAGGACCACTCTTTGAAGTGCACAAAATTATTGCTCACTCGTTACTCAGAAAGGATGCCAATCTGTTGGAAAAAGTCCACACGGGAGACAAAACGAGTGGTGGGCTTCCGGAATCAGCTATATGATAACCATTTAGCTACCATCGACTTATGGGTCATTAAATCACTGTGAACTGAATCACACAAACAACTGTGTTTCGACACAAAGTATGCACGGCAATCGATGGAGGATAGCACATTAGATGGTAAATACTCGACTGTGCTCCAGTCTCCTTTCACCTCGAGTTTGGCTCCTCTAGAACTCCTTGTTAGTATACATGTTTTTTTCACTGTCTGTGGAAAGCCTTAGGCGTAGACTGGACAGTCGCGTAGTGACATATCGACTGTGTCCAAATGGAATATCTTTTTGAAACTCACACATAACATTAATGGGTATGCACCTCAAATCATCCTTTTACTACTGTCATTCTCTTTTATCTTACCATTCTGACTACCTTGTCAATTCATTCACTTATTCTATCACTTTTGTTTATATATATGTTTTATTTCATATTCCACCATCTGTTATTAGGTCTTTCTTTTTAGGCCCATATAATCTACACAAATTATGTTTGTTACTAGTATTGTGGTGAGAGCTGGCTGCTAGCCAAATTGATAGACAGTAATTTACGTCAATGTTCACGTCCTCAATTTCGGTCATGAGAAAAAAATGAACAAAGACTGATTCAACAACCAAACACAGAAGACTTTGCATAGGCGGATACAGTTAGCATATAGATTATCTGACATTCAAGAAACAGTCACAAAGAGATGAAAGATGAACTTTCTGTGAGAAACAACCAATCAGAAGACTGTGTTTGTTTGCTTAGCTAATCTATAATAATGTACATGAAAATCTATAAATATCTGTTGATTTCGTGAATAAACGATCTGTTGCCTGGCCCTTGTCTCCTGTTGTAACAGTATGTCTCTTTTCGACCACATTGGGTAACTAATAGGTGGAAGGATTAACTCCACCCAAAGCAGCGACATGATCTAAACACACTGCATAAGACAAATCACATATAACTAGTCTTAGCACCACTCCCCTTAGAGTCAACTAAAACTATGACAGTCAAGTGGTGGGACGCATTGCACAGATGTTTACCGAGTACCCGGAACCTTTGAAATACAACCGAGATGCGAGCACAAAGAAATATGTTTCGCCTACACTAGGTCGTTAGAATGATATTAGATGTTGGATTTCAGTATGCCTTAATGTCCACATACTCTTTTAATACAAACTGGGTATATTTGCGCGCATTAAATGCGTCTGTCCATCTCTTTTGAAACATAAATCTACTTAGTTTCAGGAGAAACCGTATCAATGAAACTGCCCACTACTACGGCTTTAAAATGAGCAGATGTTTTCGGTGCTCAGACATGCCACTGGATACTGATTGGTATATGGTGATTTGCAGTCTATTCATTCAGTAACTTACAAGTATGGTAGTAGTAAGGCTATTCCTCAAACAGCTGATTCGCAGAAGGAATGACAATCATTGTCTCTTCAAGATTTCCTCCGTACGTAGAAGCTCTCTTCACTGAAAATGATCAATATCAGTCTACATTGAGCACAATTCATTTCTGGTGTTACTTACGATGAAAATGCTGACAAGACTATGCAAATAAATCACTTATTTTTAAATTAATACCTAATCTGGGTATAGATCGAGAATGAGGTACGATGCTGTACACACCAAAGTTATATGGGGGAATCGACTTCAAGCTTTATTTTTCTTCCCAATTATTTGTAATCCTCCCAACGTATACTTGGTTTCTTTGTTAATGCGAAGACAGTATTTCTTTATTTCTTGATGTGCTCCACTGAATGACTAGTAAGCAGATTGCACTCACAAACTAATGTCAAAAAGGACAGCAGCCATGTAATTTCACCATGAATCGGATTTATGTAATTTAATTGATACTTATCCATACCTGTAAAACTGGTGTCCTACATAGATAAGGATAAATAAATATATAATTATAATTAATTAATTCCGACGGGTTTAAAATCGTTGATTCACTTATATGACGACTAGGCCTTTAGTAACTGACTCCTCTCTCAAAATAATTAGCAGAATTATCAGCTTACACTCAGTACTACTGCAGAAAACAGTTTAAGTGTTTAGACGTGTATTTCGGAAAGCACAGCGGTGGACGAAATAGGCCGGGAGACCTAGTCAGACTCAGAATGTAACTCATCATCCATCAGTAGATAAATAAAGCCTCATAAATCACAAGGCAGATATGTTTCACACCTTGTTACTCGTCTTATCCTTTTGAACTCTTTAATCTCTGGACGCTTTCGAATTGTCATGGCACTCTGTGCTGAATACACCCTACATCACCCTTCCTCCATAAATGACTTCTCCGAAAATTTTGGTTCCACTAACCTACCTTTAGGGGCTACACCTAGGGTTTCTCTCTGAGTGCACTTGTTTATGATCGATCCCTCATGTGCATAAAGTGTGAATATATTATTGTAAGACGCATTTTATCGCTATATGAGGGAATTGACTTCAAGCTTTATTTATTTTCCCAAGTATCTGTAATCCATCCAACGCATACTTGGGTTTTTTCTTGTTAATGCGAAGTCAATATCTCTATATTTCTTGGTGTGTTCCATTGAATCACCAGTTATCCGATTTTCCTCACAAACTAAAGATAAGATGACAGCAACCATGTTATTTGACCGTAAATAATGTAATTTAAATATGTAACTTAAGTGATACTTATCCATGCCTATACAACTTGTGTGTCCTATATTTGAATGAATAAGTATGTACCTTATTATATTATCATTACTAACTATACTTACTAATCGTATGTGTAATTTATCGAATTGATGATGCTTGTAAACTGGCGTCCCTCATGTAAAGAAAAATGAGAATATACTATTATTATTATGACATTATACTCTACTATTAGCCCGCCAGTGTATCCTCTGCATTTCCATGTTATGGAGATGCCCAACGTATGTAATGCATTGACAAGGAGAAGGTTATGTTTGTTCACCTGGGATTTTACGGACCACGATAACACCGGCGTTCTCCAATCTATCTCATTGTCCATCTTTCCTATTTAAGTTCCTATATCAGACTGTTATCGGTTGCTTCATACTGTGATAGAAAATCTCCATAGCTGCCAAAGGGATGGCCAGATAAATGTATGGATTATTCTCGGGTAGGTGCTTTTATGTGGAATACAGTGTATTAAACATTTTCACATCGTACAACTAAAAGTCTCCCAAAGGAGAGCAGTGCATCCAGGACATATTGACTTAGGCTTCACTACCCCGAGCTAATGTCTTTAAGTTGTGACTAACATTAACTCACTGACACTTTTGTTAGGATTGAATCTGAGCCCCAGTGTATGTTCCGCAGCTGATAAATCATATTTCATGGTACTGGGCCCAGAGTGCACGGACAATTTCAATCGGGTCCTCCGTACGTTATAGAAAAGAGTCGACATTTTAAGTTGCTCTCATTGTTGCAAGCACGAATAAAGATTATTACTACGACTGTAGTGAGGGGACACCTTAAAAGCAGCAACTTCTATCCCTGTCGAGCAGACAGATGCATTCCTAAAGTGTGTTTCAAGGAACACTAGAAATCCTAAGGTTACCATAAAGGGGCTCCAGCACGATCACATGCCACTTAGATCGCTAGGGTCTCAACGCAAACCAATATATCATCCCATTCTGGAGAAACTTAGGTGGGATCATGGTGTACGAAAGACGCAGGGAAGGGGTGGATGGAGACATAGTAACACTGTAAGTTGGCGGTCAGATTAAATCAGAATTACCAATTAACTCAGCCTGTCATTGATATATATCAATAATGCTAGCCCCCTAGAATTTGGGGGTACATCTACTCCTACCAAAAAGAGAAGTAGCAACCACATGAAGTTATCCACTTTTCTACAGTAAGGGGATTCAGTCGGATGATTATTGTTGATAACTTCTGCACCCCATCTCTCATCCTTGCCGAAAGCACATGCATAAATTGGTTTAAAATGGGAGACTGCTGGACATCGTCAGCACTGCTTGTCTCTACATAGAATTAGGGATGACTCACACTCCGGTCCGCATTAGAGGATCAATTTAAGTATATTACTCACATGTCGGATGAACAGAAGACGTCCGAATCCAGTAATAATAGGCAGATGTGGTTATAATAATAATAGTATATTCTCATTTTTCTTTACATGAGGGACGCCAGTTTACAAGCATCATCAATTCGATAAATTACACATACGATTAGTAAGTATAGTTAGTAATGATAATATAATAAGGTACATACTTATTCATTCAAATATAGGACACACAAGTTGTATAGGCATGGATAAGTATCACTTAAGTTACATATTTAAATTACATTATTTACGGTCAAATAACATGGTTGCTGTCATCTTATCTTTAGTTTGTGAGGAAAATCGGATAACTGGTGATTCAATGGAACACACCAAGAAATATAGAGATATTGACTTCGCATTAACAAGAAAAAACCCAAGTATGCGTTGGATGGATTACAGATACTTGGGAAAATAAATAAAGCTTGAAGTCAATTCCCTCATATAGCGATAAAATGCGTCTTACAATAATATATTCACACTTTATGCACTTGAGGGACTCCAGTTGACAGGCATCATCAATATCATAATAATGCACACATGAAGTAAAAATGTTTAAAATTTTTCACTAACACAAAATATATATACAAGGGAAGATAATGAAATATTGACCGTAAGCACACTCTGCATAAGTTAAAACAGTTTATATGGCATAATCCTAGGCACAATTATTGTTTGAATTTCTTGAACATGAGCGAAACAACTGATTGTTGCGTTACATTCGGTCGATATGGTGGGCTAGTCCCAAAAGTATAAAAATGGCTTGTAAAACGTTACTCAGTTTACCGTAAACAATGTTTTAAGCAATATAAACTGCAAAAGGCTCACCACAGCAGTTAGTATCCAGCTAAACATGCAGAGAAGTAATTATAATTCAGCAACTGGTGAATTTTTTATTCTTTTCGGTCTGGAACCTGAGTAACTGCGAACCAATCCATACAAAAATGTCGAAAGAGGCATGCAGTAGCAGAATTTTACGATCGAATGAGTCAGTGGGACCTGAGATGCAGCTGTCAGCATATTTTCGTTATTTCATAGATATCCAGATTTATTGACGCTGCATAGGTAGTGATTTGGATTTGTCATCATGATCGACATATGGACGAATATTGAAAATCGGAATACAACTTGTTTGCATTTCGGATTCAGTTAATTACATCGCATGTTGGGTTTGATTACTCTGCGATTTTGATATATTCCGCGGTGTCGCCGTGATTATGGGAAGTGTGCATATGCTTTAAATGCAGTACTTTGTTGGCTGAGTGCGGCAGTTGTGTTCAACCGGGACGACGGGAAACAACTCATAATATGCCAACAACCAGTAGGAGCTAGGGGAGACTGCTAGGTCTCACGGGATGTTGTCAACAGTCCGATCCTCAGAACCACGGCAATTCGCGTAAAGACAATTCACCTACCGAAAGGCAGCACAGTGCGTCTTTCCTTGATCGAAATGGAGATTCATGAGAAAGCAGTCTCATTATGAAACATATTTGGCACTTTGATATCAGTGCAATATGAAAGTTAAAGGAGATATGAAGTCATTTCCCGCATTTTTTGCAGAAAACTGCAAGATAACGATACAAGTAGTAGTCGTTTCATGACTTAGAGGAAATGCACTTTCTGGTGAGCCTGTTATTAGAGATCATATAAGTAAACGCCTTATCAGCGTACAGATAGAGAAATGCTTCACTGACTGAATGTATTTAGGGGCGATTAATGAAAAGTTGGATTACAGACGGAAGTTCGGACACCCTATAGAGTCCGACATCTTTAATATTGCTGAATACGTAAAGGGTACCCAGTACACAAGACATGTGTACCAGTTCTGAATAAAGTGTCAGCCTCCTAGATTGTTCAAAGAAGAACTGTTAGAGCTGAACTGAAAATTCTGCTGGGTGATGGTCACCTATAACGAGAACCATATACGTTCATGTGCCCAAGAATCATGGGAGAATTGATAACAACCTAAAAACTAGTTGACATCCCATGCCACCCAACCAAAGAGTATCAGTGTTCCTCGGATTAAAAGAAGGAAAGAGGCACGGAAGACAATAACACAGGTGTGGTTTTATATCCTTTCCAATCCAGTTTTTCCTTAATGGAGTCCTATTGAAACTAATGCGACAGGCACTACGTGAGTTTGTAACTTTAGGTTACGAGTAGATGACTATGCAAAAACTTACGTTCTTCGTACACTTATTGAGGCAGCCGTCTAAAGCTGAAGGACTGCACCGTGTTAAAATCACTCCAGCCCTTCACTACCATCCCTCTCTTCCTTTTTTGATTTTATTTTCATAGTTTCAGGCTTACATCTTCATCTCGCTTTCTTACATATAAATCTGTTGTCTTATATTTGGTCTGTGTAACTTTTTCACTGATCTCTGTACTTTTCACCTCTTGTCTAATTCTTTCTATATTAAGAAGGGTTTGGTGAAAATACAGCCAATAGCTGCACTTTTTAGATAAATCATACGTTTCCAATAAAATAATCTCAGATAACTTCTCTTACGATATTCATCACAGCTACAAAAGTGAAGAGAATACATTTATGCTATTTATATCCGCAAGAATCTAAGAACATTCCATAAATCTGAGCACGCAGCGTTAATGAGCCACTACGTCGGTGACGCAGAGGTTAGGGCGCTCGACGACTCGATACCCCGCAGACGCACACCTGATATCAATAGTGGCCCTGTTAAACTAAGTTATCAATATCACGTGCTGAAAATTCCATATTTTTAGTAAAAATACTGTGTATAATCAAGCTATAATTAAGTTAAATTAAAAGTAATAAAAAAAGCTTACCACAAAGATATTGTTTGTTGAGATCTCAGTAGAAGTTGTATCGAAGTCTTTGATTGATTCTTTCAAGAGTAACAATCAAGCACAGCCATTGGACAGAAAAATGTTGATATAAACAATCTATCCTTAGGCAAAAGTGCGACTCCGAATCTTGATCTTAAGTACTATGAAGCGCAGGTTTATGAAATATGCGCTACATTGTTGAGTCTCGATTTTGAGACATTTCCGCGTATCGTGCTTTAAGACACATGTGAATAAAAACACCTGGAAATATGTCAGCAATTCCATCTGCCTAATATTAGTGAAATGTGCCGGAACTTACTGAATAGATCTCTTTGATGGAGGTTTTTCAACCAATTACGCGTCCTGCAGAAGTAGATTTTAAAAATTCCTCATTATTGTGTGTAGTATATAGGGTCGTTCCTTGTCTCAGGCAAAGGACATCATGAACGTGCGGAGATTGTCCGTCAGAAGTTGGAGGCTGCTCGTGTAAGTACGCAGATTTCGACTTTGAAATTCAAATTAAGTTTTAGCTTGAGCAGACTTAAACTCAGCTGTTACTGCCTAAAAATATATATGAAGAAAGTAATAATTCTTCATTTGAACGTGATTCTTCCTGTCGTTTGTGAATTAGATAACTTTTATGTTAACATGTGAGCGAATAAACTGGCAAGTCTATGCCTAGCATCGACTGGAGTTCGGTTTCAGTCAGCCAATACAGCGCTCAGCGGGCATAGCTGTATGTTATCATTCATTTGGCTTCGCAGCAATGTAACCAGGCGGTCTTGCAACTAGTAATAGTTGGTTGAGTTAAACTAAAGCAGTGACCCCGATCAACCTCACCACTAAATATTAGCAACTAATTAAAATTAAGGGTAAATAAAAGTTACAGAACTGTTAAGAAGGTGGCTGTAGACCACAGATTTCTTAGATTAATTATTTCTTTAATAACACAAGTCACGCAGTCGATGTTCCAGAGCAGAGGGTTGCTTAATGTAGTCCCAATTGGTTGTAGGAGGTCTTGTATCGGGGTAGCTGTTGTAGTTTTATTGTCAAGGCTCATCCTCATTTTAAAAACGTTTAAAAGTTACAAACAAACCTATGCTATTATAATAATAATTTAGTAAACCCTGTCAGACAGGAAATACCTGCAAATAGATAGTTGTTCGATTCACAAAGGGTGTGGATAGAACACAGTTTGACTGCAGTCTTATTTCAGAATAAAGTTAAGCTAGGTTAATTCAGGTGGACTGAAGCTGTCTAACACTATCTTAAGCTTCGGTATTACGTTTTAGTTGGTGCTTTGGTCGATAACAGTGGTCTGTCTTATTGATTCGTTATCCGTACATTTCTTGAAATAATCATATCTTCACAATCATTTGCAGTGTTATACTTCCAGACATATGTTGGAAACTTTATATTGTTGGATAAATGAACGAAAGATTTTGATGAGAATCATGGAGCTGTAGGTAGCTAGTTCGTTTACAGCTTTCAACCAGTTATGAACCCTGTACTCTATCTACTATGACTCCATAATGTATAAGACTTTATTTTGACAAATCACACAGTGTTATACAGTAATATTAACTGGTGACGTTTCGAGCACAAACTATTTCTCATAATCATATCTTATCCATAATGGAGTTATACTCTATTACAGTGCCCAAGTTTTATACTTATATCAATCTGTCTATTATGGCCCTGGGAATTAAGTATTGTCACAACTGTTACTGTTCTAAAATGAAATCGGCATAAACCTTACGTCATATTGTGCTGTTTTATATATGTTAGTTTCCAAACTCTTGCGTTCAGCGATCTGTGTTCTTACATTTTGTTTTAGAAATATACCCATAGCAAACCAATCACGTTACTCATATCGCTAAGCGGAGTTAAAGTCTGCCATGAAAACAATGAGGTGAGTGCTTTATGATGAGTGTTTTTACGCGTCCAGTTGTGATATCCAAGTTTTCTTAGTACTTTCCGATCTAAAATTCATGGGTTGCATTATGTAGACGAAAGCAAGAGAGAATTCTTCAAGCATTAGGTGTGATCTGATCAACAACTGAATGAGAATAGAACTTACACAGATATGCACAAGTTGGATTTGTATGTGATGGTAACACACTTGTCGGTTGAAATTCTTATCCATTGAAGTTTTATTACTGTATTGAATAAGAGCCAAGTCGTAGACTGAGTTGTCAGTTTTTATAGTCTTAAGTACATATAAATTCAGACTTAATTTAATGTTCATCACTAGTCAGACAATGTTATGCATGCGATGCACTGATTAGTTTATCAGTTGTATTTGTAGTCATTGTTTTTGTGTTCATTAGTTATAACAAGCACCTTAATTGAACAATTTTAGTTTCGTGAGAGATTACCACTTAATCAATTCGTCCTATTTCTATTTTTCGATTGATCAACAATTACTTACTTCAATAAATTCTGTTGGATACTGGCGGAAACAGTAATCTAATATCAAGTAGCAAAGTTCTATGCTGAATGCCCTGCTGTGTAGCAGTTTTAAATAGATAAACATTATCTCCAGTCTTAATATCATGCATGTTGGAAATGGTCCGTCTCATTTTTTGTTTGACTGCAGTTATAGTGCAGGAGTTAAAGCTTTTTGTAGTACCGAGTTATACCAATGAAGCATAAGCCGAAAAGACTATACAAACCGACCTTATACTGTGTAGCAATGGTGAAGCTACCAATTGTAACATGTCTGACTACTTCGGAAAGAATTAATATCAATAGTTGAGACCTTTATGTACACGTGTAATCCAACTATCAATCATCTTCATTGTTGCCTAATAACTCTAATGTCTTCGTGTCACTTTGCGATGTCCTCCACTTTTCTTTGGCCCATTAACCTGTGACTACTGGTCTTTCTAATGAACTAGCATATTTATTCTCCCGAAATTCTCCTAATTAGCTGCGTAAGCATCTAATTTATACATTTGGTACTACCTTTGACATCACACCTAATAGCTAAAATTGATATCCAAGGTCGTTGTGTACTGTGTTGCTGATATACACATATTTATAATTCCATTTAGGAAATCAGAAAAAACTTCATTCAATTCAGTGACTATAAATTTTTCCCTAAAGGTGAATGTAAGCAGAAATCAGAAAAGTTCACTTCAATAAACATCTTCTGGAAGTCATGGCTACGCGAAGCCGATGTTTTTTTCTTCGAGTATTTTAGCTGCATCATCAACTTATACATTGTTGGCAACCTAAGAGTTTCAGTTTCCTGTAAATTTCTCAAGACAAAACTTATTTCATTATCATTATCATCATCAGGAATCATCTTTATCTATGTGTATTTATTTGTCTTTATCACCTTTTTCACTTTTAGCATTATTCCCTTTTATTTTCTTTCTGCTAAGATCACAGTGACAACTTCATTTTGAAGCTAACCCAACATTTTTTAGGCAACAGGCTTTATTAACTAGCTATCATATCTTAGGTTGTGAATATATTTGTTTTCTAATGTGCTTATACATGATTCAGTTATTTACTTGGCGCCTCCAAAGCCTCACGATAGTCGGGGGTGGGTGCCTTGTGCTGTGGGTTGGCCACCCCTCCGCACACCTCTTGAAATGCTCCCATATGACCGGGCGTCTTACATAGCCTCTCCTGAGGAAGTCCTACTTACTGCCTTCACGTGGCGGAGGTGTTTTTCAACAAAGTGAGAGGGTGAAAGCGGATGCCCGGCGCTCTTCACCGGGTTGACTGTCCATTGGATGACAGTCTAGGGGAGATGGTTAAACCCTGATTCCAAACCTCCAATGACTGGCGTATGAAGCTCACTGGAGCTCACCGACAGACGTATGGACAAAGGGCTTGTTGGATGTCTGGCCCCATTCAAAAAGGCGTATGAACCGAACTCCGGTCACTGGCTGCCAATGGATAGTGGACTCCCTACTCCACTCCTACTGCCTTGTAGGTCACACTCGGTTGTGTAAAGGCTAGAGCTGCACTCTCAAACAAAAGGCCGAGCGATTTTGGGGTCATCACTCGTACCAAATTCCCATAAAACTTCATGAACTCTCATCAGATCGCCGCGCCTGGGCAGCGATGATTTGAGATGTTCATGAAGCCGGCTCATCCTCCCGTAGGAGATAGCCGAAGTAAAATAAGTCCTGAAATGTTAGTTGGTACAATTTACTTTATTATATCTGAAGGATTAAATGTGTAGTCCCCATTGATTCGATGGACATAGTAGCTGTAAAAATCTAAACACGTGAAAATCAAGTATTCATCTATTTAACAGTTAACTAAACATAGTATTCACTATGGAGACAATGTTTTTCATAAGAAAACAATGCATGGCTACAGTGTTAAGGCTATATTTGTTTTGGAAACAATATCTGTATCTGTTGTTTTAGAAAGTCTGATTATTCAAAGGATCCTTGCTAAGATGTGATTTATTTCAGTTTTTTGTGGTTTACATTACTTTTATCGATTTCGGGTAGCATGATAATCACATTTAATAATATATATAGATACAGAAATAACTGAGTTACAGATTTCAATCTACTTTTAGCTCTTTACTGTCCGTAAGTGGATTGTGTTATCATAAAATGTGAGCGGTTCTTTACAACTTCTTGTTCCTAATGGTAGGTTTCATATACTTGTGACTTTCAGACATTTAAAAGCCTCTATCTTTAATCAATAAAGGACGTTAAATAATTTCGCTATTTTTCACATAATTTGTTGTTTACATTCTGGTGTATACCTGTCATGTAATTAGGGCGTTTTGAAAAATATACATATTTAAAGATGGTAATTTCAGCCTTAAGGATGACTCAGTAAAAATTATATTTTTGCTGTTCATCAATGACTTACATAAATTTAGATTGAGAGAAAGTAACCTCGAAATTTATTATTACCTAATTAAGTAGAGTATTTAGATTAACAGACCATAATTGTTAACGGTTTAGTGATTTCATTGAATTTTTAGATTTTCTCGTCGATTGATTGAACCGAAGTGCTCGGTCTCAGGTTGACATGTCGGCCTTTTGTGCAGATGCTTTTGCGATGTTTGGGCATGTAATTAGAATTTAATTGGTGGATGTTGAGTAGCACTGGGATCCAGGATGCGCATTTCGTCCTATTTGGGGCTCGTCATTCAAATGTACCTGCATTCCCCAGTGAGTGATGATGTTCCCACCTAGGCTCATGGCGTTTGAAACTATGGGCAGTGGGTTTGAGCCTCGGTGGGAACATCATCATTCACTGGGGAATGCAGGTACATGCGCATCCTGGATTCCACTGCTAGTCACCATCCACCAATTAAATAGTTTAGTGACTTGTTTTTTTTGTTTACAACAGACCCTTAAGTCTGAAGGCATGGTTTGCCATAAGTTAATAGTGTACATGATATTAGGGAAGCCTAAATAGTTTTGTCTGCATAAAGAGATATTAGGAAATATTACTACTTTCTGCTTTTATCACTGCTGCTTGTTATTTCCCTTCAGATCATATTTCTTTACGATATCAATTGTTTTGTAAATGAATGTATATAGTGTCTGGTATGGTAGCACTACTTTATGAGGAAACTTGAGATTTCTGATTGTGTGTAAAGATTTTCAGAAATCAGGCTTTGTTTCGTAACTTGAGTCTCTTCTAAAATATTATATCGTAAAATTGGTGACTTAAAAAAATACCACACTCAGGGGGTAACGTGCTTGTCTTGAAACCAAAAGGTTCTTCATCAGTCTGATACAGTATTCTAAACTAAAGCAAAAAAAACAACTCATTACAACTTTTCACTTTGAATATTTCCTTAGCCACTGATTTTGCACAACACTTATCTCATTTTTATTGATTTCTTTTGTTTCTAAAAATAGCGAGTTTATATGGCTCATGCACTTCGTCGTATATCATATGCCACATGTGACCCAGACAATTTTCAGTTTGCTTTCCTTGCTAGGGAACCAAAAGCTCAACCCAATATTCAGTACTGTCATGCGTTCGTCACAGCAACACCTGAAGCGGTAAGCTTTCAGTGCAAATATATCTTTATGCTTATGGGTAGGTTTATTATAGATAGTTTGAACAAGGTACATAGGTCTATCTATTTATTGTTGAGGTGCTATATTACATAAGAGGTTTGTTTGTATTACTCACTGACTGACGTTCCTTGATGTACTTTATTATCAATGCTCATGTCTAAGATAGCTTCATAGTTACCACCCTATTTTTCCGATCAGTCTTCTGAATTAGTGTAAAGCGATTTTGCAGGTCTTTTCCTTCAGTTTCACTCCTACTAACTAATGTTGTCGACTATTACTGTTGAAATTTTCAGTTAGTTAACTGTTGAATCATTTTCTTGGCCAGTTAAAAAGAAGTTCCGCACGTGAATTAGTTACTTTAGACCTTAGAATTCCAGTAAGCTTTTGCAACTTGTGACAGCAGGCCACTTGTTTTCTCTGTCTCTATAGAACACAAAAGGTGACAGTTACTGCCACCTTTTACACAACTGATCACTAGTCGCCAGTGATGTACCAGTTTGTAGATCAGACAATATTATGTGCATTGTGTAAAACCAATATATATAGTAACTGGAGATGTAATTAATTACCGGCGAGAATTGCAGAGAGTGACCACTAATTTTGGTTTCCAGTAGTCAAGTTCCTAGAATGCACATGAAATACCAATTTTTTCCAACACAACTCAGTCTTTGTACGCTTCCCTTCAAATGCTGTTGATAGCTTCTGTTCTATTACGCTAATGGAATCGCAGGCGGTAGATGCATTTTTAGAAGTGACGAATAGATGTCACAGCTTTATTTCTAACGCTTTACCATTCAGTCGTTTTAAACTAACAATTATTAATTCACTTTTTTTTCGATTGGATTTATTTCTAGCTAGTATGGTATAGTCAGCGGTCACCATGCCACTTGTCTACCGTTTTGTTTTTTCTAACAATGTGTTAATATTTATTAACCAACCACGCATGTGGCCTAGGGTCCGATCCCCGGCCGATGCACTCCTAAACCTCACTGAGCCGGTGGTAAGACTGGTAAAGAGAGAAGATTGAGTGTGAAGCTAGCAGCCTCAACCCTGTAAAGATAAAACCACTACTATCGGGACTTCGAAGCTCTAGCTTAAAGCCTTATGTTCCACTCTGAAAGTAAAGGAATGAAATAAATGATAAAAAAATTGCGTGTATCCCGTTGTTTTTCTTTAAAATCTTGGATAAAATGGTTTATTTTTATGTAAATGTTTTTGAAAATATTCTAGATTTTTCTAATAAAACATTTCTGTTTTGTAGGCAGAAGAACTTAATACAATAATGGGGGAAGCTTTTCGTTTGGCATATGCCCAACAACGCCTTAATGCAGCCTCTAATAATCCGAATTTGTTTCAGCCGTCCACTATAAGTTCATCATTATTTCAGGCTCAGCAAACTCCTGTAAATGTTACTCGTTCCGTTTCCACAGGTCAAAATGTCCCGGTCAACCTCAACTCTCCAAAGTAAGTCCTTTTTTCCTACTTAATTTTTATTTTCCCAGATTTCTGTAAATCATTTTTTCGCTGTCTATTTACGCAGATGTTGTGTATTTGTGAAAGTAGTCTTACATATTTCGATGCATAAACAAAGTACACGATTCTTTCCGTTACTGACTGAATTTGCTTTAATCTGACATATAATTCAGCGGGTAGGCTTAAGACGGTCAACATCTGAAGTGTTTCTTGTGTTTAAGTCTCAATAATTGTTTTTAGATATGCCATCAACTTTTCCATTAGTATTTATGCACTGATAACATTTCAGAGACGGCTACATAATATTGTTTATGTTATTCTGTAGGATTATTACCCGACCGACAGCTGCTACCTTGACGTAGTGGTCGGGCTTGCATACCGCGATGACCCAACAAGCTACACTGGCTGGAACAAATGTTCCTGCAGGTTCTACAATGCCAGGAAGGTTGTTAGGATAGCGATTAGACTAAAAACAGTCAATGTCATAGTGTAAGAATTTTCTTCTACATTATTCTGGGGGTCTGTGGACGAAGTCGTACTGCTGGGGAACAGGGGTGTAACAATAGTAAGGTGTTTCCCTCAGATGACCAGCATGACAGCCACATATGCTGTCTCGCCACTCTGGAGAGAGGGGGTTAGAAAAGGTCGATCCCTAAAATTGTACATCCCGTAACCGGCGGTTAGTTTACTAATACGAAAGCAAACCAAGAAACCAGTTCATACAGGCTGTGTGTGACCGGCCTCAAGCAGTTGTCCCCTGGGCTCTGCGGTCACGCAACACTAACTCTCTCTCTGTTTCAGGTACCCGAAGAATCAGGCAACTTCCACGGTGTGGGCAGCCGGGAAGTAACAACCGCCCACACACTTCCAAAAGCACACAGACAGACAGTAGGATTATTAATTCTGACGATATAACCGAGGAGCATATGAGAAGCGTAATTTAGTTCTTTCAAAATTATTAACTGAGATTGTTTTCAAACTAACTTTGCACAGTGGTTTTTCCTGACGCAGTAGTGGTACCGTGTCTACTAATGATTGCTGTGTGGTTTTTTTGTAAGTGAATGTCTCCACTTCATTATTGTAGCTTCACATATGTACCTGGTGTAAGCTGTAAGATCTGTTTCAAAGTCTTACCAATGCCAGCAGTAGTGAAATTCACTTTTCTTTGTGCGAATACTACCCATTTTGGTCAATTCTCACCTTTTGAATTAACCTAGATAATAAAATTGAATTTTTCATCACTTTATCTCTTATTTTCTTAGTCAAGGTGCACAAACTGTCAGTACAAATCCCAGCAATGATAGCCAAATAATCATGTCCAGTAAACCTTTACCACCTTTACCAGAAACTGAACAGTGTGTGGCTGCATGTGATGAGGAGAACATTCAGTCGAATGTTGGCAACGTCACTGATAAACAACGAGGAAATAAAGCTCACAAGTAACTATTATTATTATTATCATTTTATTGTTCTGTTTTATTTTGATATAATTTTTCTTCAATTGGTCTGAACTATTTATTTATAAATCTATCTCAATACTGTCGGTGTCACAGCGGTTAGTACGCTCGCCGTCAGTACACATGATCCGGCCACCGACGCACTCCATTACCTCTCTAAGCCAGTAATAAGACTAGTGAAGGGGGGAAAGCTCGAACATGAGGCTAGCAACCCCATCCCGAAAAATCTGAACACCACTGCTCCGAAATTAATAGCTTGAAGCCCTACATTCCACTGGGAACGTAAAGGAATAAAAAAAGTCTCAATACTGACTTGAATACAGCTTTTAATGTCTACAGCTGTTACCTAACTCCTTTATTTCATTTGTAGATGGAAGACAAAATAGGTTTTATATTCATTAGAAGTGTAAGAATGAGGAGAATGACCCTTCTACTCATTTATGCTCTTAACAGTTACATTATCTCACTTAAGGCATTCTCGGTTACGAAGCGTTAGTTCGAGATACGATAACGTTATGCCATATTGAAGCATTCGCTCTACAAAAATCTTTTGATTTTTTTGTTTACCATTTCACAGACATAAACACCACAAACATCATCATCGTCATAAATTACGGGATGCGACAACAAGCACAAGTGAACAAGCTGTTGGAGTTGGTGATTCTGTTGAGGCAGTAGTACAAAAAAGCGGTGAAATGGAAAGGTTTGTAGAGAAGAATGAACAGTTGAAACCACCACCTCCTCCTCCGCGTTGTCAGTCATCTGTGACACCATCAGCTCAAGGTCAAGTTCTAAACACTGCATCATCTACTACAAATCACATGAACCAGGATGTTGATTCAGGGAATTCAGGTGTTAAACGTAATGAAACTGTTTCAAACAAAAGTGTAGAGAATGTTAACGATGCTCCACCATTGAGGCCTAAGTCTGTGAATACTCAGTAAGTTGTTTGTATTCTATATATCTCATTTACTTTTATCCTCCTGTGAACTGGAGCTATTTATGAAAGTAAACTGTAGCATCGTGTATGTTACTCAAGGAGCTTGGCGTAGCAGCCTTAAATATGGGTTACAGCCATTGCCGTATAATGAATTTTATTGATTTAAAAGTTTTTTTTCACTGATGATTGTCATACTAATCTTGTTAAAATTCATACATTAGGAGACTTTTAGTGTACTTGTATTCAAGTCTTCATGTTAACTTATCCGGCCCAGAATTTTCCTGTACTAGGTGACGAGCCACAGTTATTGCACGAGGGATGATGATATATGACGCAGTTGCTCAGTTTGAGGTAAGTGGAATGGAATCTAGAAGTAGGAATTACTAGCTGCATATCAGGTGCTGTATGTATGGCTTACATAAACAATCTATGGAACTCTGGATAATTGGTTTATGCTCTTGGTTTCCAGCAACTGCGTCATAGGTTCGGATCACATTCCACGTAGCTAAGTTCGGGCGCCCAGATAGTATCACTTGCCTTCACACCATAAATGTGACTCATTGCCAGCTGCATGGAAATGAAAATGGTAGCTGGTCAACATTTTCTATACATAAACAATCGTTGTCTCAGACAGGCAGACATTACTGTTTAGAAATCCAAGTAATTACACCTTACTACTGCACCTCAAGTGAAAGGCATAGTACGAAATTAGCCTGATATAAGTCCTTCACCTTCAACGGTCTTGTTTCTCACCTTTCTCATATGGCAGAGTCCAAGTTACACCATACACGAAAAATGTACATTTTTATATATAAATTTTCATAACAAATGATGATGGTGATGCAGAGTGGTTTAAAATCATAGTAAATTTGAGTTTTTTAACCGTTTTATTAAACCCTTATAGATTATCACAACATTTTTATGATATGGCTGATCATCGAAGTTGTGGCGGTATTTCATTCGACAAAGAAACTCTTACCACCAATGATGAAAAAGACATTCAAGAATGTAATCCTGAATTCACTACTGATAGTGTTCTTGCCAATACGTCTACAGCGACAACAACATCTTCATCAACTACTGGCTGTTCAACTGCAACATCTGGCTCAGGTTGTTTAGGCTCAGGTTCTGATAACAGTTTACCAGCTGGTAAGCGTTGTACTTGCGTTCCAGGTTGCTCGAATTGTGAACATGCCTGTGTAACGACGGTCAATAATAATAATGCAAATCCTGGAAATAAAATAATAATAACAGCAAACTGTTGAAACCCAATGATCATCATTTACCTGTTCCTCCTACATCTCCATGCTCTACTCCAAACTTTTCTTCACGAAATATTGTAGATGATGTCAATGAATTGTCGCATGCACCTTGGTACCTTCCAAATCTACCACGTGATAAAGCCTTGGAAATGCTTGCCAAACAACCCGTACGTTTACTTCGTATAACTAGTAACATTGGAAATATTTCATTTTTATTTCCACGTGTTCATTATCCTAATAGTTAACTGTTTAGAAGCTTGATTTGGTTTGCAGGAATTTGATTGATTGGTTACAAGATTTCATCATGAGTTGACATTGGTTAGAGAACCATTGGAAAACCACCAGGGAGGACTGAACAGCTGTTTCGTTAGCCTAGTTTGGGACTTTTTATCAGTACTCACCCAGGACGTCTACAAGCCCGCCTTGTAACCAAAAGGTCTTAGTTTCGAACGTCAGTGGGTGCGTACTATTTAGAAGCTATTTGACCATTTCTGATCATTTTGGAAAAAGATCCGGTTTTTAAAATATTTTTGTTAGAATCAGAACTGGGTATTCATTAGAGGCAACAAGCTAGCTACTGCATAAAATAGATATGCCAATCAGTTCGGTGAAAGTGGACACGAAATTACTACCGTTTGGCGTACTACTTTATTTTGCTACCCATTCGATAGGATAGACTTTTAGGCTGTTGATTGTCAGACACAGTCATGTTGAAACCTAAAAAAGTATTGAGTTATTGAGTCGCATTGGGTATTCGGGTGCGTCGGTGGCACAGCCATAGAATTTTCGTCGACCACGCATGTGGTGCAGGGTTTGATCCCCGACCACCGACGCACTCCATTACCTCTCTAAGCCAGTAATAAGACTGGTAAAGAGGAAAGGTTGGACATGAGGCTACCAACTCCATCCCGTAAAATCTGAACACCACTGCTACTGAAACTTCAAGCGTCTAGCTTGAAGCCCTATGTTCCACTGGGAACGTAAAGGAATTAATAATAATAACAATAATAATAGGATATTTGCTCATATAAACCGAATCACTTAACACTAAAAGGGGTTGATTCAAATGGTTTTTTCTATCAGTAACTTGTTTATGGCAGAGAAGATGCTTGTGGTTGAAACAACTGTTAGTTGGTACATTTAGGATCATAAAACAGTCTTTTGCAATAGTGTGTTATATTCTGAGTATTTGGCTCCAGGAATGATTCACCTATTCATGAAATCACGAATACTACAGTTTCAACGACTTTATTTATTTACAGATTGCATCTGACTGAAAGATCCAAAGAGTTTTTTCAATCTGTTTTCAGTAGTCCCCGAAAATGCATGTTTCTTAAGAGATTTTGAAATGTTATTCAGATGACGCAGGTGCGATTCTAAACTTCTTCAATAGAAATTGCCTAGTAATTTTAGCAGAACTGCACATCACTGGTTATCCTTGAACAGCTTATCAGACTATTAGAGTTATTGTTTAGAAAAATGCTGTGCGTAATAACACTGTTATGTACATGCTTAAATGAGTGTTTCGGTTTCTAAATTTGTTAGTTTGTAAACTATTTGAGGAAAGCCAGCCATGTAATGGGTATTTAAATGTTCTGAATGGATAATTTATTGACTGTTTTGGTCTTATAGAATTGCTACAAACAAATCCATATAATAGAAAATTATATTTGTAAAATCTCAGCGAGATTGAAATGAGTAATTCCAACGTTTCGTTCGACAATCTGGTCAGAACTTCTTCAGGGAAATTAATCGAAATTAACAGAATGCATATCCTAAACCCGTAGCTGTCGAGTCACCTGACAACTCCAGTAGGTCGAATAAAGCAGCTCAATCTTCAGAAAGAAGACAAAGCAATAAGTCCGACAGGGTGCTTCTACTAAACTCTAATCCTAAACACCATTATTTTGAAAATACATCTAATCATAAAATTCTAGATACTAACAGTTTGAACAGACATGAAGGCGTGATGTTAGCTGATGCATAGGAAATCCTTATTAATAAATAAAAAATGAATATGTATCACTAATTATCAATACTTGGTCACAATTCTCGACTGTCTATATCTTCCTATGGAGACGTTAAGAAATGTTTTACAACTGTTTACCCACACACACATACACACTCTGTTTAAAGTGTTTAACAAAGGTAGACCAATATTCGTAAGTCCGGGGTCAAATTTTGATCACAGCTCATAAAATTTTGTTTATTATACTTGTTGAATGACTCATGATTGGACAAAGTTTAAAAACAAGTGATGTTCCTTTTATATATAAACCTCTGTTATGTTAATTTCGATTAATTTCCCTGAAGAAGTTTGGACCAGACTGCCGAACGAAACGTTGGAATTACTCATTTCAATCTCGCTGAGATTTTACAAATATAATTTTTTACAAATGTCTACTTCTCACTCGGCGCCCTAATATTTTAGAACTATTCTTTCAAATCTTGACGACAGTTCATTTGAATCCATATTAATTAAATTACTACATTTTATTTATTCATTGTTCTGAATGTTCCCTTGTTTTGTATTTATTGTTTCATGATAGCCTGGCAGCTTTGTTGTACGAGATAGTGGAAGTCATCCAAATAGTTATGCCTTGTCAGTACGGTCCAGTAGTGATCATTCAGTCGGTAGTTGTTTCCATTCCAGACAATCACAGGTTCCAATAAGTCGAATGAAAGATGTGCATCCTTCATTGGGATCAGTCTATCCATCCTCTGCCAGTGGAATAAGTCATTTTCTGATTCAAAAGACACCAGGAGGCGGTGTCAAGCTTAAAGTAGGTGGATCTGAAGGTATTTCTATTTCTTAATTTTTTTCTGACATGTCTATTGTGTAATTTACTCCGATACAATATTCATTTCTGTATTGACTAGTTAATCCTATTCTAAAGGCAGTCGAATTCGATGACAGTAACACAGCGCTACAGAATATTTGTACTATTGTTGCTTGCATGTGTTCGAATGATAAAAAGCTATGAAACCTGGTTATGTAGCGCGATGCTTCCTGTTGGGCGTACTTTAAAAGTCTGTCTGTCTGGATTTAACATAGAACTTGGCACCGAATTGCAGCAGTTCGAGTTGCCACGTTCCAAATAGCACACAAAGGTAGACAAGAAGATGAGTGAAGAGAATCAATAGAGTTTTGACAAGTATAAGAGTGAAACAGAGTGAGTAATGGTAGAAAGGAATATAAAAGATTACAGAGACTGAATACATCTGCTTAAGCCATTGACAACGATTTTGAGCCATGTTAGCTATTGTCTCCAGCCATTGATTCTCAGAGTCGCGAGGGTCCCAACCCGGAAGTCTGTATGTCCCTACCTGACTCAGTTTAACTGTCAAGGATTTCATGGATTGACGAGGCCATGTTTTTGTTTGGCCACCACTTACTCTTTTCCAACCTGCACCTATATCAGCTAGTAACTTTGAAAGTACTTTCATCTGCTCAATTTTACAATTATGGTTGACTTTTAGTATAAGTGTTATCTAAAAACACTCTAGGAATTCTGATTCTTCGAACTGAAAAATTGTCTTACACAAGTCAATGAAAAATTAGGCTTCATGATTTGAATTTTCACAGTCTGATAACTGGTTTCAAAATAAGAAGTTTATATGACTGAAATGATGTATTGTGTCACTGGTTATACTTTGTAATTCCACCACTAATACATATTGTACAAACTTAAAATAGAATAGAGGGGACGGTTAGATGTAACTGCTTCCTAATAACCAGTGGTTTATCTTACTTATATTACGGATTGCATAAATATAGTACCAATACCAAAACACCTTTTTCTGTACAGTGTTTTTGTCTTATCCTATTTTCTTTTAAACTTATTTTGTTTTAGGGTTTAGACAAAGAATGGCCATCTCTTGCTTGTCTTGTACTACATTTAACTGTGATGCCTGAAATGCTACCTTGTCCACTAAGACTGCCAAGAGCAACGGCTAATCCCACCTTTTCACCTGTTGATCATTGTGGTAATACAGATTTCGAGAAGCCTCCAAATGTTACACCATCACATTTTCGTCCAATGGGTGGTAATAGTGCTTTACACCGTGGGACAGATACAATTTCACTCGATGAAGCTTTAGCTCGTATGACTGACGAAGATGAAGATTATCAAAGATTGTCTGATTTCTCTTCCATTATGGCTGATTTGAAACTGCAGCCTAGAAATATGATTAGAAAACAGAAAAATTCATCTTCTAAATCCGGTGGTCGAGCTAGGTAGGTAGGTAGATAGATATTTTCAGCCTTTTGTTCAACAAACTTCACAACTGATTATCCCAATATATCTGTGTCACTTCTGATACAATCACCCCGGTAATGAAATTTATTTACTTATTTATTTATATATTTATTTACAATGAAAGGAATCTCTGCTTTTATTTATTTTATCACTTTTTGTAAAGTTTATCGTTATTTCTAGCATTGTATTCTTCATGGCAATACACACACACACACTACCTCTTTCTCTCCTCCCCCCACTCTCTCCCTCTTTCTCTTTCTCGTTACAAACATAGTTGAAGTGTATTCACAATGAAATCTAGTCAAAGTTTCCCACTAACACTCTCTTAGTCTGTCTGTTTCATCTCTTCATTATTGAATGCATAATGATGATGATATATTATGGGTTCATATAAACCCTAATCTATAAACAACATTTTATGTAATAAATAATAATATTTCCTTTTTTGTATAAATTTATTATCACTATTATTACTTTTTTCTTCTTGTTGTATCTTGTGTATAATTTCTTTTATTTCATTGTAAAATCTTTTCACTTATTTGTTTTTATCTTTGAATTGGTGTTCTATTGTCATTATCTCCTGTTGTTGTTACTGCTGCTGCTTCTATTGTTCTGTTTTTTTGTTTGTTTTTTAATTCTTTTATTTTCACCATTCTAGTTTGTCTTTACTTCATTATCATGTGCGTCGGTGGTGGTGGCACAGCGGTAGAATGCTTGCCAGCCACACCTCGCGTGCTCCGGGGTTCGATCCCCGACCGCTGGACGCACTCTTACACCTCGCTTTGCCAGTAATAAGACTGGTAAAAGAGGGAAGGAAGGTTAGCCATGAGGTTAGCAACCCCCAACCTGTAAAATCTCAACAACAACACTGCTACCGAAACTTCAGGTGTTTAGCTTGAAGCCGTATGTTCCACTGAGAACGTAAAGGAATAAAAGAAAACCCGATCATTAAAGGATATTCTATTATTTTCGCCTTTCTAATTTGTCTTTACTTCTTCCGTCTTCATTTTTATTTTTGGTTTTTGCTTTCTTTTCATTAATTAAAATTGTAAATGCTGGTTGTTGTTTTTTTCTCTCGTATGAATTAATTTCATTTTGATTATTGTTGTCGTTGTTGCTGAGGTTGAGGTTGAGGCTGATATCATTTTCCAACCTTGGAGGATCCAGACTTTGGAGATACATTAGTAGTGCAATATAAACACTTTCATGCATACACATGTATACGTAATTAAGTACTATATATATATTTTGTATTTTTTTTTGTTTTGTTTTAATTATCTCTTTCATTGCCTTTCCCATTGTCCATATGATGAAATGTTTACTCGAAGTCAAGTGAACATTATATACTACCATATTTATATATTATACTACCTAGTTATTATTATTTTTTTGATGATCTCAATAAAGCATTTATTGTCATTACTTCCAATGATTTAGAATGATGTGGGGGGTCACATCATGCATGCTTTTTTATTATTAAAAAGAAAATCTCATTATGTAGAAAGGAAAAAACATGTGTGTGAATGTGCGCGGATGGTGTACACATCTTCTAAGTAAAGTAATTTAAAAATTCTTCTTCCTTTAAAATAAACCTGTAGTTTTTGATTGTGCTTTTTTTTCTCTCTTTTTTGCTCCTCCTCTTTTCCTCCTCCTCCTCCTCCTTTGAATTTTGCTTAAATATATATAAAGCGTGCAGACACGATTGAATTGTATTCAGTGTTGTGTTGTGTTGTATAAGAGATAGAATTGAATCATTGATGATACTGTTTGTTTTTTTGTTTGTTTTTTCTTTGCATTCATTTATTGAAGTCAATTGGTGGATTGTGGTGACTGACTGACTAGCAGTGGAATTCAGAATGCGCATTTTGTTCTATTTGGGACGACTAGTCGTCAGATTGGTGTAACCGTGTTCCTGCTGAGGCTCGAAACCAATGCTCATAGTTTCAAACGTCAAAGCGTTATCCACTAGACCATTTGGGACATGAGAGTCACCTCTTGTGCAGTGGGTCTTACTGACGATTATTTAATTCAATTTTAGATTGTTCCGTCGATTGATTCGACCGAAGTGCTCGGTTTCAGGTTGACATTTTGGCTCCTCGTGGAGATGCTCGGACCGATATCTCGTCATTTAAATTGAAGTCAATTGGTGGATAGTGACTAGCAGGTACATCCTGATGACGAGTCCCGAATAGGACGGAATGTACATCCTGTACATCTACTGCTAGTCACCATCTACCAATTGACTTCAAGTTACATGACGAGACATCGTCGAAGCATCTGTACAAGGAGCCGACATGTTAACCTGGGACTGAGTACTTCGGTCGAATCAATCGGTGGGAAATTCATTTATTGAGTTTGTTGACTGCTGTTGGAGACAGTTATCAACGGGATTGTGCTAAAAGTATACACGATATACGACATCGTCTCAAAGTTGAATGTAATAGACTATAGTTATTTGTGTCTGCGAAATCTAGTCTCTTTGTACGATATAGAGGGACTCTGTGTAACACTGTGAAGCATTCATGTGGGGGTGCTCGATGTCCAGAGATGACAAGGTGTTCGAGGATCGAGCTGTTGCTGTTCTTCTTTCCTCCTCTGGCCAACCAAGCTGAGCAGTGTTCCAGAATACGTTTTTGGACTTGACGTTGCGTACGGCCAATATACTTTGCTCCACACGAGCAAGTAAATTGATAAATACACATTGAGGTGGCCAAAAGCGGTATCTTGTCCTTAGCGTTAGACTGGATTAACTGTCTGCAGGAGAATGTGATACGTAGAGTGGCTGTTGGAAATGTCTTCTTCAGACACTTAGAAAGGCGGTTTCTGAGAATTTCCGCTGCGACATCACCTTTGAATCCTAGGTTCATGAAGAGAGTCTTCTTAGGAACCGTTGCGATGTTTGACACCGGAGGCTTCTCCTTCAGACAGTTAATCCAGTCTAACGCTAAGGACAAGATACCGCTTTTAGCCACCTCAATGTGTATTTATCAATTTACTTGCTCGTGTGGAGCAAAGTATATTGGCCGTACGCAACGTCAAGTCCAAAAACGTATTCTGGAACACTGCTCAGCTTGGTTGGCCAGAGGAGAAAAGAAGAATAGCAACAGCTCGATCCTCGAACACCTTGTCATCTCTGGACATCGAGCACCCCCACATGAATGCTTCACAGTGTTACACAGAGTCCCTCAATATCGTACAAAGGGACTTCGGATTCGCCATCTGTACATAGCTGAAGCATTAGCTATTCGAGATCTAAAACCGGACCTCTGCATACAAAATCTAGTCTCTGTCTAAAGGAATATTAAAACAGTTCTTTACGCTTTATTACTGATATTTTATTAGTAGTAGTCATCCAAATCATGCATATCTCTGGTTTTAAATTGCCTATTTCTTCTTATCGCCATATGAGAAGAAATAGTTTGAAATTAGGTTGGTAGAGAAGCTTGATGATGAGATATTCAGAGAAGCAACAAATTTCACTTCACCCTTACATACACACTTGATGAACACTGTTATAAACATGTTCACTCGATGATTCTGACAACCTTAAAAGTAATTTGTTATCCATTAAGTCCTGTTAGTCTTACAGAGGCTTTTTGTTTTGTTCCTCAGCATAATTACAGTGTGACCATGAAAGTTATTTCTATACTTCCTTTCATTGGCTAATATGATATAGATTTTCGCATACGTATACCTTCAATCGTAATTCTGGGATATGAAGAATAAATGAAGTTGCCTTTAAACTTAACAGTATTAAGTGTAATACATTGGATCGGGAATACTCTGTGGAGACCGTTGAATGACATCATGGATCACACTCTCAAATGGGAAACGACGAGTGGCACATCTGAGGGTGACATACATAGAGGAGGAGATGAGAGTTTATGGTCAGTCGTGGAGATAGCTTAATAGGATGTGTTGTTTGGAGCCCTATGTTCCACTGGGAAGCCAAGGGAATAATAGTAGTAATTCATGTTGGATTTAGAATACTGAATGAGCAAGTATAATTAATCTCTGTCGATGCGTCGTTTTTCTTGAAAGAACATATAATTCACAGTTACATTTTTTATTAATCTTACAGCATTAAACAAATAGCTGTACAAACTATGTAGACAGAGAGAGAGAGAAAGAAATACATTAACTATCCAAAAGACAGTGTGATGAGTTATTGTGATCGGAATATATATGATGGTTTAGAGGGTAGATTTTCTGCATTACTGAGTTTTGTCCATATTGTTTTTAGGAGACGAGTAGGTTTGGAAATCTGAAATTAATTAAACCAATAAAATGGTTGTATTAAGTACATGAAAGGTTAATTAAAGTCACTTTTGAGAAAATATTCTTACTCCATTCACTCACTCACTCATCTTACAAACGCTGTGTTAGCATTCCAATTTTTTCTTTTTTTCCCTACACACTCAGCTTTGAAAAGCATGTGCTACCAAGTTACTTAACGTAATGTGATCATAAATAAAAAAGAATGTTTTGCAACATTTCTTAGAATGCGTTGGTGGCATAGCTGTAGAATGCTCGCCGACCACACACGTGGTCCGGGATTCGATCCCCAGCCACCGACGCACTTCTTTACCTCTCTAAGGCAGTAATAAGACTGGTAAAGAGGGAAGGTTGAGCATGAGGCTACCGACCCCATCCCGTAAAATCTGAACACCACAGCAACTGAAACTTCAAGCGTCTAGCTTGAAACCCTATGTTCCTCTGGAAACGTAAAGAAATAAAAATAGTATTTATTAGATTACTTAAGTTACAGAGTAGATTGCTTCACAAGTGTGATACATATGAGAAGGAGAGAAGAGGATACAAATTTGGCTGTGTATAGACGGTTCAGCTACTCACCTTGTAAACAACTTATTTTCATTGTTAAGAAGTAGTTTAGAGTAAAGATGTGCAAGGGTTATAACTTTCATAATTTCCTATGGAGCTCAGGAGAATGAATAAAACTGAAACAATTATAGAAAATGCAGCCTCAATTAGGTAAAATAACACGCTATTTGATTTCTTCTGGATAAGTGAGCTGCACATTTTTGTTACAAAATAACGTAATCTAACTATTCTGTAGCTTTTTCCCCCTTATTCCTGTGTTGGTGGACAGTCTTAACCAAGATGAGTTACCTTTGCACATTGTAAGGCCTTCAAAGCAGTTTTACTTTCTTCAACTGGAGCATTAATTTTAACTGTATTAGTATCTATTTAATGAAGCTGTGAGGTGATATCTTTATTTAGAAAGTAGCTTACCTCTGTTTTAAAGGATCTTATTTTGTAGCTGTTTAGTAAAAGGATGTTTGCAAAGTCATTTCCCCTGAAAATGTCGAAGTACTGTGATACGATTGTTTGATCACGGTTTGCAGTTAATAATTAGCAGTGGCACTGATATCAGATAAAAGTGATATATATATATATAGTTTTACCATTTAGGTTACTCATGAATGGAGGATTGGATTGGTGAAAACCGACTGATACCTCAGGTGGATGACATTCATGGAGTTATACTCTACCACAGTGCCCAAGTTTTATACTTATATCAAGGACGACATTTATGTACAATGTTAAGGGTGTCCCTGAAGATGGAGTGATAAATGTATGAGTTTCATAGAGTTTATATTTTTTCTTTGACATAACAATCTCAAAATATAAAAAAACAATCATGTTTCTATTAATTAGGAGTAATATCCACGGTGTATAGGAATCATTTTTCCATCCTTTTCTGTAATTGCAAATGCTTTCTGAAATGTGAATCCAAATGTGTTGATTCAATTTTGGATTTTCAAAAATTAGTTTGTAGGGACTGTATTCGTCTCAGGTGCCCCCTAGTGACTGGCTACAGGACGAAGTTGCCAGGAGTTCTAGTCAGAAGTCGTGATCAGTGGGGTCTATCCAGTAAGGTGTGAGGATGGATTTCCCGCCGATGATACTGGTTGGTGGTCATGCTAAAACCACGAATTGGTAGAAGATAGAATTCATGGACTGGCCATTGAGTCGGGTCCCAGTTTCTGAATGGTATACGAGCTTGCCTTGTAACCGGAAGTTCCTGGGTTCGAAACCCAGTGAGTGCATACTGTTGATGAATCTCAAATCAGGATGAAACAGCTGTCTAGTACTCCAGTGCTGGTTTTCAATGGTTCTCTAACTGATATCAATCCGTGGTTTAACCTAAATCAATTTCGAATGATTTCTAGACATTTTGATATTTTATAGCCTCTATTGGTTACTTTTGGGTGTTTGAGTGTTAATTATCTTGTCAAATTTTCAAGCTGTATTTGTAAAAGTAACCTTCTCATCAGTATGGTAAGCATACAATCGATATTTGGAGGTAGTTCAAAAGCACCTGCCATCAGTAACTCTATAGATAATTCATGGGTATTTTTGTATGTAGAGAATAGCAGATTTTTCTAAATTTGCATATGTCACCTCTTCCCCCCTCACCTATCGTTCACTAGGCAAGTTTTGTCATTTTAGATGTGGAAGTCTTATTCCACTGGATTTATTCATATCACTAGACGCCGTGGTGTATTGCTTTAGATATTTCACTCTCAACTACTGGGTCACACTCTAAGGGCAAAAGTTTAAACAAGTCAGGCGGTAAAGGGATATTAGATTGGCTACTTACCAAGTGTATGTGAATATGCACTCGATCGTTGAGTTACTTAAAATCGGTAAAGTTAAACTTTAAGCACCACTAACTACCAATAAGTGAATGACCTCGAATGCACCAATCACGTGAAGGAGGCATTTTTTTGTATGGAATACATATATTTATGAAAATATGCATAAAAACTGTAGAAAAGTGTTATAGAGGATACTTTCCTCTCACATGTGATAAAAATAGCTCTTAGTTTTAGGTCGGTGTATCAACAGAGTATAATTCAATTGTGGATAAAATTTATTTTGATAAAGTGTCATAGGGTAATACAGCAACATTTCATGACCAATAAATTGTGCTCAAAATGTGGTCATCAGTAAATATTACTGTATAACACTGTGGAACTTTATCAAAATAAATGTTATCCACAGTGGAATTACACCCGACCACAGTGCACAAGTTCTATTCTTATTATATCAACAGAGTAATTTAATCACATTCTACGCATGTAATTATTTAGGTCTTCTTAACCTAACAATAACCCTAATCTTTCCTGAACCTAACCCTAAGGTGAAAATATCCCTAAACTAACTGTAATCTAACTCGAACCAACCCTAATGTCGCCTTTATCAAGTTAACTTAACCCTAACTTGTCCTTGGCTTAAAGCATAACTGAATCTTTCTCAAACGTAAGCTGAAATTTGCGAGATATCCCATTTAATAGAGCAACACTCCGATGACCATATTTTATTGATGACGACAACATCATTTGCCAGGTTTCACTAACTTGCTCAGTAAGCGTTTCAAGGTCAATGGTGCGGTCGCACTCCATCGGTAGTTAGTGGTGCTTAAAATTAAACTTAGGTTTAGTTGAGTATGAAATCACTTTTTGATATGGTTGTGTTCTCTGAGCTGGATAGTTAATTTGCGAAGCTTTCATCACCCTACTAGGTGACATCTTCAGCCCATACTTCAATTTGAAGTGAGCTTTTAGATTTCTACACGAGTTTATTAATCATCTCTCCAGGTGACCTTGAACGTGATTGGTTGTTTTTGTATGTTTTGACACGTTCAAAGCTACTTGTATTGGAACTGATTGTTTTTTTTTACTTGAACTTTGACCCTTTGTGTGTGAGGTTTCTTTTTTATCGTTTGATAAATTTTGTCAATCTCAATGTGTCTATTGATTGATGATTCACTGGAATGCCAAGCTTCTAAAAATTCTCTAGCATTCTTGTTGTTTCCTCTGTCTAATATCTGAACGTTGTCCCAGTCGAATTGATGTCCGTGGTTGTCTGTATGTAGTGATATGAGGGAGTGGATGTCATGTCTTTTGACGGCTAGCTTATGTTCGTGGATACGAAGACGAAGAGGACGTCCACTTTGGCCAATGTAGTGTTTCTCGCAGTTGTTACAATTTATTTTGTAGATGATGTTGGTTTTATCTTCTTTCGTTGTTCAGTCTTTTAGTTGACATAGAACTGAGTGCAGTGATTTTGTTGGTTTGTGTGCGACGTCAATTCCTAAAGGTTTGAAGAGTCTTGCAGTGATTTCTGATAGATCCTTTATATATGGTAGGGCGACTTTCTTTGTGTTTTCCTTGAGGGCTTTTGGTTTGATAGGGTTGGCTTGGGGGTATATGTCTTTTGGTGAAATTCCTTGGATATCCATTCTTTTGGAAGACGTCCATGATATATCTTTCTTCAATTTTCCTTGAGGTGGGAGTGCTGCAATGAGTCCTGGCCCTCTTAAATAGTGTTTGTATGCAATTCCTTTTGTGTGTTATTGGATTGTTTGCTGTTGTAATTCAGTATTTGATCTGTGTGAGTTGATTTTCTATAAACTTGGGTTTCTAATTCCCCGTGGTTGTTCGCTTGACTAAGACATCCAAAAATGGGATTTTGTTCTCGGATTCCTCTTCTCTTGTGAATTTGATGTCGTTGAAGAAGATAAGAAAGAATAGTCACACACAAAGGGTCAAAGTTCAAGTAAAAAAAAACAATCAGTTCCAATACAAGTAGCTTAGAAGGTGTCAAAACATACAAAAACAACCAATCACGTCCAAGGTCACCTGGAGAGATGATTAATAAACTCGTGTAGAAATCTAAAAGCTCACTTCAAATTGAAGTATGGGCTGAAGATGTCACCTAGTAGGGTGATGAAAGCTTCGCAAATTAACTATCCAGCTCAGAGAACAAAACCACATCAAAATCATCCACCTGAGCTACAAATCTTCTCCATCATATGAAATCACTTTCATGGCGTCAATTATTTTACGGTTCAGAAAAGTTGCATCTTCCAAAGACATTTTTAGTATTGACCACTATAAATAATAATCGAATTCAAAATGTATTGAAGTGTTATGAAAAAAAAAACAATGATTTACCTGTTCATGATGTGATTCATTATTTACTTGTATTGTTATCTTATCAATAACTTGTGACATAACCTCTTTCACCAGTGGATCTGTTTCATTTGAACGCATATTTTTCAACAGCTTTAATAACATCGAAGTTTTATCTTTATCAGTTGAATTATCATACTGTCCATAAGATTTATTTATATGATGATGATGATTTGATGTAGTTTTCAATTTCTCCGTGACATCACTTTCTATTAGCATACTTAAAGCTTTTAAAGCAGCTATTCTTTTCATCCCATTGGATTTCTGTTCCAAACCCCATAGCATACTCATCCATATAGGGGATAATAAATAAGGCGGAGTAGCAGGAGTATAGTGAATATTATTTTTCTTTAGACAATATTGTATGTGAATAGGTGATCCGGCTAGATAGAATATCGGATACTGGATTGAATTTCTACTAAAATTTGATTCATAATTTTGATGTATGCTGTTGGGGTTGGTTACTTTCTTCTTGATTGTTGGAGTATCATTCAGTCGAAAGGTTTGTTTAGAAGAATCCATTAAATATTGGAAAACTCTGTTTATCTGAAAGTTATCATTAGGAGAAAAGAAAAGTAATTTTCATGATGCACTATACATTTTTGGGTTAATTTGAAAATTTTTAAATTTGAACAAAGCAAGAACTACAATTTTAGCAGAATAAAGTGGTACCATCTTTTATTTCATTGCCTCCTCGTCAGCTGCTTACAGGGCAATAAATTATTAAATATATCTACAAAAACAATTTTAAAATACTTGCACAGAGTTCATTTTAAACAAAAATCAATCGATCAATATACGCATTCGGATGAAAGAGAGATGAAAAATATCCAGTTACCAGGGCAAAGAAAGACTGATAACTGTTTCTTTCTGAACACATAAATCAGGTTTCAAGCGCTTGATGGAGATAGCTTCAGCAAACTTGGGGAGAATTGAACTCTTTTGCCTACTGATAATTTTGAACGACTTTTCGACGTCCACCTCATGATGCGTGTCGAGGAGATGCCTGTTTAAAGCATTTGTTCCCTTTAGATGTAAGCTTTTTGGTACATGTTCAGAAAATCGTACATATGCCATTCTTTCTGTTCTTCCATTGTAACTGATGAAAATTTTTAATACATCGTGTTGTCGATTAGTGACAGTTGTGCCAGTTAGCTTGATTTATGAGAGATTATGCTATTCGATTAACTAAGCTGAAATGCTATTCAAGCTAAAGCACATACTTCTGATGTAACTAGTGATAATATCCACTTGACTGATATAACATTGGTGGCTTGCTTGAATCACTGAGCTACCTATTAAAAAAAATTTTTATTCCTTTACGTTCCAAGTGGAGCATGGGGCTTCAAGTTAGAGCATTTGAAGTTTCGGTAGCAGTGGTTTTATCTTTGCAAGGCAGGGATGCTGGTTTCGCGCCCAGTCTTCCATCTCCACTGGTCTTACTAGCGTCTCAGCGAGGTTTAGGAGTGAGTTGGTTGAGGATCGATCCCCGGACCATGTGTGGCGTGGTTTGAAAGCATTCTACTGCTAAACCATCAACGCATACCGGGCTACCTAACACAAAGCGTCATATTTTCTCCGATTCTTATTGTTTCGACCATTCAATTACATAACCTTGGGTCGCAAAATGTACTCACGCACATTTTCAATTGACTTTCTAACTCTGACAGTATGTATTTCGTGGAGATGAAAGGAAAATATCATTAGGGATTATTCTATACTTCATATCTAAATGGATTATGTCAAGTTATATACTGTAGACTTCTATTTCACTTGAAGATCCTATATGAGGAGAAAATGTTGCGCAATGAATTACTCTGTACACTGTGTATGTATTTTGCCTAAAATAAAGCTATTTATTAATATAATAATTTCAGTTATAGTAACGTCTTTGTTAGTATATAAAGGTGTTATTTTTCATGTATGCCAGTGGATTGCTATAAGGTATCTGTCCTAGTCCTAAGTGTTGATCGAGCAGGTATGAAGTGTGATAACCAACAAGGGTGGGATAACACTACTGTTGCACATGATAGCTTCATCACTTCTTCATGAAGTTGCATTGAATGTTATACATGAATCTTATATGGAAGGTTTCTCCCCCCCCCCCCAAAAAAAACCCAAGTAGTCAGCCCGTGTGATTTTGTTTTCATTCCTTTGGGTTCCGAATGGAACACAGGCCTTCAAGATTGAGCTTTGAAGTTTCAGCAGCTCTTATGCTGTTTTTACGGGGGGAAATTGGTTGGTTTCACTATGAACCTTCCCTTTCTGCTGGCTAGGTGACGTTTGTAAGGGAATCGAACCTGGACTACGTGTATGACTGGCCAATATTATATCACTGAAACACCGACGCACTAAGCATTACTCATTAGGCCGTTTCGGCCACCAGTATGTATGTAAGAACTAATATTCTCTTCAAAATTGAAATCTGTGATATCCATTACCAACAGTTCACTCTTGATAAGAGTTACACTTTTTCAAATATTGATTTGTAGGGATTTGATCGAGTGGTTACAGGATTTTCATCATGAGCTGACATCGGTTAGAGAATCATTGGAACACCTGCAAGGAGTACTGAGTAGCTGTTTCTTCAGCCTAGTTTGGGATTAACCCTTCAGCAGTACCCACCTACCGTCAGGGTTCAAACCCAAGACCTTCAGGTTACAAGGCTATCGAGTTCGTGGACCAGTAATCCACCGAAACCCGATCTAACGGGCAGTCAGCCCATGAATTCTAACTTCTGCCAATTTATGACATAGCGTGACCGCTAGCCAATGTCTTCGCTGGCGAGTATTTATCCTCACACCTGACCTGCTTCACCCTACTGGTCACGACTTCCCACTAGAACCCCAAGTAACTGCCTACCTGAATAGGGCCAGTCGCTAGTGAGCATCTCATTGATTTTCAAGTATAGGTGTGTAGGGATTTGATTGATTTGTCCAGTACTCCCAGTTGGTGCGTCGGTGGTATAGCAGTTAGGACGCTCGCCGACCATGCACATGGTCCGGGTTTCGATCCCCGGCCAGCGACGCACTCCTTTACCTCATTGAGCCAGAAATAATGCTGGTAAAGAGGAAAGGTTGGGCATGAGGCTAGCAACCCCATCCTGTAAAATAAACACTGCTATAGAAACTTCAACCCGCTAGCTTAGAGCCCTATGTTCCACTGTTGAACGTGAAGGAAAAGAAGAACTGCCCAGTTGGTTTACCAGTAGTTCTCTAACCGAAGTCAGCTGCTGGTGAAATTCAGTTACACTTTGTTTTTTATTCTCATCATCAGAATTGAATATCTTAGTGAACTGAATTGAAACATCTTCTGATTCATTAAGGATGTAATGACTATACTTTTAAACTTTTATATATTTTTTCGCATAATTCTAAAGTTGTAAAATTACTCGTCTGTCAGTCATGAACCGTTTTCTTTACAGTGTCTTTTTCATTTTATTTTGTTTCTTACAAAACTATGTAATTTTTAGAAATAATAAGCGTAAAACAGAGCACATGTCTATCACAGTTTTCATTCAAAAACGATTTACAACATACATATATCGTGTGAATTAAATCAACTGAGCATTTAAAATTGACTAATAAATACTATATAAGATGTGTGTATAAGATTGCAGGCGTATTTTAGCAGACAGTGTTTATTAAACGTCGTCTTCAGCACTGATAAAAAACACACACAACAAAACTAACGTGCTCTATATTGTTCACAATACAATAATGACTACATCCTTTCAAATCAGATAAACTTAGACTTTTTATATATATCCGTCTCTGACGCAGACGCAATATCCGACTATCGACCAAAGGGCGCGTGTACTGCTCAACAGTCCGCTCCGTCCTCCTTTATGGCTGTGAGACCTGGCCATTGAGAGCAGAAGACATGAAAAGATTAGCTGTCTTCGATCATAGGTGTCTTCGTTCTATCTCCCATGTGAAGTGGTATAATAAGGTGAGCAATATTGAGGTTAGGCGTCGAGTGCTAGGTAACGCGGGGAAATCAATAGACGAGACTGTGAAATTACATCGACTGAGATGGTTAGGACATGTGTTACGTATGCACTCCTAGTCATCGCCTTCCTCGACAACGGGCAATGTTAACCGATATAGGGCCAGGCTGGAAAAGAGCTAGCGGCGGTCAAACGAAAACATGGCACCAGTCAATGAAATCCACAACAGTTAGTCCAAGCCACGTAGGAAGGTGTAGACTTCCTGACTGGTTGGGGTCCTCGGGACGGTAAAACCAATGGTTGGAAACAATTGGTGACATGGCTCAAAATCGTTCTCAATGTCTGGCGCAGATGCATCCACTCCTTGTGACTTATGATTTCCAATGAAACTGTTTTGTTCTTCATTATTACTATTCCTTTGTCTCTCACCTCTGTTTACTGTCTATATTATGCATTTCTTCTACTTTCTTCTCTTTCTTTGTGTGCTACATGGAATGTGGCGACTTGAACTGCCGCACATATGTGCAAAGTTTTATGTCGAAAACCGACCGGCAGACCGCATTAAAAACAATTGAATTTTGTAGCTATCTAACCCCGTGCTTGTAAATTTCTTATTCAAATCATTTTCAATGAATAGTTTCGTTATATTCATTAGTTAACAAGGCGGGTGGGTGGGTGGGGAGGTTTCATTTCCTTCATCTGATTGACTAATAAAAAAGTTTGTTAAATGGTTAAAAAGGAAAAAAAATAATCAATATCCTTATTTTTCTTCCCTAGTCGAACACAAATACCTTTTGTTGGGTTTCATTTGCTATTTACGTTTTGACATAGTTCATGTACACAATTAATATTTGGACAGTTTTACGATAACTCGTAAATATAATGAAGCAGTAATTCGTATTGATTGGGTGTTTGAATAGTCATCTCAGAAGTGAAGATATCACTTTATCATTAAAAAAATGCATATCCCGTTTAGTTTGAAGAGAAAAGAACTGCTCCCAACTTTATACTTTTCACATTTAAGACTAACAGGATATAAAATGCTTAGGATAGAGATAAAACAAAAACTCAGATTTCTTACAGGATTTCATCATGAGCTGACATCGGTTAGAGAACCACTGGAAAACCCCACGGGAGTTTTTGGACAGCCAGCTGTTTTGTCAGCCTAGTTGGGGACTCTCCATCGGTACGCACCCACCGAGGTTCGAACCCCACAATTTGGAATTCATGGGCTGGCCATTGGATTGGGTCTCAGTGGCTTAATGATCTACGAGGTCGCTATCCTTGTAACCAGAAGGTCGTAGGTTCTAACCTTGGCGGTGGGTGCGTGCCGATGAAGAGTCCCAAATTAGGACGAAACAGCTGGCTGTCCAGTATTTCCATATGGTTTTAAGTGGTTCTCTAATCCATGTCAACTCATACTGAAATCCTGTAACAAATTAATCGAATCTCTACACACCAACACCCAGATTTGTCTTACCGCTTTCAAGTGTTATTTTATGATTTTCAAATAACCTCTAAGATTTTACTGATAATGTCTTGACCACTATATTTTTTGTTTTAAATCATAGTGCCCGATTTCAGGAAAATGAAAGAAGTGAATGTACTAAGAGTTTCGATGACTATTTTGGGATAATTCGTTGAAAATGTTCATACAGACAGTCTGTTATACTAGTTACTAGGATTATTGTTCACCGAAAATCTCTTCACATGAAGCTTCTAATATAAAAAAATAACACTTATTTTCTATTTCACCGACATTTATATTTTATCATCTTTATATCATACCATTTCAGTCCTTCACTGTTAAGTCATTGATGATAGGCGATGAATTTCACACTGTTTACATGACTATAACCGGTGTTTTCCTCGCTTTTAATATTCACACTTCGAGTTTTTGATTGGACACTAGTCAGTAACTAGTGTAATGTGTCTAGCCCTATCTTTAGTGCAGACTGACTAGTTTCCAATCGAAAATATCCAATACAATCCCACAGGAGATCGATCGCGAACGTGAGTCCCTTCAAGGTTGCAGATACGCCTTGCTTACTGGTGAGTGCCAGCTAGTACGAAACCTAAGTCCAAGGCTTTCTGCCGATTGCCTCCAACCATCCAATACCAATACCAAGCGTTCAAGTTTACTGGAAAAAACTCTAGGCATTTTTATTATTTACTATATTCTCATTGTTATAAATGATATCTCACTACAGATCATATCTCTTCTTTTTTGACTGAAAGCGGCCAACGCTTCACGATAAACAACGACGAAAATTCTTATTAGCCAGTGAAATCAATAAAGTCTTCATGAAATGAATTTATGTCAAAAGAAAGAACAGCTTTTATGAGAAATTAACCATTTTAGTGGAAAATTTCATCCCTCATCCCCACCCACCTCTTAATTATTTCTTTCCTCTTGAAGTAACAGCACTTCTACACAACAGTTAAACTGAAACATAAACTCCTACAATCAGTATGTAAAGAGTACTGAAGTCAGACCAGGCCAACTTGCCGTCTAAGCAAATTCATAGTTTCTAACACTCTTGACAAATGAATATACAATTTTTTTTATTTTAAAATACTTCAATTCAAACATTTTGCAAGTGAAATTCTAAGTACTTAAAGCCCTCACTTCGCTACAATAAGATGACATGACAGCATGCCATTTACAGGCAGTGCTCTTTCTATTTGCATAGAATTATATACTACTGATAGATTGGGATGAGTAGTTGTATATATCAATCATATCAACCGTTAGTTTTTGCTAACCAGGTCGGAGTGATCTAAACACCTGACGACCATTTCAGTCATTTGGGACCGAGATCATCAACGGTATACCCGGCTTGACTGAACTCAGATAGGCAAATCGGTTCACATCACCCAACTTCTGGCTGGCTACTTGAGGGGACTGTTGATAACATAAATTTTTACCTTATTTAGGATTTTCAAATTGATATTCATTAGTTGAGATGAGTAAAATATATTTAAAAAAAATTAAAACTTACCTTATCATTCATAGATTTTAATAGCATAGTTGCTTTCTTATTGATTTCTTCATCTTGATTACCAATTAATTCAGCAACTCGTAACCATGTCTGTGTAGAATGACAAGCAGCTAATTCAATACTTCGCATATCTAATCCAATAGTTTGTTTTTGATTCAATTGTGATAGGTGGACACCTGCATCTTCAAATAGTATATTTAATGAAAATATAGGCTGTAATGCTCTAGTGAAATAAGGCAAAGTTGATAGTGTACGAGAAGTATAAGCATTTTCCAGATTCCATTGAATATGTACTATAAAAAGGAAGGAAAAAAACAGTTTTAGAAATATTTCAATCATAAGTAAACATTATTATTATTTACTTAAAAATGGGGAAATATCAAAGCACATATAAAGTTTACTCTTTTGTATTTTACTACTATAAGTAGTATAATTGTTTATTCATAATTTGTGTTGAATGTGGAATATGATCGGTGAATTTTTTGTGGATCAAGTTTATAGTTAATGACACTCAATGTGCGTATGTATGGATGGATGTATAAGTAAGTAAGTCTGTTTCTAGTCAGTCACATGTTAAATAAGATACGGTGAACTGTAAAACTGTCATGAGATAAGATTTTTCTAAATTCATTATTATTTTCAAATGAAAAGATTCCATTTTATACTTAAATATTAGTATATGATAGATAAATATGAAAGAATATGCATGAATAATGAGTTATAATACACTTCATTCACTTGCAACTATATACGTAGATATCTTATTTATGTGGGTGGATATATTAGTTTTCACGAACTTTTAAAAAGTGAAACATTCCTTAGACGTAAAATAATACTTCTTCTATAGAAGAAATGCGTCCAATAACGTGATATGCATATAGTAATTGTTGTAGATTTATTTAGTAACTAGTACATACTCCTTACAAAAGTATTACGTTTCATAAGTGTGTTGCTTTACTAAAGGGATTATGAAGTTGAAATCAACACTTTGTAAAATGTGATCATTTGAAGTATTATATCACAGGGTATACATGTGTATATTAATAGACCTTCAACAACACTGAACAACAAGATCTCATTTACCAGTTGTTGTTTGTTTGTTTTTTCAAAAGATACTTAAAATACATTTATGATTATGCTGTTTTTGAGTATCAGATAAGTATTTCATCTGGTGGCGTTGGCGTTGGTGGTGATAGGAGGGGGGTGGTTATTAATCAACTATTCATAGCTTATGTGTATGAAATCGTCCTCACAGGCTTTTTTCCATATCTTAGAATTCAAAATGTTCCTATTTGTGTATACTCCGGATATGTTAGATCGTAATGTTTTGATACTAATAACTATGCTAACTTGAGTAAATTATTCGACACAGAGTGAACATTTGTATGCTATTCTGCTATCGATAAAACACGTAGACATTATAATTAACAAAAAAGAAATTAACTATTGTTTTTATAGAACCTATTTGATCATAGGTGTCTATACTCTATCTCCCGTGTTAATTGGTATAATAGGGTGAATAATATTAAGGTTAGGCATCGAGTGTTTGATAAGGAGGGGAAGTCAATCGATGAAGTTGTGACGCTTCATCGATTGAGATGGCTACCAGTCACCTTCTTCGACGAGCAATGTTAGATGGCCTAGGATCAGATTGGAAAACAGTTAGTGGTGGACAAACCAAAACATGGCCTCATCAGTGAATGAAATTCATAACAGTTCGTTTAAGCCAGCCGCGTCGAAAAGTGTAGACCACCTGTTTCTGGGTAATCGGGATTCTAATGAAGGCTGGAGACAATTTGTGAGACAATACGGCGCATATGCACTCAATCTTTGTCATCAGCTGTGTTCATCAAACCGTATTATTTTTCCATGTTATTATTCTCTCACTGGCCCATTTCTGCTTATTATTGTTCTTTTGAATTCCTTTTTTTCTCTCAGTTGTCTTCTTTTTTGTGTTACATGAAGTTTGACAACTAGAACTGACTGCTAAACTTCTGTGCAAAGTTCTTTGTTGAAACCAGTTAGTCATAGAAGTCATATATAGGCAGTTCAATAATACAGGAATTGTCAAACAATTTCAGAATACTATTTACCACTCCAAAAGTTATCTAATTAACATATTTAGATAGTTTTTTAAACTACATAAAACTATTCTCCGTCAATCTTATTTTTCTCTGGTTTGTTTTTTGAGTTCATTATATTTGAAATAGACAAAATATTTCTCACTATTTCTTTTCACATAGAAATTTCTATTATTAGCCAAATAAATGTGATCAGTCTTTGTCAGTAGAATTGTTTCATCATTAGATAGATGATTGAAGTTATATTCTGGTGTTATTCTATTTATTTTCAGTGGCAAACAGTAAAGGCCAAAAGTATCGTCTCATTCTGGTGAATATCACATTTGGATGATCGCATTTCCATTATGACCTCATGATCAGTATCTATGTAGAGTCTTATATACCAGTGCAGTGAGTAATGAAATAATCAGAATATCATAGTTGAAATTTAAGGCAGCACTGAGCACTTAGTATACTAAGAATAAGATCAACAATGTGAAGTATAAAGTATAACTAATTGAATTTTTAGATTTTCCCGTCGATTGATTGGACCGAAGTGCTCGGTCTCAGGTTGACATGTCGGCTTCTTGTACATATGCTTCGATAATGTCTGGGTATTTAGTTAGAGTGGCTCTCGAGAGCCACTCTCGTTGCCCAAGTGGTCTAGTGGATAACGCTTCGGCGTTTGAAACTGTGGGCACTGGGTTCGAGCCCCAGTGGGAACATCATCACTCACTGGGAAATGCAGGCACATCCAGCTAACGAGTTCTGAACAGTACGAAATGAGCATCCTGGATTCCACTGCTAGTCACATCCGCAAATTGAATTCTAACTGTAAAGTATAACTAAATTAGAAACAAACACTGATATTCAGGTATTGATTTGTAGGGATTTGATTGGTTACAGGACTTCATCATGAGCTGACATCGGTCAGAAAACCATTGGAAAACCTACAAGGAGTACCGTTGTTTCGTCCTAGTTTGGGGCTCTTCATCAATACGCACCCACCAATGGTTCGAACCTAGGACCCAGGTAGGTAATTACCTGGAAGCCGTGACCAGTAGGGTACAGTAATTTGAAGGTGATGACAGTTACTCATCGAAGAAGACATTGAGAAGTGGTTGCGCTATGTCATGAATTGGTAAAAGTTAGAATTCATGGGCTGACTGGACATTGGATCGGGTATCAGTGGCTCAGTGGTCTAAGAGCTCGCTGGCTTTGTAAGAGAAGGTCCTGGGCTCTAACCCTGGCGCTGGGTGCATACCGCTGAAGAGTCCCAAACTGGGCTGCGGAAACAGCTGTCCAGTGCTCCCTGCAGGTTTTCTAGTTGTTCCCTAAGCGATGTTGGTTCATGATGAAGTCCTGTAAACAATGATATCCATTACACTAGAACTGGTTTTCAGGGTTTCAAAAGTCCTAACGGATAACTATTTATCATTTGAAGATGAGCTGAAACATCACTCAGAAACACGATAACATGAATAAATATTCATCTGGTTGACTAATAGCCAAAAGCATCGAAAATTGTATTCACTGCTTAGTGAATAACACCAAAGTTTCCTTTGTCGCTAAAAAGTTCTTGTTATATAAAGGTAATTTCAATTTCTGACATATAATACCACTTGTTAGTAATTGTGCTCACCAATTTCAAAATGCAAATAAATAAGCATACTAATAACAGTTATAGTAATAATAAAGTGAACTAACATTGTCCAGCTAAATAAGAAAGTAATTGTATAAAATACACATTGAACTGTTTGTATTGTTCTCGATTATTTGAATCTAACAAACAATTTGATAAGGGTAAAGATTCCATTCTTTCAGAAAGTTTTAATCGTAGATTTAGATGAGTCAAAGGAACTGTAGATATATCTGAACCATTTACATCAAGATCGAGGACATCTTCAATAAATTGATCAATTACTAAAATAGGAGAAAATATACAGTCATTTAATGCTGGAGTAATTTAATAAAATAAAATAAAATAGGTATTTAGTATGAAATTCTTGATTTGAATGGTTTCCAGTTATTCCCATTAAATTTGTGGTATGTACTGGTTGGAGTTATGAACTCTGTTTTTGAAATTCTTCCTGGAATAAGGCTACAGCTTCGAGAAGAAAGTTTACTGAAAAATAAATGATAAAGTGGGACTGGCCTGCTAGCAGTGGTTTTTAAAAAAATTCCTCTACGTTCCAAGTGGAGCATAAAGCTTCAAGCTAGAGGTTTGAAGTTCCAGTAGCAGCGGTTTTGGCTTTATGGGGTGGGGTTGCTAGTCTCAACACACCCAACCTTCTGTCTTTACCGGGCTTAGCGAGGTTTAGGAGTCCTTTGGCGGGCCACATGAGGCGTGGTTGATAACCGTTCCATCTGTGATCCACCGACGCTCTCTAGCGATGCTTTTTGGGTGTATTGATAGCACATTGTTTTTGTGCGTTGGTGGCACAGTGGTTAGTACTCTCGCCGACCATACACATGGTCCGGGGTTCGATCCCCTGCCGATGCACACCCGATATCTATGGTCGGCCTGCGAAATTTGGGCTACCGATATCCATGCTGAAAATGCCATACTTGTACTGAAAATACGGTGTGGCATCAAGCTGTAATCAAAAATATAAAAAAAATAAAAAAGTTCCTCTTTTGTCTAATTGATAAAACTGTTGTCCACTCCGCGCAGTCTTGTTTAGACATATTTTGTAGGTATTTAGCATATTAGTGTTTGTTGTTACTTTTAAATCCATTCAGCTTATTTTATTACCTGAACACCAGGAAAAAAAGAGCATACGAAATTAGTTACAATTTTGTACTCTTTATCTTTTGTGCTTCTCTTGTTATCTATTCTGCTTACCTATATAGACGTTAATTTGGGTTGCACAACAAAACAAGTGAAGTCTCAATAAATCGTTTTCTATAAATTAAGGTCATCCATCACGTGGATAATCAGTTAGCCAAGGTATCTATCTGATTTATCAAAGTTCACTATTAACTAATTATTACTGTTATTATTATTACGTGTAATGTTACCAAACTGTGATCGAACATGTTAAAAAGAAGCATTCTGTTGAACTACAAAGTGATAAATCATTAGGTTTTTTTTTAAGAATGAGTATTTGAGTGTTTTTCAAAGTATAAGATATTGAAAGATATAGATTATAAGAAAATAAAAGACAGTTTAGAGAAGAAAAGAAAGCTAACATTGAAATGATAACTAAGGAGTTCAGCAACTGCCATCATGCCATCCAGTTCATGTCAGAATCAGAGATGAAATTGGAATTTCATTTTTTTTGGATGTTTTGCTAAAAAGGAGATATGATGGCTGTCTTTAGAGATCAATCTACAGGAAACCAACATGGAATGGTCAGTACATGGATTTCCATAGTTGGGTCCCTTTGAGAAGAAAAAGAAATCTGATCCTCTCTTTATCCTCAAGTATAAGAGGTGCATGCGCCAGTGATACGATCGATGGTGAACTGGAGAGATTCAGACAAGTCCCCATGGAAAATTGATATGCTTCAGGATTTATCGAGAAAAACATGAAAGTAAGGCAAAAGTCCGAGAGAATCCAAATGGTGCCGAAGAAATTGTTGTTTATGTACTCTGATAAACTACCGCTTTGGGTCACTTCAATGTGTGTTTATAAATTCACTTCCCCCTATGGAGTTAGTTAGATTGGCTGCACAAAGCGCACACTTCCCAGACGGATCTCTGAACATTATCCGGCATGGTTAGCAAAAGGACAGTGCAAGACAGTTACTAGCTCCATTCTAGAGCACTTGGTGAACTCCAACCACACCGCTCCACCAGAGTTGTTTTTTGAGATTTTCTACAAGGCGAAACCGAATGGTTTTGGTATATGTGTATGGCGGAGGCGTTGCCAATTCGTCAAAAAAACCCGGACTCTGTATACAGAAAAGTTTGTCCAGTCTTTTATTAAACCATGGTCTTCATCTCTTCAGTAGTCGTTCACTATAATTTTTTTAATAATTCTTTTGCTTTCATTCTTAGTAATTAATTCACTATTATCACTCTCAAATGTACCTTCTGTACACTTTCTCATCCTCTAAGCATTTGTTAAGTGGACACTCAGTTACCTTTCTTCTCACTCAATAATAATTTTAACCTTATCAAATTTCTAACCCATTCCTCCTTTTCGCCGCTGAGTATTACGTAATCTCTAAATTTTAATATTACTTTTGAAGCCACTTCTAAGTAATTATATCAATTATGATTCCTTTACGTTTCAAGTGGAACGTAGGGCTTTAAGATGTAAGCTTGGGATTTCAGTAGAAGTGGTGTTTATTTTTATGGGATAGGGTTGCTAGACTGATGCCTAACCTTCCCTCTTTACCAGTCTTATTACCGGCTTAGCGGGGTAAAGGAGTGCGTCAGCCGGGAATCAAACCCCGGATCATGCGAGGCGTGGTTGGCGAGGATTCTACCGCTGTGCCACCGACGCACATTTATATCACTTATGTCACACACACACCCTATTACTCAATAATGGACTACTATAGATTTCTTGGTAAATATAAATAAGATCATACAGCCTTCGTAGATGATTTCGCTGAATTTTATTTCATTTTCTTCATGATTCAATGGGATATAAATTATATTTTGACTATAAGTTTTTGTAGGAAATCGGATTAATTTCAGTGTAGATTTCTTCCCTACAAAACAACGCGTAATTCAAATGTCACTCTCCAGGTGACTGACAGCTACTGAATGGATGTCTTGAAGATGTACTGAGAAGTCGTGATCGATGGAGTCCACCATGTCTAGATGATGCGGATGCTCATCGAAGGCGCATTGGTTGAGGGTAGCGTTTACATAAAGAATTGACAGAAGTTGGAATTCATTGCTCATTGAATGGTCAAGAAGCTTGATCTCGTAACCTTAAGGCCCTGATTTCAGTACCTGGCGGAGTAGTGTGTGTGTGTGTTCACGTACTGCTGAAGAATCAAAAACTAAGGGGGAATAGGTGTCCAGTACTCTCTGGTTTTCAATTATCTTTAACTGGTGTTCCTTTATGATAAAATCTACACTGTGCATCGAATTCTGGCCCACAATGTCGGCATGGGTTCATACCCCACTTCCGACACACGCTTCAACTCACCTAATTCACTAGTTCTCAGGTCTTCTAGCGGATTTTAAGCCCAAGAAAAGTGGGGAGGGTTAGGCGTGCGGCTAGCCATCCTACTCCGAAAAATCAATCATACCTATGCTGTATGAAGGAATAAAATAATTCATAAAACTTGTGAAAACATCAATATGCATATGATTATTTTTCTTTTCTACCACTTACTTACCTTCTTTTCCCATATCTTTTGACCATCTAGGAACAACTTCTTTTTCAAAAAAATTTAATAATATTTCACGAAATGCTTCACGATCAAAAATAATCTGTGCTGATGAGATATCTTCAGACAGTGAGATATTATGACTACTACTCAATGGCCAGATTAATTTTGATAGGAAACATGTAAATCGTACAGTTGAATAAGGTTTACCATCACCAATAATCTTTAATAAAAATTCTGATTCAGCTGTATCTTGATCATTAATTATGCCTTGACAAAGATTTTCAATTTGATGGAAAAATTTTATCTAGAAACATTAAAAGATGAAATTGATTTAGTATTATTATTGTTGTTATCTTATGTTGAACTGTCAACAAAAATTCAAATATTATGCAAACATTTTTGTTTGTTTTAGGAAACTGAAATCATCTGTGTTCATTTGGTAAAAATATTTTAACTCTAAGAGAAGTTGAATTGTTTTTCAGCTAAATATTCAACAATATAAATCATCGTACAGTTCATCTATGCAGAATAGTCTTCTTTTCATACTTTTATTCCCCTTAATGAATTTGAACAAAGTAGTTTTAGCAGAATAAAATGGTACCACTTTTTATTTCATTGCCTTCTCGTCAGCTACTTACAGGGAAAAGACATTATTAAATATATCTACAAAAACAATTTAAACATACTTGCATAGAGTTCATTTTAAACAAAAATCAGTCGATCAGTATACGCATTCGGATGAAAGAGAGATGAAAAATATCCAGTTACCAAGGCAAAGAAAGACTGATAACTGCTCCTTTCTGAACGCATAAATCAGGTTTCAAGAGCTTGGTGGAGATGGCTTCAGCAAACTTAAGGAGAATTGAGCTCTTTTACTTATTGATAATTTTGAGCGATCTTTCGACGTCCCCCTTATGACCCGTGTCGAGGAGATGCCTGGCGATGGCAATGTTTAAAGCATTTGTTCTTTTTAGACATAAGCTTTTTGGTACATGTTCAGAAAATCGTAGATATGCCCTTCTTTCTGTCCTTCCAATGTAACTACTTCCGCAGATACATGTAAATTTGTATATACAGTTGGAGTTAACATGAGAAGGATATCTATCGATTTTTGATTGCACCAAAGAGCAAGTTGTTCGATAGACGGGAATCAGCTTAGCTGCAGGATAGGCTATGGCTAGTGATGTGCTCAGCCTTCTGTTGATCATCGCTGCAATGTTTTCACCTGTATAATCAAGCTGAAAGTAGACTGGCTTTTTTCCTACTGTGATTTGTTTTACATTTGTGACTTCAGATCTTCCATACTTGTTGATGAACCTTTGACGGTACCCATTGCTCTTCAATATCTTTTCAAGAAGCTCAAATTCTTCATCTAATTTCTCTATAGAGTATATTCTCCTCGATCTATAGTATAGAGTTTAGACTAGATCACGTTTAAAGCTATTTGGACAAAAGCTATTAAAATGTAAGTATTGTCCTTTCCATATGGGTTTTCGATAAATTGACTTTTGGAGACCACCGTCTTCTAGGCGTTCCATGGCGATGTCGAGGAAGTAGAACTTTCCGTCACTTTCATGTTCCATAGTGAACTCAATATTGCTATGTGCATCATTGAATAATCTTAGTAAGTGTGAAACATGACTTTCATTTTCGCACACTATAAATGTGTCATCAACATATCGACAGTAGGAAGTCTTCTTTTATTTCTAATCTAGTAGTCTCTTTCCATAGATTTAAATAGTTCATATAAGGAGTTAATTCATTATGTCTTTTCTGTTGATTGATTGAGTGAACTGAAGTACTCAGCCTCAGATTGAATTGTTGACTCCCTTGTGCAACTGCTACGACGATTTCTGATTACCTAACTTGAAGTAAACTGGTGGATGGGGACTAGCAGTGGAAACCAAGATATGCATTTCGTCCTATTTGAGACTCGTCACCTCTGTGTACCTGCAATCCCCAGTGAGTGATTATGTTCCCACTGAGGCTCGAACCCAGTACTCATCATTTCAAACGCCAAAGAGTTATCCAATAAATCAATTGGGCCAACGAGAGTTGCCTTTTGAGCAAAGGGTATTAGTCATAACCTAATTTGATTTAGCTTTCCCAAGTGGTCCAGCGGATAATGCTTTGGCTTTTGAAATTGTGATTACTGTGTTTTAGACTCAGTGGGAACACTGCCACTAACTGGGGATTGCAGGTACATCCAGATGGCGACTCCCAAATAGGATAAAATGTGCATCCTAGATTCCGCTGCTACTCAACATCTACCAATTTAGTTCATATAACTTTATAGAATTAGCAAGTGAGAGTAAATAAGGCATAAATTTGCAAAAATTTACCAAATCGAGTTTTCATACTTTAAAATAGTATGAATAAATAATAAAAAGAAGTGATGCGAAAACTGAAGGGTGTACTGTGAAGAGTCCAAAACTAGGACGAAACAGCTGTTCAATACTCCCTGGTTTCCAATAGTTCTTCAAAAAGATATCAGTCCGTGATTGGAATTGCAACAAATCAAATCCCTACAAACTAATTCATGAAAGTTAATCTGATGCTCGCTGGTGACTGACTACAAGATGAATTTACCTGGAGTTCCGATGAGAAGTCCTGACGAGTGGGGTCTACCAGAATGGAAGTGAAGACATATGCTTGCTTATGACATTGGCTGGTGACGTCACTAAAATAATGAGTCGGGTCCCAGTGACTGAATGGTCTACGAGCTAAACTTGTAATCGATAGATCTTTGGTTCGAACCTTGGTGATTGCGTACTGTTGACGAGTCCAGAACTAGAACGAAACAGCTGTCCAGTACTCTCTGGTTACCAATGATGCTACAAAATGACGTCACTCTGTGGCTAAACTTGAAATATGAAACTTGGAATGATTTGTAGCCAATTGATCGATTTAGGGGTTATTTTTATCTACTCTTAAGCTTACAAATCTAGAAACATATCGAAACACTAGTGCCATTCTCTCTAGGGGCTAGCATTCATAACTGTGGTTATTCATTTCGATAAGGGGATCACTTTATTCTATTTTTTATTCTACTAAGTGTCTTCAGATAGTATAGTCTTTAGCTGAATGTAAACAACGGGTTCGCATCCATCTTTTGTTGTTTCATGGTTCATACTTTATCCCAGAACTTGATCATTCATTGCTTGATTGACACATTTACAATATTCATGCGTTGGTTTTTTTATGGATTTTTGTTTGAAGAGTCCCAAACTAGGACGAAACAGCTGTCCAGTATTCCTTGCAGGTTTTTCAATGGTTCTCTAACTGATGTCAACTTATGATGAGATCCTCCAATATTTACCATACACTGAGCATACGTGCGGTAAAATTTAATCAGATTGTTATTCTGTTTTTTATTAAAAAAATCTGGGAAGTTTAATTATTTTTCAAACTTGATAGATATTTGATTCATGCTCACCATTACGTATAAACATTATTATTTAATGATAAGGTAAACTCAGTATAATGAAGTCAGCCCAAAAAACACGAGTTTTTTCAAGTAATATTAATTATTCAAATGAACTGTCGTCAAGATTTGACAGAATAGTTCTAAAATATTTGGGCGCCGAGTGAGAAGTAGACATTTGTAAAAAATTATATTTGTAAAGTCTCAGTGAGATTGAAATGAGTAATTCCAACTTTTTGTTCGGCAATCTGGTCCAAACTTCTTCAGGGAAATTAATCGAAATTGACATAACGGAGGTTTATATATAAAAGGAACATCACTTGTTTTTAAAACTTTGTCCAATCATGAGTCATTCAACAAGTATAATAAACAAAATTTTATGAGCTGTGATCAAAATTTAACCTCGGACTTACAAATATTGGTCTACCTCTGTTAAACACTTTAAACAGAGTGTGTATGTGTGTGTGGGTAAACAGTTGTAAAACATTTCTTAACGTCTCCATAAGGAGATATGGACAGTCGAGAATTTTGACCAAGTATTATTAATTAGTTATACATATCCATTTTTATTTATTAATCAGGATTTCATATGCATCAGCTAAGATCACGCCTTCATGTCTGTTCAAACTGTTAGTATCTAGAATTTTATGATCAGACGTATTTTCAAAATTATGGTGTTCAGGATTAGTTTTTACTAGAAGCACCCTGTCGGACTTATTGCTTTGTCTTCTTTCTGAAGATTGAGCTGCTTTATTCGACCTACTGGAGTTGTCAGGTGACTCGACAGCTACGGATTTAGGATGTGCATTCTGTTGCAGCCAACGAAGAGTGGGTGTTATGTTAATTTCGATTAATTTCCCTGAAGACGTTCGGACCAGAGTGCCGAACGAAACGTTGGAATTACTCATTTCACTCTCGCTGAGATTTTACAAATATAATTTTTAAAAAATACTAATTATTTATTATGAATAGCCAAGCAAGAATGAGAGACAGAGAGAGAGGGCAACAGTCAATGAGTTTAGGAAAATTTTAACAGCTTTTTAGAAGTTGTAAGGAAGTGATGGTATACTCGATAAAGACTCATCTTGACATTTATTAATTGTGAAATAAATGGGAAATACCTTTGCAAGTTTTGGTTCGCAGGGATTCTATCAATTTCAAGGTTAATCGAGGACTGATATTAGTTACAGACTTACTGGAAATCACAGAGAATTAGAAACCTGTTTGAGACTCTGCTGAAGTTTTTTTTATTCCTTTACATTCCCAGTAGAATATAGGGTTTCAAGCTAGAGGCTTGAAGTTTCGGTGGCAGTGGTGTTTATTTTCACAGGATGGGGTTGCTAGCCTCATGTCCAGTCTTCCCTCTTTACCAGTCTTATTGATGGCTTTGCGAGGTGTGGGAGTGCGTCAGCCATGAATCTAACCCCGAACCACCTGTGTGGTTGGCGAGGATTCTACCGCTGTGCCACCGACGCTCTGCAGCAGTACGCAGCTATTATGACACCAGTAATCGAACCTAGGACCTTCAAGTTACAAGGAGAGGTTGTATACCATTTAAGCCACTGGAATGGAATCCAGTGGTTCATAAAGTCTAAACTCCTTCCATCTTCCGATACATAACCACGGCGACCAGCCAGTGTTATCATCAATTATTTGTCTTCATACTTCACTCAACTTGGTGAAGTTAGTTTGTGAACAACTTTGAAGTGTCTTTTCACCTCAATATGTATAATGGAGGTCAAATATACTAATAGTAGAGGTCTTAAGACAATGTAACCACTCCACTATATTATAAATTATTTAAATTAATCCCAGCATGTTAAGAAAATCAAAACAAGATTTTTCTGAACGTTTCGCTGTGTAAGCCACAGCTTCTTCAGCAGATTTATTCGGAACACGCTGGGATTAATTTCAATAATTTATATTGAATCAATCTGACTCGGCGCTCAAATTATTCCAGGAAGTTCGTAACACCTACGGCCTGGAAACCTATAACACACTCCACTATATGATGTTGTATAAACAAAAGTTTAATAGAAGCTTATACTGATTCACAAGCTTACGACGCTGAAGATGATCAGAATTCTTCAGAATAATGACTATGAAATCATCACCTGAACTTTGAATTTTCACCTTGTACAATAGATTTATAAACAGCTAATTACCCCCTTTTTTGATCCTCTCACTCGCTTTCATAGTTTTGTAATAAAATCTTGCCAATAAAAGGCATTCCAATATAGAAATATGATCATTGTTAGTAATAATTATTAACTGATTATTTAAATAGAATAGAATTAAATTAACTAAAATTACAATTTAGTTGCATTTCACATTTCATTGTCTTTGTGTAATATGTCTCCGTATACAGATATATATACATAAATCTTGAGTATAAAAATCCCTATAACTGAGTAGTGTCACATGTAATTATTGATTTCAAACAGAATGTGTAACACATTAATTTGTTTTCATGCATTTATTAGGTGTGTTCTGTGTGTATGTGTGTATGTTTGTGTGAGTGGGTGTGAATATGTCTAAAACAATAAGAGAGCAGAGTTATTTTTAGGTGTGTACCACTATTACTACTATTACAATCTACTACGTAAAAGATTCAGTGTTTCTCTAATACTGAATTACTGTACTTCCGTTGTGTAGAGTTCGTACTCTAAACAGAATTTCTTATACAGATATATATATATTTGGTTTTTAAGAAATTATATCCGGTGAGGGAACTGAATCATACGTGTGAATGCATAAAATAATAATAGTAGTAGTATGAAATGCAATACTGTTCAATAACATGAAGGATAAGATCCCACAGTTGATCAACTCTGTGCGAGTTTATCAATTTTCAAGTATTCGTTTTGTAGGGATTTTATTTGATTGGATGGAGAATTTCATCATGAGCTGACATCAGTTAGAGAACCACTGGAAAACCTGGGAGTACTGGACAGCTGTTTCGTTCTATTTTGGGACTCTTCATCAGTACGCACCCACCCCAGGAGTTCGAACCCAGGACCTTCTGGTTACAAGGCTAGCGAGCTCGTAAACCATTGAGCCACTGGAACCCGATCCAATGGCCAGTCAGCTCATGAATTCTAACTTCTACCAATTCACGACATAGCGCGACCATTTCGCAATGTCTTCTTCGATGAGTTACTGCTTCATCTTCCACCTGCTGTACCCTACTGGTCACGTATATCGGTCATTTGACTCGAGTTTTGTCCAATAGGAAGCAAGAAAACTATTCTGCATGGTTTGGAAAAGGTGAAAGTGGAGCAGTAAGAAGCGCGATCATTGAACAGAACATCTGGTCGATAATGACCACCTTATGTCTACAGCCTCCGCCTTTAAAGTCATCTACAAGGCGAAAAGCAATTTGCCCAAATCACTGAGTACTCGACTCATCTGTATTGCTGAAGCTGTGGTTATCGAAATAGAAAAGCCAGAGAGAGAAGGAGTTCCTTCAACCCCTCCAACTTTCATGGTCTTAATCTCTCTATGCTAAAGTATGATAATCCCTAATCATATTTTGGCTCTACCAATTGTTTCGTTTTGATTATTCAATTTGTATACTCTTCCTTCATTACGTCAATTGTTACTATTACTATTCTCACTTTGAACTGTCCTTGGTATTATTTCATTTGTTCCACTTGTCACTCTAAAAAAACGTTGTTTCGCAACTTTAAATTCTATGTTACCAAATTTGTGTAAAGGTTTTATTTTTATTCTATTCGCCTACTAATCCGATAATTTCTCATCCCCTCCAAGTTCTATCTATGCATCCTATGAATTCTTCTATAAATGTGATATTAATTGTTTCGGCACTTCACATTTAAACATGATTAGAATCACAAACATTTTAATTGCACTTCATACTACTATTATGATTATTTTATGTTTCCTTACCTATAATTCAATTGCCACACTGGATATAATTTCTTAAAAATCATATTTGTATATATATATATATATATGCATGCCAAGTAATCCACAACGGGAAACTTACGGAATCCTTCGAAGTGAAGACGGGTGTAAGACAAGGCTGCCTACTATCGCCAATGATTTTCCTGATTGCAGTAGATTGAATAATGCGACAGACAGCGGGGAATGAGGAAACAGGCATAAAATGGACCCTAACGAAAAACTTGGAGGATCTGGACTTCGTGGATAATATATGTCTGATTTCCCACAAACTGGAAGATATGCAAGTGAAAAGCAACAAGTTAGCAGAAGAAGCATCAAAGATAGGACTCCAGGTGAACATAGAGAAAACAGAGGTGATGAAAATTCCTGGCCAACACCAACAGCAGCAACAACAACAGACAACAATAAGCATAAATGGGAGAAACCTGAAAGAAACAACCTCCTTTACCTACCTGGGAAGCATCGTTTTAACTACAGGCGGAACTGATGAGGATATCAAAGTAAGGATCGGAAAAGCAAAACAAGCTTTCACTACTCTCAAGTCTGTGTGGAGGTCAACAGCACTCAACACTCAGCATGAAAATAAGATCCGGATTTCCAACTCCAATGTGAAGTCAGTGCTACTATACGGATCAGAGACTTAGCGCGTCATAAAGAGCATCTCAAACAAACTACAGACCTTCATCAATAGCTGTCTTTGCTCAATACTCAAGATCAGATGGCCAGAAAAGATCAGCAATAGAGATCTCTGGGAGCGAACCAACGAGGAACCGATTGTGAAACAAATAGGTAGGAAGAAATGGAGATGGATTGGCCATACTCTGAGGAAGCCATCAAGTGACATCACTAGACAAGCCATTGCTCGAGTGGAACTTGGCCGAAAGGGAAGCGGCGAGTTGGTCGTCAGTGCAAGGGTAACTTGGAGGAGGTCATGTGAAGTGGAGATGAAAGCATGTGGGCAGTCCTGGAGCCAGGTGAAAACGTTGGCAGAGAACCGAATGCAATGGAGACGCGCGGCTGAAGTCCTATGTTCCTCTAGGAATTAAAGGAAATAATATACCTATATATACGATTGTACAGCTTGATAATAAATTCGTTGGAACAGTCTCTTCCCTGAATCACTTATTTTGATTTTCTATATGTCTCAATGGGAATTCCTCTCCATAAAAAAAACTGTCTCTATCATTTTCAAATAAAGTATGAAATCAGTGTACTAACAGTTTGGATTTCCAATCTGTTTATTACTGCACAATGTAAAACATATATTCTGTGACGAAGTATATAATTATACATGACTACCGTTTTTAAAGCTATTTGTTGTCCTCTTAATTCATTTGAATTCCTGATTGACATGAATTTCTTATCAGTGTTTAGTTTTCTGATTTCGTTTTTTTGTAAGCAGCTAATTCAAATTGACTTGCTAATCAGTAAATGATATTATAATAGGGGCAAAAAATCAACTATTAACCAGAGTTGTTTCAACTGAAAACTCTGGCATGGATAAGGATATCAAAGTCACAATCGGAAAAGCAAGATAGGCCTTCATGAATGTCAAATCAGTGTAGAAATATACTGCACTCAGCATAGGAAACAAGATTTGGATTTCACCACTAAAGTCAAGTCACTGGTTCTGTATTGTTTTAGACATTCGACGTCCGCAATCACGAAATGCATTTCCAACAGGCTGGAAACTTTTATCCTTAGTTGCCTTTGCTCAATACTGAAGATCAGATGGATGGTTAGAAAAGATAAGCAGAAAAGAACTCTGTGAGCTAACCAGCCAGTATGGAGAGATGAAGATGGATTGGACATACGCTGAGGAGACTGTTGAGTGACATCACATGTCAAGCCCTAGAATGGATCCCGAATGGGAAACAACGAGTTGGGCTGAAGTTCGAGGTAGATATAAAGGAGATCCTGTCAGGATGAGACGTGAGCTTATGGGCAATCGTGGATGACTGCAGAAAACAGGGTGAAAATGGAAATGTACCACTGAAGAGCTGTATATTCCACTAGGAATATATATATATATATAGTTATTTTGCTTTTTATTCACTAGGTTCTATCAACCGTCTTCAAAGATGTGGTCAATAAACGTGTCTCGAATTTCTTTTTGTTCACGACCATAAGATTTCTTTTTTTAGATATCACCGACAATGTCAAATCCAAACGTTTTGAGGAAGTCTAACCAATGTGTAAACTCAGCGTTATGCAATCTGTTATAGGGATAGCTTCGCATATAAGTATGCAGTCGAAAAACTGGATTTCTACCGTACATTTTGTAGCATGAAAAGAACACATATTATGACTGATTTCAATCAATAGTCTAATAGCTCACTGATATTCATATGAACTGTGATCAAGATTTAACCGAATAGTTCCAAAATAATTGGGCGTCGAGTAAGAAGTAGACATTTGTAAAATCTCAAAGAAATTGAAATGAGTAATTCCAACGTTTTGTTCGGCAAACTGGTCCGAACTTCTTCAGGGAAATTTATCGAAATAAAGCCAAGGTGTACATTATAAAAAAGACATCTCTTGTTTTAAAAAAAACATCGTCCAATCATATGAGTCCTGAAACAGTCATCAAAATATAATAAACAAATCGTACGAGCTGTGATCAGAATTTGACCTCAGACTTTTGTTTAACACTTTAAACAGAGTGTGCTTTTCATCAGAATTTTAGTGATCACGTTCGACTAAAAGTTCATGGTCGTAGATAACTGAATATGAAAATATATGTGTATATCCAGAAATCAATAGTGTAGTGTATGTGTGTATGGATAAACAGTTGTATATCATTTGTTAGCCTCTCCATAAGAAGATATAGACAATCGGGAATTTAGACCAAGTACGATTAATTAGTCATATATATCCAGTTTTTTATATTTATTAATCAGGATTTGCCACGCAACAGCTAACATCACACCTTCACGTCTGTTCAAACTGTTGGGATTCATCCATATATGTAGGGCTTCCGCAGTCAGTCTTTCTTTATACGAACCAAAACCTTTCTGTAGGACCTTAGTCCTATCAAAGTCAATTTGGTGTCCCGTTTCCATCAAATGCAGTGCTTCTTTAAGTCTGCATAGGTCTTTGGAACCACCTTTATACACGGTTTATGTTGTTTCACTCTTATATTTACCTGTCTGAAAGTTTCTCCTACTTATACGGCGTCACAGTCCCCATAATTGATCTGGTACACACAATTCTGTTGGTTTTCTTCTGTTTTACCTTTAACCTTCACCAGTGATGAGCGTAAGGTGTTAGTTGTACGAAAGTACATTCTTATATCATGACTGTTAAGGATTCGCTTAATCTCATCCGATGTTTCTTTGCATCAAGGAATCTCCACTTTACTCACCCAATTCTTAGCAACACGTTTCGATCCATCTTTATCTTTACATTTTAATTATCTTTTTATGAAGGCTGATATGTTTCACTGTTTCCCACATTCCTTTTTTTACAGCTAACATAATGTATTCATAAAACACTTAAATCAATAAGTGTTTAGATGAAATTAAAGTCAGTAATCCTTTTAGGAACCGGAGAATCCAAGAAATCTGTGGAAGTTCTGTGCCATGTCTTTCAACAGTATTAGTCATTCTAGGCCTGGTTACAATTAACCGTCCAACTGACAGCAAATTATTTTTCATGATATCAACTCATAACAATAATTATAATGTTATTCCATATTAGTTTGTTTATTAGATGTATCACACAGTGAAACAGTATTAGTATTTACTGGATGACGTTTCGAACAGAATTTATTTTTCATAATCATTTCATCAATTATAATCACACGACTTTGAAACTTGAGTTTTATAGTTTTGTTCGTTCTCTTCTATTTGTCGTAGGGGTAGTAGGATTTTCCAGATATCCGTCTGGGACAGGTGTTGAATCATTCCTATTACATGTATTTGCAGTTGATCCGATAAACAAAGCTTCTGTTATCAATCTCTCCCTCCCTACACCCTGTGACATTAGATTTTAAAACTGCCATCCTATCCCATCCCATTGTATGGTTGTGCGTAAGTGCATGTAGTAAGTGCTATGGTTGAACTATTCTCTAGATTTCTTATGTTATTTGGGTCAACTAATCTAGATTTTACTAGGTTTTTATGCTCGGTTAGTCTGACTGCCCCTGTTCTACTACTTTGGCCTATGTATCTGCAAATACTTGTAATAGGTATGATTCAACACCTGTCCCAGGTATCTGGAAAATTCTACTACTCATACGACAAATAGGAGAAGACAAAGAAAACTATAAAACTCAAGTTTCTAAGTCGTGTGATTATAATTGATGGGATGATTATGAACAATAAATGTTGTTCGAAACGTCATCCAGTAAATACTAATACTGTTTCACTGTGTGATACATCTAATAAACAAACTAATAGGGAATCGCTCACTGCCACACTGCCCAAGTTTTACACATATATTATTACTTACCTGTTCTGATAAGGCAAGTGCAGACCATGCTGAATGTATTGATTTAAGCATTAAATTTGGCGCTTCATTGCATCCATTATTACTAACCAGCTTTTCAGAAACATCAAGAATATATGCATCGGAAGAGTATAATGTTTGTGAATTATTTTCATAAATATGATCAGGATAAACTCTATCAAGTAAGCGTGTAGTATAATTTAAATGCCATATCAAGGCTAAATCCAATTGTTCCCAACCAGTAGTTTTAATTTGTTCAATATTTGCATTTATCTGTTTCCCTGAGTTTTCACAAACTCTTAAAGACTGTGATGACTCTGATATAGATGATGTTGCTCGATCTTCAACAAATTCATTCAATGGTTTTTCTGGTTCATCTAAAAATGCTAATGATTCCCATAAAGATTTTAAAGTATTTTGTTTATCAGTTGACTTTTCAAATGTTTTTGATAAATTTGTCTTTCCTGATTGTTCTATAACAGAAAGTTGATTAAATCGATATGAATTATCCTCTAATTGTTTAATAAGATTTGTAAGTGCTTTATTCAAATCCTAAAATACAATAAATATAATAATAAATAGATTTTGAAAATTATACGTTGTACAAAATTTAATTAAAAAAGCGAACTGATGAAGACGAGATATTGAGTTATTGAACATTTCTTATTCCCTCACGTTCCCAGTGGAACATGAGGCTTCAAGATCGATGTCTGTAGTTTCGGTAGCAGTGGTGGTCACGTTTAGGGGATGGGGTTGCTAGCCTCATGTTCAACCTTCCCTCTTTACCAGTCTTATTACTGACTTAGTGAGGTATGGGAGTGTGTTGGCCGCAGATCGAACCCCGGACCACCTGCATGGTTAGCGAGCATTCTACTGCTGTTCCACCAACGCTCTTGAACATTAAATGAGATGCATATAACATCCTTGCCTATTTGTTTATTTAATCTTGAAATTAAGTAAAATTAAAAAACATTTTCATCGTAAATCATAAGAGATAAGAGTTAACCTTTGTTGTCTCTGAAAAGTAATATACTTTTAGCTAATTTAAATCATTCTTCACCACTGGTGGAATCACTAGAGGGTGTTTCTGATTAGGACGTTTAGTATGCGGTCGAGATAGCTCGGTACTCTGCATACAACCTGGATGTGCATCACCATGTGAGTAGTGCATTTGTTGTGATCCGGAAGAAGCTGGGGATGTAGGGAATGTTTGTCAATTTCCAGAGTTGGTGCTGGGTTGTTGGGGCGGGGCACCGTTTGGCCGGAAAGATACTGGTTGACTTGCTTGTGCTTGATTGCTTACAGGTTTGAGAGGAGGCGGAGGGAGTGTCATATTACGGGAATTTGGCCCCATCACATTCGCACCTGTCAGCATAGTAGCTAGTGAAGTTGAAGGTGGACGGGAGGATGGGGCTTGAGGACCAGTTAGATCTGAGGTCCCTGCAACAGGATTGACATTTGAAGCGGCCCATGTAGCTGAAGTACCAGCTTGTGATATAGAGATCGGTGAAGAAACGATGTTGACGCCGGGTAAGATCATATTCGGAGAACAAGTAACTGAAGGCAATACTGAGGACTGGGGTTGATTTGAGTGATATACAGGCGTTTGTGATAATCCGACATTCTGGCTGGATGAGTTGTTTGCATCTGAATTACTGGAGGTAGATGGTGTGGAAGAGACAGAGATGGAGGCGGCAGCTGCTGCAGTTTCTGACAAAGTGTCCCACAGAGAATGTCAGAAGTTGCCACCATCATCAATATGTCCTAGGTAGCCCCGTCGGATCTCTTCCTTGTTAGGGTACGGCCGCCTGGGATCTCCCTGCGTCCAGTTATCCGGAGCGATTACGCCACGAATAGCACTTATTCTGTGCGAAAATGTGATAAGCTCTTCTACATCAATAGGGTTTTTAACAGCATTACTCATTGAATCTAACTTCTGTCGGGAGTAATATAAGGCAGTACTCAGAATGACTTCGGCTTTTTTCAATTGAGTTTGACATTTCTGAATTTGCTTGTCAGATTTTGAACAATCTGCTCTCAGCAAGTCAATTTTCTTCTGTTTCTCGTATTAAAGATTAAAGAACATTTTCATCGTAAATCATAATAGATAAGAGTCAACCTTTGTTATCTCTGAAAAGTAATATACTTTCAGCTAATTTTATGAACTGCCTAGTTATTAGCCAAATAATTTCATAATTGATTTCTCAGATGGGATTTACAACCGTTCATGGTCGCTTACCCTTAGTAATTGAAAATTATTTGAGCATCACTAAGAAATTTTTGTTCTTACTGGGTTAGTTACAAGTGAAGATTATAGGCAGATACATTATGAATATAGTACCCAGCATTACTATGTAATCGCTTAAGTTCCTGAATCGTATGTCTACACATCAAGCGAAACACAAAAGATGAAAGTTATATCTTCAAAGATTGGAGAGTGTTATATAACAGATAAAAGTAATTTCAAGTTTGATCACCGATTGATTTCAGTTAGAGAACCACTGAAAACCATGGAGTAGTGGGCAGCCGTTTCGTCCTAGTTTGGGACTCTTCACTAGTACGCACCCAAGTAAAATAGTAGGCAGATAAAAATGCAGTATTCTAATTAAGTTAACCAAATGATACAACTATATCTGCACTACTATGGTCAGTTCTGTACTATAATGCACATGATAACTACCACGTAAAGATACCATTCCCACTGCTTCCTTATATACTTTTAATTCCTTTCTTATCACTATTTTTGTCAACCCTAACTTAGTCTTGCTGCATCTTCATTAAAACTTGGTTTATTTACCTCTGTGACAGACAATCTAGCATCAAAGATTTCCTGAGGTAAATAAAATTTAGAACAATATATGTGCGTTTGAACAGTATTGTTTTCTTGGCATTACGTAATCTGCCTGTTTATCTTTTTAGTTTTTTTTATTTACTACGTCTACACATTTAAACGTTTGTTTGTATAATCATGTGGTTTTTCACAATCCTTATTATTACAAACCACTGGGTATGTCATTTGCGTTATTAATAGAGTTACTTTTAAAAGAATCATTATTATTCTTACTGTTAGTTAGGCAATGCACACGCAAAATCTTATCGTTTTATTGACAAATCACCATGATTGGCTTATAGTTAATGTTTATTTATAAAGTTTTGTCTATTAGAGCAAAGACTGAGAAATGTACCATTCACCTACATATTGTTTTTTCACAATTTTATTATGGGTATCTCCATTAACTACTACTACTACTACTACTACTACTACTACTACTACTACTACTACTACTGCTACTACTACTACTACTACTACTACTACTACTACTACTACTACTACTACTGCTACTACTACTACTACTACTACTACTACTACTACTACTACTACTACCTATTGAAGTGTTCGTTGATTGGTTAGAGGATTTCATCATGAGTTGACATCGGTTAGAGAAGCATTGGAAAACCTGGGAGAACTGGATAGCTGTTTTGTCAGCCTAGTTTGGAACTTTTTATCAGTACGCACTCACTGAGTTTCTAGCCCATGACTTTCCGCATGTCATGACCAGTCTGTCTGTCTGTCTGGATTCAACATAGAACTTGGTACTGAAGTGCAGCAGTTCGAGTTGCCACGTTCCAAATAGCACACAAAGGTAGACAAGAAGATGAGTGAAGAGAATCAATAGAGTTTTGACAAGTATAAGAGTGAAACACAATGAGTAATAGTAGAAAGGAATATGAAAGATTACAGAGACTGAATACATCTGCGTAAGCCATTGACAACGATTTTGAGCCATGTCACCTATTGTCTCCAGCCATTGATTCTTAGAGTCCCGAGGGCGGGCCCCAACCCGGAAGTCTGCATCTCCCTACCTGACTCAGTTTGACTGTCAGGGATTTCATGGAATGATGCGATGTTTTTGTTTGGCCACCACTTACTCTTTTCCAACCTGCACCTATATCAGCTAGCAATGCCCGTTGGGGGAGGCAATGGTTAGGCATGCGCAGCACGTGACCTAGCCATCTCAATCTATGTAACTTTGTGGCCTCTTCGATTGATTTTCCCTCTTTGCCCAACACTCTACGCCTAACGTCAACATTACTTACCTTATTATACCACCTAACGTGAGAAAGAGATCGTAAACATCTATGATCAAAAACAGACAATCTCTTCATGTCTTCAACTCGTATCGGCCATGTTTCAGAGCCATAGAGAAGGATGGAGCGAACTGCTGAGCAGTATACACGTCCCTTGGTTGACAGTCGGATGTCACGCCTACGCCAGAGACGGTGTAAGTTAGCGAAAGCAGCCCGAGCTTTTTGGATCTGTGCTGAGATTTCGTCACCAATCAATCCGTTGGTGGTGATACAACTTCCCAAATAGGTGAAGTGGTCAACATGTTCTATCACTTCACTCCCTATCACTAAGCTAGGAGTTGACGTAGTCCAGTCCTGTAGCAGCATCTTACATTTTACAGGGCACAGTAGGGTACAGATGGTTAGGTGTGAGGACAAACATTCTCCATGGATGACAGTGAATAGTGATCACACTAGATAGTGAATTAGCAGAAGTCGGAATTCATTGGCTGGCCGTTGAGTTGGGTCCTTGTGGCTGAAATTTCTATGAGCTTGCCTTGTAATCGGAATGTCCTGGTTTCGAACCCAGGTGAATGTGTGACACTGACGAGTCCCAAAATGGGAAGAAACGGTGGTCCAGTATTCTCAGGTTTTTCAATGGTCCTCTAACCGATGTCAGCTCATGATGAAATACTATCTGTTGGTTTCACTGATCTAGATTTTCTCCAAAAGCCTTAGAAGAGTAGTCAGTAGCTTCACTAATCTTAGTTCAATTGTCCTTTCTTCAGTAAGTCTTTTTCATTGTACATTTGCGTGTTTTTGAAGTGTAGCAACTTTAATTGATGTACTCTTGTATAAAGTTCTACGTTACTTCTTTCGTAAACAAACGAGTGGTTTTGTGTTATCTTTCATTTCTTTCTAACCTAAGTCTACTGTTAGCATAACAGTACTATCTGCATGTAGGTCTTTAATACGCTTTAGGATGAGACACAGTTATCATAAGAAGTGTTTGATAACTGTTGTTTACACACATAAGATATGGGTTTTTACTGTGAATAAGCATCATCCAGAAGACAGTTTTAAATTGAAAGCCGTTGACTTTGCATTTACAAATTATGTCTGTTAGCATCCTTATACAGTGTGTAGGTTGGGATGAATAAACCTAATCATGTTCCTTCATTCATGTTTACTGATATTTCCCACCTAAAGTCAGTCAAATGCATATTAAAATCTGAGAATGGTCCAGTAGCAAGTTATAAATAGTCATCATTTTAAGAATAACATAATCGAGTGGATATTTCGCCCCAACCTAACTTCAGGTTTTGTAATATTTCGGTATCCTCAGTAAGTTAATAAAGATAAGAAGTTCCCCTATATTGTAGTCTTGTTTTTTTTTCTCACAGAGAGCATATTTCATTTAACTTTGTTTTAGCTTTAAAGTGAAGTAACTGTTGACCTTACATTTAAGTAGAGATTCACATTTCTCTTAGTGTCAATTAACAATGAGACCAATGTTCCATCCCTCCTTCATAGTTATTGACCGAATTGTCTTGATCAAATTTGCGATGGGGTCTTCAGCCTAGAAAAATAGCTATTTTCATAAGAAGCATCATTCTCTTCAGCAATGTAGACATAATAAGCAGATAAATATTAGCACAGACAGAGATCAAGCATCGTAGTATTATGTGTAATGCTTTTTTCTAATTAGCGACTGCTCTTTATCGAATTCACTACGCTGGACTGGTAGTTTATTATGACATCTTAATAGTTTTTACCTTTTTTCAGGAATGAATATTTAAACACAGTTTGTAGGTTTGTTTATCGAAGCATTTGGTGTGTATTCAATTTTAATAGACCAAACATCTGTCTCCGTGTTAGCAAATGGGCTTTTAGTATGGATCCGTTGCTTTCAGCTTAATGTTATTTGACTGGCCTTAGCTGTATCGAACTTCAGGATACACGTTTGTTTTACACTGTATTCTAATAATTGATGGTTCTCCCCCCTAAGACTCGAACACGGTAACTATCGTTTTGGACTCCGAAGAGTAATGCACTAGATTAATCAGCTAAGAGAGCCACCTCATGTGCAATTCCTATTAGTTACTACTGTAACTTAACTGTAGGAAAACTGAATTTCTCTGATTCAAGCCTTGTCTACCAACAGTCTAATGTCAGTAAGTCCACAGACAACGTTGGGAATTGTTTAAATGAGTTTATAAGCACATAACATCCATACCGTCGATAATTATGTCAAACAATTTAAATATTACCGTCATGATAACTATAGAACACGATTTAAGCAAATATGTAGTTTCGATAAATTCTCATCAGGCTTCACAATTACTTGGTAAAATATTAATCAGAAGCATTCGAAACAATGTGGATCAATAGAACCAAATGTAGTCAAAGTTCACGGATGCGAATTAGTGGATAACAATGGAGGTAATAATAATGATAAATCGTGAAACTAAGATTAAAATATACCAATATAACCCAGCATAATATTGATGATAAAGTTAGCAGTGTGGCATATGCAATATAAAGATGCAGACTAGTTGGCAGCGGCCGAAATTGAAGTCAATATTTTAAGTCAATAGCTGCTGCAGCAGTAGATGTGTTTATTCCTCAAAACTTGATTCAGTTTACGTTGTGGTCTGGAAATCATCTCACTGGACGACTTCTCGTCTCTTTGCTAAAATCTTGAGCCAGTCGCCAACTAATCAGCACAGTTTTCTGCCCTCTGACCTAGTCGAAATTTAATGTGGTTAAAAATACATAAATATGATGCGATTTTCTTCAATAGAAAAGTCGACCACTTCTCTTCTGGCGTTACAACAGTACAAACAATATTTAGAGTTCTCCGGAGTCACCGCAATAGATAACTGTTCTAAGTTTGAATTCAAGGGCATACATTGGCCAATACACTCCATTTCAGGTCGTTTGTACTGTTTGCCTACAAACGACAACTCATCAGTACCTTAATAGCCATTTCAGTGTGCATTTATAAGTTTAACCGTTCATGTGGAAACACTTACATAGGTAGAACAACTCTGAAAACCCACCATAGTATTCTGGAGCATTGTCCAACGTGGTTAGGTAAAGGAGTCGTGGAGCCGACCAGAATTTTCATATTGGCGCTTCTTGTGGATTTGGAGCACAAGAATGATAAAAAGTTAGCCTTTACAAATCTATACAATGTGCTACCTCAATTCACTAAGTTCGTATGCGTCCAACTGCTAAGCATAGCTGAGGCAATTGCCATAACAATTTTCCAGCCCAATATCTGTGTCTTTTGAAGAAGTTTGTTCAATTCCCCTATATCTCACGGCTTCCAACTCCTACCTAGAATAGTTATCTCTCCCGGTGACACCAGATAGCTGTAAATATTAGTTTTATTTGTACCACTAACTTTATTATCAATACCATGCTGTGCTATATTTGAAAATTTTTATCTTAGTTTTTTAATTTATTATTATTACCGCTATTGTTATCCTCTAATTCATATCCCTGAACTTTGACTACATTCGGCTCTATTGATCCGCATTGTTTCGAATGCTTCTGATTAATAATTCAGCTATGTAACTTTAAAAGCCTGATAAGAATTTACCGAAACTACATATTTGCTTATATTGTGTTCTGTAATTTTGCCAGTGACTAGTATTTCTTAATTCTAGTGGCTTTCAGTTACAGATATAACTATTCACATTGTTCATAACAAATATTTTTAAAAATTTGAGGCTTTTTTCTAAAAAACAATTATTTGTATTCATTACTATGTCAAATATTTCAACAGAATAATAATTACAGTGTAGCATTTATATTTCATTCTAGAATGCAAAATACTGTTTAATTTTCATTCATTTTTCAAAAGGATCAAATGCTAAACCTCCTTATATAGACAAGAAGACAATACTTCAAAAAGTTAACTATACATTCCAACTATTGTGAAGTACAATTAGAAACACTGAAGAAGCATATTCTTTAAACTAAATTATCTACACAGACAAATACACTGTATGGAAAATAAGAGTGTTCAATGGTGAATGGCATCTATTGAAAAATGAAGAAAATACCTACAGTATTCTAAGATTTTCAAGAATACTTCAGACAGTAATCTTAACTTTTACGTTATTTATATAGACACAACATGTTTATTTAGTTGATACGAGTTTGACCACGGATTGATATCAGCTAGAGAACCATTGAAAACAAGCAGGCAGTACTGGAAAGCCAGCTGTTTCATCCTAGTTTGGGAATCGTCGGCAGTACGCACCCACTGACAGGGCTCAAACCCAGGACCTTCAGGTTACAAGGCTCCTATACCATTCAGCCACTGGGATCCGATTCAATGGCCAGTCCATCAATTCTAACTTCTACCAATTGGTGATTTACCGCGACCAACAACTAATGTCATCGGTGGGACATCCATCCTCACACTTGACTGAATGAACCTCACTTGTCACGACTTATCACTAGAACTCTAGGAAACTCTGTCGTGTAGCAAGACACTAGCGAGCATCAGATTACATTCTTACAAACCAATCTCTTGAAAATTAATCTGATGCTCGATAGTGAATTGCAACAGGATAGAGTTTCTCGGAGTTCTAGTGAGAAATCGTGACCAGTGAGGTTCATCCAGATGCTACGTGTAAGGATGGATGTTCCACAGATGACATTGGTTGGTGGTCACGGTAAATCACCAATTGGTAGAAGTTAGAATTCATGGACTGGCCACTGAATGGGGTCCCAGTGACTGAATGGTATACGAGCTTGTCTTGTACCCGGAAGGTCCTGGGTTTGAACCCCTGTGGTGGGTGCGTACTGCCGATGATTCCCAAACCAGGATGAAACAGTTGGCTGTCCAGTACTCGCTGCTTGTTTCCAGTGGTTCTCTAGCTGATATCAATCAATGGTCAAACTCGTATAAACAAATCTAATCGTTACAAACCAAACTCTTGAAAATATTTATTTAGTGCTCCAATCTGCACTGTTAGATTTTTTGTCAGTTTTATTTCTACGTAAGTATTCGTTAATCATATCTAGTGTTTGTATTCATGGACACATCGGCTTTATTTCAGGAAAAATTTAGATAAAGCACTTTAGTAAAATCAGTTGTAAAACACTTTGGGTATGATAGTAATAATAAAAAGTGGTTGTGCATGCATTTAGCTTCAAGTTATAGAAGTTATCATAAACTTTTGTTTAATGAATGAAGCAATTTTCTTTCCATCTCATACGTTCTGTAGAGTACACAGGGCTGTTAGCTTTTGAAGTCTTCGAAGAAATGGTCGTGTTCCTGCAGGGTGGAGTTGTTTGTCTTGCAACCAATCTTCCCTCTTTTTCGTGCTTGTAACTGGCGGGTAAACTAGGTAAGGCTTAGAAGGTCTTCAGTTGGTAATCGTCCCCGTATCTTTTATGTATGGCTGGGGAGCACTCCACTACTGGACCCCCGCCGCTGAAGCTAATATAGAAGTCTACCACTGAAATTAATTATGATAATAACTATGAAAAAAGGTAAGGAGGGAATCAATCGACTGAGATGGTTAGGAAATGTGTTACGTATGCCTAGTCATCGCCTTCCTTGACGGGCAATGTTAGCTGACATAGGGTCAGGCTGGAAAACACCTAGCGGCAGTCAAACCAAAACATGGCATCACCTGTCAATGAAATCCACAACAGTTAGTTTAAGCCACATAGGAAGGTGTAGACTTCCTGGTTGGGGTCCTCGGGACGGTAAAACCAATGGCTGGAGACAATCGATGATATGACTCAAAATCGTTCTCAATGGCGCAGCTGCATCCACTTCTGATAAAACTATATTGTTCTTCGTTATTACTATTCCTTTTGTCTCATATCTCTGTCTACTGTCTCTATTATGCATTTCTTCTACTTTCGTCTCTTGCTTTGTGTGATACATGGATTGTGACGACTTGAACTGATGCACATTAGTGCAAAGTTCTATGTCGAAAACGGACAGACAGACAGCAAGACAGACATGAAAAAAAGAGAAATATCCACCTTAACAGAGTAATATATGAAATGAAGAAAATAGTAGGTCATATTATACATACTCACTTTAAGGAGTTCTGGTTGATCATAGTGTATTTTCATTTTGGTATCGATTTTATCTTTTAGTTTGTTTAGATCAATAAATAATTGACTATCTGTTGGTTTTGATGCTGACATTGTTATTGGTGATGTTCGTGTTATATTCATACTGTCAGGTAAGTATTCATCACTTGCTAAAGATTCTTCGTCAATTTGTGCTTCATTAATTTGTTGTTTCTGTTTTCCTATGACTGTTTCAGATATATAAATATGGTTGTCCTGTGTGAAATGTAGGGAAAAAGTCGATTATATTTATATTCATTACTGTTGTAAAATATTAAAATATATATTTATACCGGTGGAAAATACAAATAACTGACTTACATCATCTGGTGTAGTATCATAGTAATTATAATAATTACAAAGATTGTTACTGACGGTGGAGGGATTATTAACAACTGTATTATTGTTAGCCAGGGTATCAGTCCCGTTGATCTGATGACCATTTCTTATTCCCGTATCAGGAGGCTGTGTACGTACTGTAATCACTTTCACTTCAGATGGTTTTATTTCTGATTCACTTGTCTCACGTGTTATTTCAAGGTCCTGAAAAAAAATTATAAAATTTATGGACACAAAAAGTGATGAAAGTTTTTAATTTAAAAAATAGAATGAATGTAATTAGGAAAAGTCTTTCTTAATTATAATATTATTTAGGCTTTTTATTTATTTGGTGCATTGGTGGTACAACAGTAGAATGCTTGTCAACCACGCCTCCTGTGGTCTGGGGTTTGATCCCCGGCCGATGCACTCCTAAACCTAGCTGAGCCGGTGATAAGATCGGTGAAGAGAGAAGATTGAGCGTGAAGCTAGTAATTCCATCCCGTAAAAATAAACACCAATGCTACAGAAACTTCAAGCCTGTAGCTTGAAGCCCTATGTTCCATGAGGAACGTAAAAGGAATAAAATAACTTAAAAAAATAAGTTTATTTGGTAAGAAATTGAAAATTGGATTTCATAGTGATTTGAGTCTTATCTAACAAATTTGCTCATGGAAGTCTTATGTATCATATATGCCTACTTTATTTATATATATAGTGAGACAAGTATTTTCACTTGAAAACTTTTCAACACTTCTCTGTACCGTGATTACTTCTCCGTTGTTGAATAACTCTCTACTAACATGGCACGATTTTATGAGTGAATGCACTTTTAATAATACAAATGAATAATCGCAGTGGGATTGAGACATATATCTTAATGTAACTGTAGAAAGTGATACAATGGATGTCTGTAAACCCTTTTACTGGACATTTTTGTTAGAAAACTTTATAGTGTGACTACATGTGGTCGTTTCAAACTGTATGACTCTCAAGTGTATTTTTATCCTTTATAATATCATTTTGAGTTCACTTTCCTTCTGCATCTTTATCATAATGAAAGCCTTAGACTAACGTTCTTATTTGCAGAGCAAATTTGATATAAGTGATGTTTTAGAAAGTATACGTCAGCATACTTGAATGGTCAAAGAGCTTGATTTTATAATATGAGGGTCGCAGGTTCGATTCCTGGTGGGGCATGGGTGAGCACTTATAAAGAATCCTGAAGTAGGACGAAACATCTGTCGATTGCTTCCTCATTTTCAGTGATCTCTCTAACTTATGTTGGTTAGTGACGAAAATATAACAACTGAAATTGATCCAAAATCCCTACAATTCCTATTATCTGGGTATCGATCGCCAGCTACCTGACAACTACTGGATGGATTACCTGAAGCTGCAGTGAGAGCCACCATGTCAAAGTGAAGTGGTTGGTGATCGAAGACAGTGGTGAGAGCAGCACAATATCACGACCTGTCGAAGTTACAATTCAAGAGTCCCTGGACTCCTGCTGAAGTGGCTGAATGGTCAAGGAGCTAAGTCACGTAACCTGAAATTGCCGGGTTCGATACCTAGTGAGGTCGTGGCTGTGCATTGCTGAATGGTCCCAAAGTAGGACGAGACAGTTGTCCAGTGCTCCCTAGTTTTCAGTGGTATCTCTAAATGATGTTTTTTGTGACGGAAATCTAACAGTTAAGATATATGAGATTGCTAGCACCATTTGTTCTGCTCACAATCAGAGTGTAAATATTGGTTGTGCCTGTTGGGCTTTTTAAATGAACTTAAAATTGGAAATATTGATAATTATGTCTTCATTCGTATCGAACTTACTAGATATTGAAAAATATCAATAAACCAGCGTATCTAAGTATTCAGGTTATGAAAGTCATTTGAGATCTCAAGTATACAGCGAGATAAAACAAACCATCCATATGCTGAATTAAAATACCATCTAAAAAGCATATAAATTAAACTTACAGGAAGAGAAATCCATTTTGAAATATTTGAAGGATATCTGCTTGAATTACATCGTCTGCTAGGCGTTATTCTATTTGACCGAACTGTTAAAATTGTAATACTTCCTTTATTTTCTAAATCACTAGAGTCTGGATCATCTTGTGGAACAATAAAATCACTAGAACAAGCTTCAGTTCTAACCAGATTAGTTATATGTTGTTCATCATTGTATTGACGATGTTGTGATTCATGCGAAAAAGAATCAGTGTGAGATCTTTTAACACGATGATAATCATCTTTAATTGACGGCTCACTGGATTCTTCATCGTCTAATAAAAATCGTATACTGGATGCTTTCTGTTTTTGTTCATCCATAAAAGTTGCCAAATGAGCTGATGATAAGTTGTAAAATAACATACAGTCATCTTTTGTGTCTGCTAAGGGGCTAAATGAAAAAGGAAAGTATTCTACAGAAACATAATAAATGCGTACGATATATATACAACTTAAAATTCAAAACATATTCTATAACTCTTTGATCAAATGTATATGTCAGGGCCAAGTTAAACTTTAAGCACCACTAACTACCAGCGGAGTACGTTCGAGCCATTGACCTTGAATGGTCCAATGAATTAATCCACGTGAGTTGAAGCTTCTATTCAGCTTGATTCAAATCAGGGAAGGTAAGCTGATGATTCTAATATTTTGTAGGAATATTTTTTGACAGATCTCATCTTTCCTTAACCCAAATTTTGTGTGCATCGGTGGTATAGCGGTTAGGACTCTCGCCGACCATGCACATAGTCCCGGGTTCGATACCCGGCCGACGCACACCCGATATCAATGGTCGGCCCTTGAAATTTGGGCTACCGATATCACATGCTGAAAATTCCATACTTGTATCAAAAACACGGTGTCAAATCAAGCTATAATCAAAAAAGTATTTGTAATTACTGGGTTTGAAAACAGCTTGTGAGAGGTGCAGTTGCTGAAACTGAAAACAGTGTCGTATCAACATTTCACTGGTACCAGCTGATATATACACAGGTGACTCATTAATATTCATTATTATTCCCCACACTTGCATAATCATTGATTTCCCGCATCTGCGAGATTATTGATTTTAATTACTGAATTCCCATGGTTTGTTAATATTTTTAAAATGTGACATTGATTTTCCTAACTGTATAAATACGGAGTATTTGTTTAACATTTCGACTGCTGTTAGAGACAGTAAAAGCTCTCGTATCAACGTCCAGTCTTCTTTCTTTGCCTTGCGTGCCCGGCGGTATTGTTGTTGTTGTTGACGTGCGATTAGGACAGATTAGCCAGCGCATTAGTTAGATTCGCTCGTAGTCTACAAGGTCCTAATATCTCATACATAACATCAGCATTGCCTGGATATCTTATCCTGGAAAATGGAGAGACTTACTTCCTTATTGGGAGGTGAAGGTGTTGTCGTACATGTAGATGAAACTGTCTTCTTAAAGAAAATATGCAACCGTAGTCAAGAACAAGAGAATAATGTTTGGGTGATTGGTTTGTATGATATCTCTCTACATAAAGGATTCGTCTAAAGAATAGTAGATAGAAAGTCAAGTACCTTAATGCCTATTATTACTCGACTGGTGAAACAAGGATCTATAATACACACAGATGAGTGGAAAGGTTATAACTCCTTGTCATCCCTTGGATATATTCACCACATAATCATTCATTCTAATGATTTTGTGGATTCCATTACAGGGATTCACACTAATTCTATCGAAGACTTTTGGGGAAGGTTAAAAAACTGGATTAGAGCTGTTAATGGATTTCAAAGAGATGTCTTTTTATTTATTTTTGATTAAAGCTTGATTTCACATAGCATGTGATATCGATAGCCCAAATTTCGCAGGCCGACCATAGATATCAGATGTGCGTTGGCAGGGGATCGAACTCCGGACTATGTGCATGGTCGGCGAGAGTACTAACCACTGTGCCACCGACGCACAGGTATAGAATGTGGTGTAACTTTTCCATTGATACTTTTATGTTAAACTGGGAGATATTTTTGTCATGTGTGAGAAAAATATATCTTCTGTAGCACTTTTATCAAGTTTTTGTGCATTTTTTTCCATAAATATATGTATTCCATAAGCAAAAATGCTTCCCTCTTGTGATTGGCGCGTTCAAGGTCACTCGCTGATTGGTAGTTAGTGAAGCTTAAAGTTTAACTTGCCATATTTTATCCAAAAGAGGGGGACATCACACATCACTGATGATTTACAAACAGCTAATAGCTGTCAACCGATGGAAATTTTCAGGTAATATCATCTTCAAATTCTTTCAGAAAAAGGCTCCGAACCGAAATAAGCAGGTGAATTTCTGTAGAATCAGTCAGTTTATCAATCACGAAGCAAGAATATTTTCTGATTTTCAGAATTTACGTGCAAACTTGTTATCCATAAATTAAACCATTTAATTCAACTGATAATAAATACTTCATGGTAATATTGAAGACTAATTTCACTTCATACTTGACATAAGATATACGGACAACGCTAATTAAGACTTATTGCTGCTCACAATGCAGACTGACGTTGTTTGGTATTCTCTACCCGTTTATGGACACTTCCTCATCAGGCTTGAGAATAGGTGGATTAACAGTTAGGGGATCATCATTGAACAAAGCTTGGAATATCAGTCACCTCTCTATCTCAACTTCATCGACTTTGAAAAGGCCTTCGACAGCGTCGATCGAGAGGTGCTTTGGCAACTACTTCGCCACTATGGGGTGCCACCGACAATTATACATCTCATCCAACAGCTGCACGACAATGCTGCATGCCAAGTAGTCCACAACGGGAAACTTAAGGAATCCTTCGAAGTGAGGATAGGAGTAAGACAAGCTGGCTGCCTACTATCGCCAATGATTTTCCTGATTGCAGTAGATTGGATAATGCGACAAACAGCGGGCAATGAGGAAACAGGCATAAAATGGACTCACACAAAAAACTTAGAGGACATGGACTTCGCCGATGATATGTCTGATTTCCCACAAACTGGAAGATATGCAAGCGAAAAGCAACAAGTTGGCAGAAGAAGCATCAAAGATAGGACCTCACTTCAGGTGAACATAGAGAAAACAGACGTGATAAAGATTCCTGGGCAACACCACCACCAGCAACAACAACAACAGACAACAAACAACAATCAGCATAAACGGAAGGAACCTGAAAGAAGCCATCTCCTTCATCTACCCTACCTGGGAAGCATCTTTTCAACTACAGGCGGACGGAACTGACGAGGATATCAAAGCAAGAATCGGAAAAGCAAAACAAGTTTTCATTTCTCTCAAGTCTGTGTGGAGGTCAACAGCACTCGGAATCAAAAATAAGATCCGGATTTCCAACTCCAATGTGAAGTCAGTGCTACTTATTATACCGATCAGAGACTTGCACTGCGCGACATAAAGAGCATCTCAAACAAACTACAGACCTTCATTAACAGTTGTCTTCGCTAAATACTCAAGATCAGATGGCCAGAAAAGATCAGCAACAGAGATCTCTGGGAGCGAACCAACCAAGCAGGAACCGATTGTGGAACAAATAGGCAGGAAGAAATGGAGGTGGATTGGCTGGCCATCATCTGAGGAAACCATCAAGTGACATCACTAGACAAGCCATTGCTCGAGTGGAACCCGAAAGGGAAGCGGCGAGTTGGTCGTCAGTGTGAGGGTGACTTGGAGGAGGTCATGTGAAGAGGAGATGAAAGCGTGTGGGCAGACTTGAAGCCAGGTGAAGACTCTAGCAGAGAACCGAACTCAATGGAGACGCACGGCTGAAGCCCTATGTTCCTCAGGAATTAAAGAAAACAATAATAATAATAACAGTTAGGGGTGATATATATATGCCCGTTTTGAAGTAAATGCCTCTGTTGTTGCTCTTTTGTTTATAAAATGACACAGATGTGAAAAATATTAGTAAATAATAAACATCAAATTACTTTCTCTAACTCTCCACACAACAAATATTTTCAAGTATTAGTTTGTAGGGATTTGATTGGTTTTCCAGTTTGACCATATCTGACATCAGTTAGGGAATCATTGGAAACTAGGGAGTACTGACCATCTTTCTCATTCTAGTCTTGGTCTCTTCGGCAGAAGGCAACTATGAGCCTACCAGGGATGGAATCTAGGACCTTCATCCCATTGACCATTCAGTCTCAAGGACGGAATCTATTAGCCCATGAATTCTCACCTCTGGTAATTCTCGACATATAGCACCATCACTAGCCACTGTAATCGGTCAGTATTTATCTTCACACCAGAATTATAATTCATGGTCGTGTTGAATTCCATTCCAGTGGCTGAATAGTTAGTAGGCTCACTGTGTTAGCTGTAGGATCATGGGTCTGTTCCACTGAAAAGTCTCAGACTAGGACGAAACAGATGTCCAGTATTTACAAGCTTTAAATGTTCATGATTAAACTTGTAAGGAATATTCGTCACTTATATTCTTCTATGACTTTATATCTATTTAAAACCCTAAAGATGTTACTTAAAGTTTTTATTTTGGAATTCAGAGAAGAAAACAAAAATGCACAAATCACATTAAATGAATTAGCAATTCTAAACATTATCAGAAATCAATAAGTTCATTTGTGACTTTTAGTAATCTGATGACAGGATAACTGTTGTTGATCCATTGTCATTTTTTTAGATCAAGAAAACAGATATAATTATTAGACAAAATGTTTTCAGTCAGTCTAAATGTATGTAAATTCAGGTGAAAAAGTTGATTCATTGTGTAAAATGATCAACTGTAAATTGCAATAAAGTGTTCATTAGCTCTGTGACTACAGTCAACTGAAACACTCAGAGGTTATTGAAATAGATAGTATTTATAACACAAATGCTTCATATTATAAATTAGAAGTAAGCAGAGTTAAGAATCATTGGTGTTTAGTCATCCGGCGAAGTTCAACAATAGCGTTCCAGGAGTGCGAACACTCCAATGACCTTGAACACATGCTAGTCGTTGGCTAACGGCACCTATCATTATCATAGCTGAAATACCAACGCCATTCACCAACTAAGGAGCAAATTTCACCCAGATTACGTTTTTAAGTACTGTTTTGACAATGTGTTAATAGCTCGTTAGGGTTAGGATTAGGGTTATAATTAGCATTAGGATTAGGTTTACGGTTAGGATAAAGGTTGTAATTAGGGTTAGTGTTAAGTTTAGGCTTAGGGTGAGGATTAAAGTTGGTTTACACCTAGGGATAGATTTAGAGTTGATATCATTTACTTTTGTTTTCTTATCCACATTTTCGTGGTAAGTAATCGTCGATTCTCTTATTGGAAACCATAGAAATTCAACTGAGGGCTTTTGGGGAGGACTGTACAACAGGACAAGAGAGATAAACAATTCACAAAAACAGCTCATCTTCAGTCACCTCGGTGAATACATGTACAGAAACTAGTCTAACTTAGCAACTGATACTCCTCATTATAACTGGGAAGTATTTTTAAGTCATGTCAGAGAAAGATACTCTGTTTAATGTGTTTTCATGCATTTTCTTGTAAATATACGTCATTTTTTGTGCAAAAGTCACTTATTTTTATGATTGGTCGGCTGAAGGCCACTCGTGCGTTCGCACTCCTGGAACGCTATTGTTGAACTTTGCCAGTCATCCTTCCAACATGGAAGATTTATTATCAATGCTCGATCATATCAATCAGTACTTGAGCTAAACAAACTGAAGGGAATTCACTCAGTCATGTGAACGTTTCATAATGTTTTCATAATTTCTGTGTTCTAATGGAGGTAGTAGAATACACACTAAAATTTAGGTAGATTTTAGTAACTAATCTGGAATATGCTGATTGACTTTTATTGCTATTCTGTGGGCAGTACTATAATAAAATTGTCATTTTAGCTAAATGAGATAAGCATCTATCAACTGAAATATTCACTTTGATCTATTGAACCATCAAAAAGACAGTGAGAACTATAACACGATACTTTGCTTGAAGTATAGGTCCAAGGCTTCCTGTCGATTGCCTTCAACCATCTAATGGCCAGCTACCTAGAATGGTGGCCACATTGCAAACCTGACTGATAGAATTCAGTCTGCACCAAAGAAAGGACTAGACACGTCACACTAGTTACTAGTGTCCAATCAAAGTATAGAATGCTTCTCAAAGTTTTGTCCGTGAAACTCATTCTCAAATAACGCTATAATTACCATGATTCACAGTTCTCAAAATACAGCAAATAAATGTTTATGCTTTTCATAGACTCATGTTTCTTTTTAACTGGTGGTTAAAGATATTTGGAACATCTGTAAATACCATTTCTACATGCATCTTGATTACAATTCATTCATTAAATGGTTTATCTCACCATCTATCTCCAACACTTTTATTCAGCTTCTCTTATGTATTAAGATAAGCACATATGACCATGGAAACTAATCTCCTTTGTTAATATCCTCTTTCGTGGAAAAAATGTATATGAATGCGATTGTACGGCTAAAGAAAATGAATTCACCGAAAAGAGCTTCTTCAATGAGCTATATGTTTTATTTTTCAAATTTAATCCTTATGAATCAAGAGACAGGATTATTATTATCACTACGTTATTGTTCCCTTGGATTTCGACTGGAAAATAGGGCTTCAACAGCACCTCTCCATTTTGTCGTATTCTATGAAGTCCTCTTTAGATGGTTCCACCACTGCTCATAAGCTTTTACCTCCTCCTCGCAAGATCTCCTCTATGTCACCGTCAGACGCCCAACTTGTCGTTTTCCATTCGGGGTCTTGGCGTGCCATGTCATCCGACGATCTCCTCAGCGTGTGTCCTATCCACCTCCATTTTCTTCGGGTGTATTTGTTGACCAGTAGGTTCTTGGCAGATTTGTTCCCATAGTATCTTGTTGCTAATTCTTTCTGGTTGGCTATTTGGTCTTCAGTATGGAGCGAAGGCAGCTGTTGACAAAACCCTGTAAAATGTTAGGAATTCTTTCCGTGACGCATGCACCAAGTTTCTGATCCATTTGGTAGCGGTGACTGACTTGACACTGGTGTCGAAAATCCGAACATTGTTCTTTATGCCGAATTCAAAAGATTTCCAAACTGATTTCATATTGATGAAGGTGCGCCCTGCCATTCCGATCCTATATTTGAAACGATACTTCCTAGATAAGCGAAGGAGATAATCTCTTTCATATTTCTTCCCTTAGTAGTGATTGTTACTTGTTAGATTTGAAGGTTGCTTAATGATAGTAACTAATTATTATTCATGAAAGGATTAATACTGCTAGCCAACCTAAAGATGGCTTATTATCGCGATAAGCCAATATACTTTAAAATCATTTGTCGAAATAAGAGATGTATGCAGTTCAATAAACATCACTAGATATATGTAGTTAGTATCTTCAGATAAAATTAATTTAAACTTTCTAGCATCAAAGAAGGGATGGAATGATTTTTCAGTCTTGACGACAGATCGATAATAATGTCGATGAGTTCGAAACCAGGACGAAACAGCTGTCCAGTACTCACTCCCTGGGTTTCAATGGTTCTCTATCTGATATCAACATGTGATTAAGTTTAAAAGAAAAAAAAATGCAAACCAAATCCTTACAAACCAACTCTGGAAAATTCTAGCTTGAAATCAGTTATACTTTCTTTTTTGTTGTTGTTGAGTAACTGAAACACAACGCTTGAAGAATGCAGTTAAAAGAGCTTATTATGCAGCAGAGGTACGCTGTCTCTTCAAAACCACCCCTATTCTGTGTTCGAGGAATAATGATAAACTACCTAATTTTGCCTCTTTTATGTGTGTCTACCAGTTTGACTGCAGCTGCGGAGCCAGTTACATTAGGCGTACAATTAGGCAGTTTCATCGTCGTATTTCTGAACATCATCTAGCATGGTTAAGCAAGGGACAAACAAGATCTATTCGTAGTTATATTTTAGCACAACTTGTTGATACTGAGCATAAGGTTGATGTGAATACTGCATTTAAAATTAATTATCGCATTCCGACTAATCTTAACTTTGCTCTACGAGTTCGTCTTCTACAGACAGCTGAAGCAATCGGAATCCACCAGGCCTATGTGTACAGAAGAAATTTGTACAGCCACTTTCCTTACCGTGGCCATCGTTACAAGACAGGACTACGTCGCCCCCTCCTCCTCCCCCTAAAGCTATTAAATTATAATTGTCCAAATTATTTTATTTTTATTTTCACCACTTCATCTTTAATTACGTGTTATCCTTGTAAAATTAATTTATTCTATCCATTTCTACCTTTTAAATTTGTATTGATTTTCTTCGTTTATTATCAACCCGTTGACAATTTGACACTGTTTAATTATTGTTAACAAACATATCACCACTTGTTTGGTAAACTGTTGTGTATTGTAAAAATGCTATATATATTAGAGTAGAGCCAGAGATGAGGATCTAATTGAAAAGTAAATATTTCTTCGCTCAATCTTTCTGTTTTCCAAATTTTAAATGTATTACTTTTCTCATAATACTAAGTAAATTATATGGCTATGCGCCATTTAAATTTGTAATTTTTGACCATGTGAGTTTCGGTAATTCTATCTCTGTGTGTGTGGGGGTGGGTGGTTGGATGAACATCTGTTCTAATTGAAATTTGTTAATATATGTATTATTTTACATAATGTGCTAGCTATGCTTTGTATTCTTCACACATATATAGGTATTCCAACACTTCTTTTCTGTTTCTTTTTGAGTGAACTTATCACCTTAAAAAAGTCTTTAGTATTTTTGCTTTGATGATATACAAATATTGAAATTAATAAGTTATAAATCTACCATATTGCTCCTACTACTACTTGAGTTAATGACCGCTTTTCACAAATATTCAGTGTATTTGCTTTGAAGTGGGATCATCTTGAAACCAGCATTACAGGGAAGGATTTATAAGCAGTAATTTTTTAAAACAATAAGTTCCCTTATAAATTATTTAAATTAATCCCAGCGTGTTAAGAAAATCAAAACAAGATTTTTCTGAACGTTTCGCTGTGTAAGCCACAGCTTCTTCAGCAGATTTAGATTTTCTTAGCATGCTGGGATTAATTTAAATAATTTATAATGAATCAATCTGATTCGGCTCTCAAATTATTCCAGGAAGTTCGTAACACCTACGGCCTGGAAACCTATAATAAGTTCCCTTTTTTGAATTTAGATAAAGCAATACGATGACGTAATTTGTCTAAATCGTGTAATGTGTATTTACGCAACACATTTCGAACAATATGACAGCACACACGGACTTGTGATAGGGATATATATGAAATTAATAGAGAGGTGAGAAAACAGACTTAGGTCAAAATAACGATGAAGATCACTAAATCAAATAATAGAGGTAATAGTACATCTACACTGCTTGGTATCAAAACAAAGTTTATTAATTTTATGTAGTCGGTTTGTAAGGATTAGTTTTGTTGTTACGAGTTGATCACGGATTGATATCAGTTGGAGAACCATTGAAAACAAGCAGAGAGTACTGGACAACCAGCTGTTTCATCTTAGTTTGGGAATCACCATCAGTACACATCTACCACCAGAGTTCGAACCCAGGACCTCCCGCTAACAACGCAAGCTTGTATACCATTCAACCATTGGGACCCGACTCAATAACCAATCCATGAATTCCAAATTCTAGGAAGGTTTACTGTGATAAAGAATTGTTACTTTGATCGCACAAAGGTGGTGTCAACTTCCTCATCACACTACGGTTTCCACAAGCTTTAGGATATACCCCAAACACATTTTATAGATAGGTTTATTAGATGTGAAAACATCGATTTTATGTCCTTTCTGTATAATATGTTTCTCAATAGAGGAACTAGGTCTCCTGTTCTCCCCACTAATGGGTTCTGGGGATTCTATTTGCTTCTGGAGCCATTTACGAATATGCTCTGAAGCCAGCCCTTACTTGCAGAGATCCATGAGTACTCCCTATGTATATGTGTCCACACGTACATTCAAATTGGTAAATACAGCGGGATGTGACATCATTTTTCGCATGTTCAAAGGGCTCAGACGGATATATTGGCTTCACATTCTCAGTGATTATGATATTAGCTGGATAAAAAGTCTTTTTGACAGCAGCGTTCAGTCTTTGTCTAGTTGTCAAGCTGCTATAATCCCCTATATAGGATAGCTTGATGTACACGTCTTTCTTAGTGGCGAGTTGGAGAGTGGATATTGATGTTCTAACTACTTTGTATCTCCTGATGAACTTGTCTGGATAATTATTATCAAGGAGAGTTTGTGTCAACCTTCTTTCTTCCTCATCAAGTGTATCTTCGGTGCATATTCGTTGCATTCTACTAAGGCTGTTTTGTGATATGAGCAAAGATTTGTTGTATGCATATCTGTCATACCGCCCAGAGTGAGAGCTTCGGCGTTTTAGTGTTACATCAGATGATTCAGACAAATTACAACTTCGTATTGCTTTGCCTAGTAATTTTTTGCAAAGTTTACATTGTATCATCATAAGCCAACATTAACCAGAAAATCAGGTAACCAGGAAATAGCACGGGGTCGTTTATTTTTCTAGTTTTTTACACTGACTAGCAATCCAAAAAGCTGTCCGCTTTGAAAGTTAGCGATCATAAGTTGAAAGCTGTACGACCTCATGAATGAGGTTCAGTGATAACTTTGAATTAGGACAAACAGATATTGTTTCATACCCTGAGAACAGAGAATGCCATCAGGAAACTAATTTTTTTAAAGACCTTATCAATCTGTGGGCTAAGCTTGTACTAGATCACAATGTTCTGAATAACTTGGTTGGTAGTCATATTATTTTATTCCTCTACGTTCCCAGTGGAACATATGCCTTCATTCTAGAGCTTTAAAGTTTCAGCAGCAGCGGTGTTTAGATTTAACGGAGTGGAGTTGCTAGCCTCCTGCTCAACCCTCCCTCTTTATCAGTCTTATTACTGGCTTAGCGAGGTGTGGGTGTGCGTTGACCAGGGATCAAACCCCGGACCACATGAGTCGTTGGTGAGCATTCTGCTGTTGTGCCACCGACGCACAGTCATATTATTACTAAATACTAATTGGTATCAGTTTAGTGCAAGTAATTATTATATCATATTCAAAGCGAAAACGAAAAAAAATAGAAAGTGTGATGAATAGCAGCACCAATCATCGTTCTACTTACCACCATTTAAGAATAAAGTGGAACTGAAGATCTGTGAAGTGTTTAAGGCCAACTGATATATGATGACCTTTAAAGGTTAACAAATTCAATATATCACATGCCTGTTGTACAAGCACTTCAGGTTTTCCAAATCTTCTCGTCATAACAGCCTATATGCAAATATTGAAAAAAAATGGAGACAATGATTCTAATAATAATAATCATAATGTTGCCGAAGTGTTTTATTAACAAATGTATTTAGAATTTGTTAACTATATTTTTCGGATTCTAGAATTCAGGACATGTTTATAATGAAACATACAATGACTCATATAGTGAGTGCTATTCAAAAAGCGGAATCAATGGTAATTTACAAATTTATATTCAAATACTTTGTGCTAACTGAAAATGTTCCGAATTTCCGTGTTTGCGTACCGATTCATTATTGTGCTTTTCCATTGGTTTTTATAATACATAGATGAATGCGGTTTTTCACAATATTCTGTATACCGTACCGGTTTTTCTTCCTGATGTCGTCAGTTATATTGTAAATATGATTTTGTGACTTCAGAAACTGAAAATTCTATGTGCTAGATAATTTAAAAGCCTTAGTCACTATCAACGACTCTGTTTTGTAGGCTTTAGTGAGGTTTATTGGTGGATAGTGACTAGCAGTGGAATCTAGGATGCGCATTTCGTCCTATTTGGGACTCGTCACCCGGATGTACTTGCAATCCTCACTGAGTGATAGTGTTTCCTTTGAGGCTCGAACCCAGTATCCATAGTTTCGAACTTCAAAATGTTATTCACTAGACCACTCAGGTTAAGAAGGCCACTCTTTGTGCAAGGAGTATCAGTCCAAAATAGGAAGAAATGAGCATCCAGGATTCCACTGGATGTTAGTCACCATTCACCAGTTCACTTCAAATTAAGTAATCAAACATCGTTGAAGTACTCGCACAAGGAGCCGATATGTCAACCTGAGGCCGAAAACTTCTCTCTAATCATCCAACAGGAAAGTTCATATTGAATTAAATAAATTTAGTGAAGTTTTATTTAATACCGACCTACCTCAGCTTACTTTTAGTGATATGAGCAAACATTTGTAGCATGTATATCTGTCATACCGCCCAGCATGAGCTTTGGTGTTTTAGCATTACATGAGATGATTAGTTTATTGACTAATCTTTCGTTATCATTCTAGCCTACGGCTTCAACTCTGCCTTAAAATTGAAAGGAGTATTTAGTGTAACCAACAATAATAACTGAGATATAATTTTTTAATATAACTCAATGGATTAACATTCAGCGAAATTTATGTGGACAACAACTTCTACCGGAATCATCTATTATCTATTTACATGGAGGATTTCATCATGAGCTGACATCAGATAGAGAACCACTGAAAAACTTGCAGGGAGCACTGGGCATCTTTTTCGCCCTAGTTTAGGACTCTTCAGCATTACGCACCCACCGGGGTTCAAACCCAGGACCTTCTGGCTACAAGGCTGGAGAGCTCATAGACCATTCAGCCATTGGGACCCGATCCAATGGTCCTTGAATTCTAACTTCTGCGAATTCACAACGTACCACGACCATTTCGTAATGTCTTCTTCGATGAGTTACTGCCTCATCTTCAACCTGCTGTACCCTACCGGTCACGGCTTCTCACTAGAACCCCAGGTTAACTCCCTGAATAGGACCAGTGAGCATCAGATTAATTTTCAAGTATTGGTTTTGCAGTGGCTCAACGGTCTACGAGCTCGTCTTGTAACCAGAATGTCCTGGGTTCGAACCCCGGTGGGTGCGTACTGCTGAACAGTCCCAAACTAGAACGAAGCAGCTGTCCAGTATTCCCAGGTTTTCCAATGGTTCTCTAACTGATGTCAACTCATGATGAAATCCTCCATGCAATCAAAAAAAATCCCTACAAAACCAATACTTGTAAATATTATTTATTTCAGAAAACACGTAATTGCAACAATTTGGTTCATTTGGGGGTGGATTTGCTCAGTTATATCACTGGTTATTTCCTTCTTATACAAAAGTTTGTTGCTGTTTGTCTCATAGTTTGCAATGATCTGATTAATATTTACTTCTGGTTGATCTATTCGGTTCATACCAGTCTATGTCCGTCATATCGAAAGGTAGATTCACTTGTTTTTAACATGAAGCATTTTTAGTACACATTACTTCTCAAGCTTTTCTCTACTGACACAGTAGGTTTCAGTGCTTTACAATTACTGAGGCTAGAATTTATGTAGGATCCGGTGTTGTTAAAGATTTTTCATCTGTTTGGAGCACTTTACACATTGTAGGTAAGCAGAAACATGCTGAAACAGATATGGAGAACTCCAATAAATGAGAGGAGGATTTACTAGTTTATTTTAACAACCTCCCTAAAAAAACCTAATAAATCAATATGTTTCAAATTTCACTCTGATGTTCGTCATGAGTGGAATATTCTTCTTTAAGATATTTGAGATATTTTTGAAAATGAATATTAAACAGTTTTGTCGATTTAAAATAATTTATGAGTAATAGTTTCACAGACAAGCATGCATTCATAGAGAAATCGTAACGGAGTTTTGGCTGAACACCTTTTGTGTCATGAAGAGGATAATTAATTTCTAACTGAGTAAATCATTAAAGTACATATCTGCTCAAAAGTTTAACAGTTCAAGTTGCCACACTTCAGAAAAGCATACACAATAAAAGGAAATGTAGCAGGGAAGTAATAATTGCACGACGAATGTTAAGGAATTAATGAATCTGCAGAATGATAAATAGTGAACACACATGTGCCTTTACAAATGATCTTGAGCCATACTGCCAACACTTTTCAGTAGTTGATACCTCTATTCCTGGGTACCTTAGCTAGGACAGTTCACACCACACATGACTATAAACAAAGGTCAGCGACTTCACACATTGATTTCGATGTTTTTTTTCGACCATCCTTAACACTTCTAATTGACCAGATTCCATTTAACATTTATCGTCTCTGGCTCTGTGTGCACAAAACATGTTCCAGCCAAATTAATCAACGATGCTGGCTGACTTAATCTTCTTACTTAACACTTTGTGCCTAACCTAATTATTAGTGATCGTATTGCACCACATGACATGAGAGATTAAACATCGGCGTCTATGGTCAAGGGAGGTTAGCCTCTTTATACCTTCTAGTTTACATCTAAGCAGCTTTCACTCTGGTATTGACTCTACATCAGTGGCCACCAGGTGAAGCAATGTCTCCTCTTATTCTTGAAATTAGTGCTGGTTAGGAAAAAGTAGCTATTCGAACGGAATTATAAGTTTCCATCATGGATGTCAGTTTTTCAGCATGAAAAGGCGTAGATACCCCGTAGTATACCTTTCAGGCTGGTCCATTTCCCTTAAACGAATAGTGAAATCACGTACTCAGATGACTGTGTTTGATTGGTTTGCTATCACCGACAAACTGGGCACTATTCAAAAAAATACAATCTCCGCTTCATCTGAACTGCAGTCCATTGGTGCGTGTGTGGAGGCCAATAAAAGAAATTGATGAGTATCACGATCTTTACTTGTTCTATCGATTCCGTTTTGTAAAATATCTCACGTATTAGTATCCTTTGGAATCCAATTGAGTAGTGTGTTTCCTGCTATCAAGCTGGATACAGTACCTACATCAATAAATCTGCAAGAACTAGCTAAATAATCTCCAGTGAATTTTCCAGATTACATGGGATGGCTGAGTGATCTTAAGTCAGTAACCATACTTGTGTCTTGTTTATGTATCTCAGGAATATGGAATAAGTCCCAAGGACAAGATGGAAGAGTTTTGGCTAGTGGGGCCTGTTTTCTGCTTAAGCAAATCAAGCGAACTTTGAATAATTCAGTACATAGTGTGGTTTTATGGGACAGTGAACGTTATTTCTCCAGTGGTAGTAACAGAGTTATGGGATGAGGAATCCGCTTGTAGATTTGTAATAAAGGTGATAGGAAAGCAAGAAGACGGTAGGTGATGAACAGAACCTTATGTGCTAATAGGCGTGTGTGTGCTACTTCCCTGTTACCAACAGTGTGAAAGTTGATAACCTCTTTGAGTGCCGAAATGATGGAAAAATTTTAGTGTTGCTTGACGTCACAGGTCTGGGAGAAATAGCTTCAGATCGGTCACATACAGTCTACCCACTGGTGGAGTTTGCGAGGTTTCTTCCATGCATGTAACCTTTCCACTGGTTACGAACTGTGGTAGGTCAAGTCAGAACTTCATTAAACTTCTATTCCCTCAAGCTGAAAGGCAGCACAGTTTGCTTGCTTATTGTTTGAAGAAATACCTCACTGCTGTTACACACCTGTCGGTTAGCAATATGGCTTAAGATTACATAAACACTTTACACTATAGTGATAAATGATTTTGTTTTAACTACTATCCAGCCGAGGTTTCTGGCATAGTATGAATTGTAGCAATATGCGTTCTAGCCGGTATAGCTCGATTTGTCATGGAGATACGCAAGCAGGACCACCATCTAATGGTAGCAGTTAGCGACATGGAGTTATCAACACATAACTGTCTACTTTTCTGAAAGCCCTTTACAATTTTATTATTGTAGTTATGCGAAGAAAACTAAAACGATTTTCTGATGATTCGAGTAAATTGTGTCAAATAAAGTCAAATTAAGCATCAGTGTGGTAACAAGAAGCATTTTTTTGCAGCAGTATCTTTGGTTGACGATTTAAACGCGTATCGATTTAACAGGGAACAGTTAAGCGTTCGTCAATCGAATATTGTGAAATCTGATAACATCAGGTAGAAGTTTTTCCGTATTCATTTGATTTCATTCTTTTGACAATAAGAATTAAGAATTTACAAACTTGTTTTTTCATTTTCAAAGATAATTTATACAGATATATTAGACACAGGTTATAAATCGCTATATGAATTCAGTCAGTTTCCTGTTTGTTCTGTAGGCGATCGAGACCATCAGTTTTACTGAAAACGTCCCAAGAACTTCATATGGCAAGAAATTTTTTCATATTCAATAAAATTGCAAAGGCTAATCATCCAGAAAGATTTGTGAGCCCACTGGTCTTAGTATGGACGGTTGTTTAAATGTAAAACAGCAGTAATTACGTAAGGACGCACAACGACATTTTTCATTCCTTTGAGTTCCGAGTGGGACATATAGCTTCCAAACTTGAAGTTTATGGGACGAGGATGTTAACTCTAAGCGCAACCTTCTCTCTTTCTTAGTATTACTGTTAGCTAGCAAACTTTACCGGGGTTTAGCAGTGTGTCTATCAGAAGCCGAACCCAGATTATTTGCTTGTCTGACCAATGTTCTTCCATCGGAACACCAACGGTTATGAAGCCGACGATACAAAAATTTGCATTACTATAACTTCAATTACTCAAGACATCAAAGCCTCATCTATCAAAAGATGCCAGCTGAAATGATGTTCTTCTTTAACTTTTTTAGAGTGAATAAATAGGAAGTCTTCAGTCAACTGAGACAAAAACATCTAATTAACAATAAATTCAAGGTATAAAATAAATCTAACTCAGGTTAACATTCATTATTAAAATGCTAGTAAATTGGCAAGGACTTAAGCACCTGTGTTACTACAGGTTTCCACTAGCTGAATGGTGTATGAGCTCGCTTTGTAAACAGAAGGTTCTGGGTTCGGAACCAAGTGGGTGCGCATTGCCGATGAATCCAAAACTAGGAAGAAACAACTGTCTAGTACTCAGCAGTCCGCTCCGTCCTCATTTATGACTGTGAGACCTGGCCATTGAGAGAGGAAGACATGAAAAGATTAGCTGTCTTCGATCATAGGTGTTTGCGTTCTATCTCCCGCGTGAAGTGGTATAATAAGGTGAGCAATATGGAGGTTAGGCGTCGAGTGCTAGGTAAGGAGAGGGAATCAGTCGACAAGACTGTGAAATTACATCGACTGAGATGGTTAGGAAATGTGTTACGTATGCACTCCTAGTCATCGCCTTCCTCGACGGGCAATGTTAGCTGATATAGGGTCAGGCTGGAAAAGAGCTAGCGGCGGTCAAACCAAAACATGGCATCACCAGTCAATGAAATCCACAACAGTTAGTCTAAGCCACGTAGGAAGGTGTAGACTTCCTGGTTGGGGTCATCGGGACGGTAAAAACCAATGGTTGGAAACAATTGGTGACATGGCTCAAAATCGTTCTCAATGACTAGCGCAGATGCATCCACTCCTTGTGACTTATGATTTCCAATTAAACTGTTTTGTTCTTCATTATTACTATTCCTTTGTCTCACACCTCTATTTACTGTCCCTAATATGCATTTCTCCTACTTCCTTCTCTTGCTTTGTGTGCTACATGGAGTATGGCGACTTGAACTGCCGCACATATGTGCAAAGTTCTATGTCGAATACAGGCAGACAGTTTTCATTGGTTCTCCTTAGCTTGAAACAAAGAGAATCCCTACATACTAATTCTTGAGAATATCAGTAGTAATATTTCTTCAGACGGAAGGAAACTTTTGCAAAGTATAGATGAGGCAACCTAGTGAGTTTAAAGGGTAACTGATACACATTTCCACATTAGAAAATTCACGACATTCAACTCTGCAGATAAGCAGTATGCATATTCAATGCTATCGTGAAAATTTTTTGGCGTAACATACAATAATAATAATTATTATTACAATAAATTACTAGAATAAGCAACTCACTTTAATTGTTAATACATCCCCGACAGTTGGACTAAATATATGCTTGGTATGATCCCATTTCTGTGCAGGGAATTTTAAATCTGTATCATCAGAATATGTTGTCTGTAGATTAGCTGAAGAATTATTTGAATAAGGGGATAATACAGAAGAGGAATAGGAAAAAGATGTCGACGAGAGACGACCAGTAATTGTCCACTTATCATTGGAACCAGATTTTTGACTTAATGGTATAGTTGATGTATACAACGGTCGAATATCTGGTGTATTATCATTACATTGTAATTCATAGACTGAAGATAAATCCGGTGAACCATATTTCAATGATATTTTAAAGATATCTCTAGACAGCGATGAAAGGGATCCACTGATTCCAATCACTTCACAGATCAGTGTACCAGACAGATACTCGGTTTGTGCTTCTATCTGACATAACCGTTTAATCAATACTTCTTGTTGTTGTTTTAAACTTGAATCAATCGAAATTACATCACGAGCATTACTCTTTAATCGACTTAATCCTTTACTATGATGATGATGATGATTGTTGTTGTTGTTCGAATAAAGAGTTGCAGACATTTGAGGTGTCTTTGATAAATCTGAGTTACTTTGTTTATTCGACTGTAGAGCTGAATATCTTGGATCTATTGTAGTAACAGCACGTGGACGACTATCATTTTGAAAGGGAATATTATTATTGTTATTTGTTGCTTTTTTAGATTTGTGTCGGATTAAATTCATTAGAGAAGAATATTTTGGACGTTTCTCTAATATTGTCGGTAAGTAATTCGATGTATCATAATGACTGTTCGAATTTTGTTGATGATGAAAATGTGTAGAATTTATATTACCACCATTGATACGTGATGGTTGAGCATAATCGAATTCATTGCATCCAGTCAGGGCGAGTGTAGATTTGCTTAGCTTATTTTTTGATAAGGATGTTAAACTGTCTGTACCAGAGGAATGCTGACAACTGTAGGCATTTTCTACTCCACATTTTCCATTAATTCCATTACAATTAGTCAATTCACAAAATAATTCACCTTGTGAACGTGATCTTAATTCTACAAAATTGAAATTAAAAGTAGTAAAGACAATATATGATAACTTGAGTATTATTTTTTATATTGATCTCTCCTTTGGATTATGTATGAGATAAAGACATTGTTTTACGTAATTTAAACACCTGAAAACAAGTTAACCCAACTACTATGCGCATTTTACTAAATACAGAATTTTTACAAGTTCGTCACGGATTGATATCAGTTAAAGAACCATTGAAAACAAGCAGCGAGTACTGGACAGCCACCTGTTTCATCCTAGTCTGCGAATCATTGGCACCACACACCCACCACCAGAGTTCGAACCCAGGACCTTCCGGTTGCAAGACAAGCTCGTATATCATTCAGCCCCTGAGACCCGACTCAATGGCCATTCCATGAATTCTAACTTCTACCAGCTCGTGATTTAGCATGACCACCAACCAATATCGTCGGTGGGACATCCATCCTCACACGTAACATCTGAATGGGCCTCACTGGTCATGGCTTCTCACTAGAACTCCAGGAAACTCTGTCCCGTAGCAAGTCACTATCGACCATCAGATTAATTTTCAAGAGATTGGTTTGTAAGGATGTAATCTGATGATCGCTAGTGACTTGCAACAGGACAGAGTTTCTTGGAGTTCTAGTGAGAAGTCGTGACCAGTGAGGTCCATCCAGTCAAGTGTGAGGATGGATGTCCCACAGATGACATCAGTTGGTGGTCGTGCTAAATCACGAATTGGTAGAAGTTAGAAGTCATGGACTGGCCAATGAATCGGGTCCCGGTGTCTGAATGATATACGAGCTCGGCAGCCTTGTAACCAGAAGGTCCTGGGTTCGAACCCCCTGTGGTGGGTGCGTACTGCAGATGATTCCCACAGTAGAATGAAACAGTTGGCTGTCCAGTACTCCCTGTTTGTTTTCAATGGTTCTCTAACTGATATTAATCCGTGGTCGAACTCGTATAAAGAAATCTAATCCTTACAAACCAACTGGAGAAAATGCAGAATTGCATCAATACTACTAATTTTTAAGGTACTATGTATTCAGATAATATCTGTGGATCATTCTTCTATTGTGTGACTGACTATAACAAAGCTATAAAACTAGAAATGAGACATGAGAAATGAGAAATATGAGACAAAATGTCAACCATAAGATGGATTGTATGATTTTTCTGCAATTAATGACAAATGCCTATCATTTAAAAAAATATATTTTAACAAGTCTCATTTAAAATTAGAACATATGCATAATGGAGTATTTGTCTGGAGTTGAAAACAGCTAAAGTCATGGTACTAAAAATTTCAGTAACAAAGTATCTTATAGACTACGAATATGATACTGATGCTTTCAGGTAATTCAGTATTATCATCAGACAAATAAACATAGAGATGCTCCCAATTACTGGGGCTTGTGCAATTAGAACTTTTAAACTCGGTCTCTACTTATAGAAGGTAGTGGTGGTCACTTGGAAACCACCATAGTAATATCCTTTTACTTATTAACTGTTATGATTATTATTATTATTTTGACATGCGACTAGAATCCGTAGAACCTGCAGACCCAAACCAGTAGAAGAAGAAGAGATCACTCTTTTCAGGAAGACACTACTTGAGAATGGCTATCCACCACACTTTATATATAAATAAATAAAGCCGAAAATCAACCAAGAAAAACCCATCTCTCTGCCGAAGATGTTGTACATGAATTTGGCTTTCAAAGGCAACATTCTGTCTGATATCCTATAGAGAAGAATATCAAACACCCTGAAAGGAACATTCTGCACTGGTACATTACGATTGATATTCTCAAGCCGCCAACTCTTCTTCAACAACTCCAAAGATAAACTATCACATCTGACCACTTCTACGTATGTCTACCAATTTACTTATATGGAGAGAGATATATAGGTCGTTCGATGCATGTTCCATCGAAGAGAGTCAAAGAACATTATCCTGTTTGGCTACGAAAAGATCACAGTGGATCAATAAGAAGTGATATAATTGAACATATATTCAACAATGGTCACTCAATATGCACGGAGAATCCATTCAAAGTCATCTACAAAGTCAAAAGAAGCCTCCCGAAAAGTGTTAAGCTTCCGTATTCTTTGCATTGCCGAGTCCTTAGTGATTCCGATAGAAAACCCTGATTTATGCACACAGAAGAAACTTGTCCAACCCCTCTTTCTACCTTGAGTATAATTCCCAGTTCTACTACGTTGTTAATAATGCTCTTTTTTGAATTTTTGTATTACTTTTTCTTAACTAACCCTATTTTTACTCTTTCTATTACATAATTTATTTTCGACATGTGTCTCCATGTTCTTTCATTAACATCCTATTTTTCTGGGTGGCTTTCATATTACGCAATCCTTATCAATACTTACCAATCTTCACCACCCTCCCCACTTGCAATTTGAGTTTTCATCACATGTTTGAAACAGTTCGATGACGTAAACAATAACCCTAACTAATTTCTAATCTTTCTTTCTTTTTGTTTGACAATCCTAATGTACACACACACACAACAATAATTATATATAAAAATACGATTGTACAGCTAAATGAATGAATTAGCCGCAGAAAAGAGAGTATTCACTGAACTTTTTATTATTATATTCATAATTTAAAACTCTCTTTTGTCAGTTCAAGGTTATAAAAGGCGTCAGGTGAGTGGCTAGTCCAAAGTGGTCTGTGTTAAACAAGAGATAGTAAGACTGCAATAAGAGGTTCATAATGAAATAAGGAATATGTGAAATGAAACAGGTGGAGGCATATATTGAGAAAAGAGATAATATCACTAATAGTAAGTCCGGATAGTATAAATGAAATATTCGATAGTATTGAGAGAATGTTTGCATGAAGGGCATAAATTATGACGAATAATAATAATATTAATAATTGTAATAATAATATTTGTGATTATAAGCAAAGAGAAATAAAAGCAAGAGGGTTAAGGGGAAGGAGCACTCTTGGTGAGAAGAAGAATCATCAATCCAAATTCGGCTTTTGCTCTTCTCCATTTCAACTGTTCCTGTGGTTCAAGTTATATAGGGCGCACAATTAGGCAGGTTCGTCTACGGGTTCGAGAACATTTACCAGCTTGGTTCAGCAGGGAGGAAATTAAGTGCGTAAAAAGCTCGATCCTGTCACAATTGGTCGATACTGGACATCATATTGATGTCAGCAGAGCTTTCAGGGTTATATACCGAATTCCGAAGTCGTTATCACGTACAGTTCGCTTACGTCTCCTACATATAGCTGAAGCTGTTGCAATAAGATCGACTAAACTGGAACTTTCTATCCAAAAAGAACACGTCCACACGCTGTTCTTACCGTGGCCGAACTTGGATTGATGATTCTTCTTCTCACCAAGAGTGCTCCTTCCCCTTAACCCTCTTGCTTTTATTTCTCTTTGCTTATAATCACAAATATTATTATTACAATTATTAATATTATTATTATTCGTCATAATTTATGCCCTTCATGCAAACATTCTCTCAATACTATCGAATATTTCATTTATACTATCCGGACTTACTATTAGTGATATTATCTCTTTTCTCAATATATGCCTCCACCTGTTTCATTTCACATATTCCTTATTTCATTATGAACCTCTTATTGCAGTCTTACTATCTCTTGTTTAACACAGACCACTTTGGACTAGCCACTCACCTGACACCTTTTATAACCTTGAACTGTTTTGTCAATTTTCCTACCCCACACTCTACAAATCTATTATGATTACAATATTTTGTAATCGATTTCAGCCCAGCACGTTTGTCACACAAATACAACTATTTATTTTGACACCCCATAACTGATCTGTTATTCTACGTTAAAAAATGTACCTGCCGCATAACTGGCCTTTATTGTAACGACAACAAATATTATATTTTATAACTGTAAGAACATGAAGAGAAATTATTGAAAAGAATATTCTTCGTTCAGATTGACTTTTAATTCTCTTTTGTCAGTTTAGCTATTATTATTTAGTTTACAATTCGTGATATTTTGAAGTTCTTACGCTAGTGACTAATCGTGTATTCAAGTGATGTAAATGAACAATTATACGTTATTATTATCATCTTAACTTTAATCTCTCATACCTCCTTCCCTTTTTTATCAATCTGAACATGACCTGAAAAAACATTCACACATTTCATTTTGCACGAATGAATCATTGTGGTCAGTTTACTTTTCAGTGATATAACTTCCGATGTCATTTTAGTAGTATACACATTACTGTATGTAGAGGAGGAGTCAGTTGAAGAGTTCTATCGAAATTTGATGAATTTAATAAATCCTGCTTTATTTACATCTGTTTTTTTGTCTTTTAGATCAAGAAGACCACTTTAAATAGTCTTCATCAGGAGTTACCAAGATTGACTTCTACATTCTCTAGTCCAAGGCTAAGTCGGCGTACTGAACTAATGCTAATTGGTTGTCTACGCTTTCGCTTGATCCTAAAATCAGAAAATCTTGGTTTATTTTTGAGACATGTTGGTATTTTGTAAGTACTTTGTTTATTCCTTCGCTTTCCCAGTGGAACATAGGGCTTCAAGCTAGAGGCTTAAGGTTTCAGTAGCAGTGGTGTTTATACTTACAGGATGGAGTTGCTAGGCTCATGCCCAACCTTCCCTCTTTACTGGTCTTGTTACTGGCTTAGCGAGGTATGAGAGTACATCAGTCGGGGATCGAACCCCGGACCACATGAGGCGTGGTCGGTGAGCCTTCTACTGCTGTTCCACTGAAGCACTTTTTCTGGGTAGTAGTATGTTTAATATTACAAATCAGATTCTCTCAAACCACCCTACTTTTCTTTCTGGCAGTCATGTAAGCGGCGTTAAATAGTTTATGTTATTCCATAAATCTTCTCGTCTATGATTAGGTCAAACACTATAATGAATATTATTATTATCATAATAGTTGGCAGAGTCAATATAATTACTTTAAATAAAAAAACGTTTCAGCGAGCACTTAATACCTGAAGTTAAATACCACAGTAAGCATTTAGAGGTTTACAGTTAACAGAACGCATACGCATAGTATTGGCATAATGTCTGTCTTGGTTGTAGTTATTATACTACTTTGTGGTGAATAAAAAGAGAGAATCAGAGACTAATTAAGAATAGAAGATAAAATTACAAAAAACAACCAACTAAAATCGTTCACATATTTATAATGTGAAGAATTATATACAAATACCAAGATTCATGACATATTTTAGTATACCGTTTCTTAAGCGCTAATCACAAGATTCTAGCCATTGGCTTTAAGATGACACATTACCATAAGATTAAAGATGAATTTCCTTCTGTTCACCATTTGTTAAGATAGTGGTGAAGATATTTCAAGGTTGATCGCAGAGTGAGATCATTCAGAGAACCATTGAAAACCAGGCAGCGTTGAACTGTCGTTTCGCCCTACTTCCGGACTCTTCGGTAGTACAAACTCATAGGAGATCGAACCAAGGACCTTCCGGTTAATAGCCAAACTTGTAGACCATTCAGTCACTAGGACACGATCCAATGGCCGATGAACTCTAAATTCTACCGAATCGTGATTTCAGCGTAACGACTAGCGAGTGTCGTCGGTGAGAATTCGCCCTCTCGCACTATCTAAGGGACCCCACTGGCCACAATTTCTCACTCGAGTTGTAGGAAACTTTATCCTGTAGGCAGTCACTAGTTAGTATCAGACTAACTTTAATTAGTTGAGAATTAGATGTTAGAATTCATGAGCCGTTGGATCGGGTCTGAGTGACTGAATGGTCTCCGAGTTTGACGTGTAGCCCGAAGGTCCTTGGTTCGAACCCCAGTGGGTGTGTACTAATGAAGACTAATGTGATAAGAAGAAACCTCTATCCAGCACTCTTAGGTTTTCTGATGGTTCTCTTACTGACATCAACGCATGATCATAACTGAAACAAATTAAATCCTTGAAAAATAAAACTTGAAAAGATATTTCAATCTATTGTGTATTTGATGTAGTAGTGTTACGGTTGGCATTGCACACTGTTTTACTTTGGTGAGACTTTTCAGCTGTCTGAAATCGACACAAAATCTATGCTTTCCGTTAGCCTTCTTTACTTAAAGGATCGGCGAACTGGGAGGGCCGTCGGCTTGTTCGATTTTTCGTCACTTAACACGTCTTCGACTTGTCGGTTAACTTCTTCTTCTAGGTGCACAGGAACTCATCGTGCTGAGAAGGCTGTCTTCCCCCGGGTCCTTCAGTGGAATATCATGCTTTACTTTATCGCAATATCTGTAGGGTTCTCCATCTCCAATGAATAAGCAGGCATATTTATTCATCAACATGGTTAGATTTGGTGCTTCTTTCGGAACACTTGTTCTGGTTTCTACCTCAGCGATTTCACTGTTTTCATTTATCGCAAATTGCCCATGGTTTGTGACCACTCTCCTATTCTTTATATCGACTACAGCCCCTACTTCTCTGAGAAAGTCTGGTCCCCAAATCTGAGGTTACAATGAATGGATATCGTATTTTCCTTGCTCTGATCTCTACAATGCAGTCTGAAACACCAAGAATATATAAAGAATGTCCGCCTACCGTCTGAACTGCTAATGTGTGCGCCCTTAATTCCTCACACTGTTCTCTACCTATCAAAAAAACTGCTGCCCCTGTGTCGATCAAACAAACTAGTTCTCTTTCATTAATCCGTAATCGTCCGTAGACAGCACTAGGAAGTTGCATTTTATGAAGATCATCGGTTTTTAATTTCATCCTAATCGAATTCCACATTCATTAAGACAAACATTAACTCGTGCTTCCTTTTCAAAGCAGAATATCAACTACAGGTGGTTATCACAGCTTCCAGTGAGATTCTGGTGAAGTCAAGTGTTACTATGCTCCGGTTTATTCTCCATGATATTAAGTTGTATATATCTTTCAATCTTTGAGATATTCACACAATGACGGATATATTTCTCTTCAGAAACTGTTTGAAGGTTTATAGGGTTCATCTTCTAATGGTTGAGTATTATTATTAATATATATATCGATTTTCAAGCAGGACACACAAGAAATAGTTTGAGATACTGAGGAAAAATATGGGTTATTTACTACACACAAAGTATAAGTGTTGCTTACTTACCTTTATACAATTTCCAGTGTTTCATGTATTCATGCTCTAAACAACGTATCTAAAAGTAGAATACAACACAATAGATTAGTCATCTGAAATTAATAGTATTCTCTGAGCTGGTTGGTTTGGTTGCGGAGCTATCGTCGTCCTTTTGGACAACATCTTCAGCGCAATATTCAACATAAACTGAAATGATTTAAATTTCTTCATGAGTGGTGATATAATTGCGTCTCCTGTCATCTGTCTATTGGTTATGTCATGTGAAAAGAAAAAAATAAATAATATTTACGGTGAATAAATTCTGTTTTACGTATGTGTACACACAAAGTGATAGACCACTACTGGATGACACAAAATCACAAGCACCTTATTTTTGTAATCTGAAAACCGGAAAATGTCCATTACTAGAAAATATCAAATAGTCATATTCCTTGATACCTGTTGATCTTATGTTCGAGCCCCGGTGGGTGGGTACTGATGAAGAGTCCTAGACTAGGACGAAACAGCTGTCCATTAATACCAGGTGGTTTTCCAATGGTTCTGTAACCGACGTAAACTCATGGTGAAATCCTGTAACCAATCGATCAAATCTCTACAAACCACTACTTGAATAATAGTTGTGTCATAACAGTTGCTTCTGAGAAAGTGAAAACATCAAAGTTCCCTTAGACAGTTAAATCTGTCAGTGTCGACAAGTAATTATGTCACATTCTTATAGTGTGTTTAAAATTGATTACATGGAAGGATTGTAACCTTTATTATATCGTCATCTACATAGAAGTGATGATCATGTTGTGGAAATACAGTTCAACTGATGTCCATTGTTTTAAATGAATATAAAAGTAGAGAATGAAAGTGGATAGCGGAAGCAAATTTTAAAAAATTAAACTCAGTGTTTTGAGTTGGCATTTTGCACTATGGAAAATCCTGAGAATAGAAGGGAAAATCAACTACACTTAATCCGGTGAAAGTAAGGTAAAGGAAGATGATTATGATTTACAGGAATGAACCAACTGCCATTAGTATTACAGTATATTTTACGAGAAAGGCAAATCATGTGCTGAACAAATTGCGACTCTACATATCGTCATCAAACTAAGCGTAAAATGGCAGTCAAACCTCTATCTCAACTTCATCGACCTTCAATGGATAGCGTTGACCGAGAAGTAATTTGGAAACTAATTCAACACTATGGCGTACATCAAGTCTACATCAACCTCCCTCAACAGCTGGTTATGTGACAATTCCACGTATCAGGTGATCCACAACGGGAAATTCAGTGAGGCGTTATAAGTGAAGACAGGAGTAAAACAGATCTGTCTATTATCACCGATGATATTCTTAATTTTGGTAGAATAGATTATGCGTCAGACTATGCACAGGGAGCGAGGAGTCAGGAATATGCTGGAATACCGATAAGAAGACTCTAGAAGATCTGGATTTCGCAGATCAAATATGTCCAATGTCACACAAACTTGAAGACTTCCAAGCGAAAACCAACAAACTGGCTGCAGAAGCAGCCATACAAGACAGGACTCCAGGTGAACATAGAGAAGACTGAGGTTACAAAGATAACCGTCGAACAGCAACCAGCACCAATCACCATCATAGAGAGAGATTTAACAGAGGTTACTTATGTAGGAAGCATCGTTTCAACTACAGGCAGAACGGATGAGGATGTCAAAGTCAGAATCGGATAGGCAAGATACGTCTTCATTAACCTGAAACCAGTTTGGAAATCTTCTGCACTAACTCAGTCAGCCAGCATAAACAAGAACAAGATTCAGATTCTATTCAACACAAATGTGAAGTCAGTTAGTTAGTTAGTTAGTCAGTCAGTCAGTCACTTCTTCTATACGTGTCAGAAACTTGCAGTGTGTGTCACGAAAAGCATTTCCAACAGGCTATAACAGACTTTTGTCAACAACTGCCACCTTCTCTGGTTGGCTCCATACTGAAGATCAAATGACCAGAAAGAATTAGCAACAAGAAACTCTGACTGGCAACAAACCTACAGGCGAGAGCCGATCGCTCAACAAATATGCGGGAGAAAATGGAGATGGATCGGGCATACGTTGAGAAGTTCGCCGAACGACATCGCACGCCAGGCCATTGCTCAAGTAGAATCCAAGTGGGAAGCGACGGGTGGGTAATTCAACGGTGACATGGAGGAGATCGTGAGAAGAAGAGATGAGAGATTATGAGCAGTCATGGACCCAGATGAAGAGGATGGCAGAAAATAGAAGAAAGTGGAGTGTGTTGTTGAAGCCCAGTGTTCCACTTGGAACTCAAGGGAATAATAATTATTATTATTATTACGAGAATTTCAATAGTCAAAAAACTACAGGATGAATTATCAAGTTTAGTATATTTTTTCAAAAAAATAAGTAAACTGACAGTTATAACTGAACAAAAGTGAATAGTACTTTAAATAAGCAACATTCAGAGGAAACTATTTGTGATCTAATGGAGAAGATTTGTAGCTCAGGTGGATGATTTTGATTTAGTTATATTCTGTGAGCTGGTTTGTTACACATATTAGCTATGAATAATTTTTTTTAACCAAAGGTTTACCGCAGTGATAATTCGAAGAATTCAGTCTTCAGTAAACAAAGGATTAGACTCATATCACTGGTTACTTACTGCCTAGTGTTCATTCAAAGTATTCACTACAGTCCTACAGGAGGTCAATCGCGATCCCGAATAGTTCAGTAGTAATGACCCTGACTACAGCACTGGATGATGCGGGTTCGAATCTCAGAAGGGACATGAGTTCCTCCAAGATTGCAGATACTCTTTACTGACTGGAGAGGACCAACAAGCACGAAACCTAGGTCGAGCAAGGCTTCCTGTGGCCGATTGCCTCCAACCATCTAATGACAACAATTCTGAGTGCATCATGATGGTGAACCACAGAGAATGATGGCCACATTGCATAATTGATTGATTTAATTCAGTCTGCATCAGACATTAGTAACTTATTTGTTTTATTTTTGATTACACCGTATTTTTTGGTACAGGTATGGAATTTTCAGCATTTGATATTGGTAGCCCAAATTTTGCAGGCCGACCATAGATATCAGGTGTGCGTCGGCAGGTTATCGAACCCCGGACCATGTGCATGGTCGGCGAGAGTTCTAACCACTGTGCCTCCGTCACACTATCTAGCATTCAATCAAAGGATAGACTGTAATATGTATTAACCTGAATTTGACCGTTGAAATATTTTATTTATTTTAAAAAATCCTACCTAAAAGTGATGAAATCTTTTAGAATTAATTATTATCGTATACTTAAATTAACCCGTTTGTATTCAAATTTCTCTTGTCTTACACAGCTTTAATTACAATTAATCCTACTAATGTTGTCACATTCGTATACACAGCTTGTGTCTTTTTTTCTTTTTGTGCAATGCCTTTAGTCAGTCAGACTGACTACCTTTAAATGACCTTCAAATATTGATGTGAGTGAACATTTAAACTAATAAATCAAGAATATATACATATATTATACTTTATCAAGTTCTTTGTTGTATATATCATTTCAAGTCTTATTTTTTTCGCTGAATTCGAGTTATGGACTGTGAATCACTTGTTCTTCTTTTAACATCTTGAAAGCAAAATAGAATATTACCAAATGAGACAAACGATAAAAACTAGACATTACACCAACAATGTAAATGATCAATAATGTAAATATTATATTTATGCTTCATGTTGTTTTATTACCTATGTTGACAAAATTGTAAAAATATACATATGTATATCACTTTAACTTATACAATGTGTGTGTGTGTACAGTTTGATTCATTTGTATGTATGTGTGGGTGTGTGTGTGTGCGTGAGTGAGTGAGTGAATGAATGAATACCACCAATGTTAGTGAAGTTGTACTTATTACACATAGAATAGGAGATATTCGTTTAATAAAATGTAAAAACTTTGTTTTATGTATCTTTCATTTATGAAAGAGATTGACAAATCAATAAATAGTTCATTGTTCAAATGTGAATAATAAATTATACTTTTGGTCAATTTTTCAAATTTCAAACTTTAAAAAAAATTGAAAACAACTAGTTCCCTTTATGAATTTAGATAAAGCAATAAGAAGACGTAATTTGTCTGAATCGTGTAATGTGTATTTACGCAACACATTTCGAACAATCTGATCACACACGGACTTGTCATTGGAATATATATATATATATACATATAAAATTAATAAAGAGTTAAGGGGGGAGAAAATAGACTTAGGTCAAGTTAAAAGGACATATTCAAGGTCAAAATAACGATGAAGACCACTAAACCAAATAGCAGAGGTAATAGTACATCTTCTATGGTATCGAAACAAAATTTACCAAAGAAGGTTTAATGTGATGACGAATTGTTTTTGAACGCACAAACTTTAGGATACGCCCCAAACAGATTTTATAGATAGGTTTAAAAGATATGTTAATGTCAATTCTATGTCCTGTCTCAATAATATGTTTTGCAGTAGAGCAGGTAGGTCTCCTGTTCTCACCATTAATGGGTTCTGAAGATTCTATTTATTTCTCCAGCCATTTAGGAATATGCTCTGAAGCCCTTGCTTGCAGAGATCCATGAGTCCTCCCTATGTATGTGTCTCCACAAGTGCATTCAAACTGATAAATACATTGGGATGTGACATCACTTTTTGCATGTTCAAAGGGCTCAGACGGATATATTGCCTTCACATTCTCAGTGATTATGATATTAGCTGCATAAAAAGTATTTTTAACAGCGGCGTTCAATCTTTGTCTAGTTGTCAAGTTATAATCCTCCATGTAGGGTAGCTTGATGTGCACGTCTTTCTTAGTGGCGAGTTGGAGAGTGGATCTTAATGTTCTAACTACTTTATATCTCCTGATGAATTTGTCTGGATAGTTGTTATCAACCAGAGTTTGTGTCAACTTTCTTTCTTCTTCATCAAGTGTATCTTCGGTGCATATTCGTTGGATTCTACTGAAGAGGCACCTTACTAAGGCTCTTTTGTGCACGATTCAGACAAATTACGTCTTCTTATTGCTTTATATAAAAAATGCATATAGACAGAATAGCTAATTAATTCCCATTTAATTTTTCCCTCAAGTGATTAAAGAATAGCTTTTTTCTCTCTCATCATTTCTTTATTAGACACAAGTTTAAAAAAAGTAGTATTCTTTAAAGATCAGCTGGTTAAAACACCATATACTACTTATTAATTCAAATGAGAAGGTGAATATACCACTCATATTAACTAGTAATGCACGCTAACCAGATTGCAGTGCTCTAAACATCATCAAACAGGCCGTTTCGTCCGTTTGGAGTGGAGCTTATTAGCGGCGTACCTGGTATGATTCAGCTTAGACCACCCAATTTCTTACTGCCTGCTTGAATGAACTGATGATACCATATGTCAAATTCACAATTCACAAATTAGTTAACAATTTGCAAAATCCACTGTTTGAGAGGTGAAATTTTTATCATCCCGGCATCCTTTGGAAACATTGCTGGTCGATATGAATGGTATACAATTATTTTTATTCAAACATGCTTGATTTCTTGATTACTATTTAATGGTATCAAGAAGGTCATATATTGTCATTTATTTATTGATTTATCCATGGAAGTAGATTTGTAAGAAGCCTACTTTGCATATTTTAAACAAAATACGTTCAATCGATAAGTTGGAAATATTTTTGTGAGATGAAAAGTTTCCAGAAAAACTGATTAACAACTATGAAATATCTGAAGACAGTCGCCTAAAGTGAATAAATTGCTTTTTAATTGACTTTAGTAAGAGTATTGCAGGAAAACTCAATTCAGTACTGAATAAAACACTCACTGGTCGGGATCTGTCAAGCAGAATAATCAAGTCGTGTATATCATCCTTTTTCAGAGTCATTTCATCTTGCTAACAGTATTGCCAGGAGTATTTCAGAAATGAATATAATTCTTGATAGATGGATTTTCAAATATCGTTTTGTTTTTCATTCATTGGGAAATACAAAAAACCCTTTATTATAATGAATATCATATACCCAATGCACAAATTTTTTCAAACTGTTAAAAGTGAACTTGGTTTGGACATATATATAATTTAAAACACAGTGGTGAATTTTACAAGTCAATATGACGTAGTGAACTTTGCGTGAAGATAAATTTTGATCCTTTGGTTAAATTTAACTTTTTATTTTTTTTACGAGTTGATCACGGATTGATATCAGTTAGAGAGAACCATTGAAAACAAGCAGGGAATACTGGACAACCAGCTGTTTCATCCTAGTTTGGGAATCATCGGCAGTACGCACCCACTGGGTTTCGAACTAGGATGAAACGGCTGTCCAGTACTCCTCGGTTTTCCAGTGGTTCTCTAACTGATATCAATCCGTCATCAACTAGTAAAAAAACTAATCCTTACAAGCCAACTATAGAAAATTAACTCATTATATTTAAAACATAATCTATTTTCTAATAATCATAAACTTATCTGTCTAACTATTGCTCCCCTAATCTTTACATATCCATACGAAATATCTCGAAAATCTTATTGTGAAGAGAAAGAGAGATGTATTATGCCGTAACATATTGGAATGTTCCGTTAATTATGCCTTCACATCCATATTCCTCATCATAACGCCCAACTTACTAACTTCAAACCACTGCTACAAATACTTTTAAAACCTGAATGTTTTCATCCCAAAGTCCACTAGATTGGATACAGCTGAAAGTAAAATTAAATACCTTCAACTTATAATGCAAAGTCATTATTCCCATTTGATTGGAATTTAAAGAAGACAATATATGTATAACACTTCTTACCATAGAATCTCTCTATTTTTAGAATTGTGTGTTTCTTCACCTATTTAACTAGACAACTATTCCTACTGTAGTGGATAGATGACTTCTGTTCTGTATATTTTGATATTATGCAACAAGGATTTGTCTTGTTAAATTTACAAGCTTAATAGCGATTTTCGTGCGTCTGTGGCACAGCGGTAGAGTGCTCGCCGAACACGTAGATAGTCCGGGGTTCGATCTCCGGTCAACACATTCCCCCACCTCATTAAGCCACTGGTAAGACTGGTAAAGAGGTAAGGTTGGGCATGAAGCTAGGAACCTTATCCTTTAAAAATAACCACCACTGCTACTGGAACTTTAAGCCTCTAGTCTGAAGCTTTATGTTCCACTGGGAACGTAAAGGAATGAAAAAAATTGCCATTTCCAGTAAGGCAGATTTCAACCGTTTACCCTGTCTAAAGATTCATTCATACACTTTGTAAATTAAAAATTTCAGTGATCATTCAGACTGTAATTCTCAGTAATTGGTTATAAATAATAATATAACAGTCATGCAGAGAACGTAAGAAAAGTGTATTTACACGAATTGGTAGAAGTTAGAATTCATTGGCTGGCCACTGAATCGGGTCCCAGTAACCAGAAGGTCATGATTTCGAACCCTGACAGTGGGTGCGTACTGTCGATGATTCCCAAACTAGGATGAGACATCTGGCTCTCCCGTACTCGCTGCTTGCTTTCAATGGTTCTCTAACTGATATCAATCCGTGATCAATTCGTAAACACAAAACTAACCCTTTTTTTATTCCTTCCGTTCCCAGTGGAACATAGGGCTTCAAGCTAGAGGCTTGAAGTTTCTTTAGCAGTGTTTATTTTATTTTTACAGGATGAGGTTGCTAGCCTCATGCCTAACCTTTCCTCTTTACCAGCTATATTTCTGGCATAGCGAGGTAAAGGAGTGCGTCGGCCGGGGATCGAACTCCGGACCATGTGCATGGTCGGCGAGCACCCTAACCACTGTGCCACCACCACTAACCCTTACAAACCAACTATAGAAAATTTTCATAATAGTTGAAGTCAAGGGTAAATGAATTTAATTGTTGGAAAAATAAATTTGAAAATTTTTTTTCTAGTTTTCCAACCTATACGGCATAAATGTTTATCTATGAAAAGTCTTCATTAGTTTATACTTGCAGGCGAATCAAGTAAATTAATTGAACAAATCATATTTCTTTTCGAATTAGTTATGTTCTCTGAGTAGCTGATTGATTTAATTATGAAGCTTTCGTCGTTCTTCTAGACAAATAAATATCTTTAGTGCAGGTTTTAGTATAAAATGAACTCATTTTGAATTCTCTATGAATGATATAGTAGTGTCTGCTGGTAAGCTTCTTCGTGACTGGTAGTTGATTTACATTTATATAGATGATTTCTTTATTGACAAAATTGATGATACTTATATAGAAACCATGTCTGAAGTTAAGTATCTTGGATTACTTCTTTCTTCTGACCTATTTTGGTCTTCCCATGTCTTAGGGATTTCTAAAAGAATATTTCGTCTGACTTTTTACATTAAGAAGTTAAGGCACTCAGACATAACCTAACCCCTCCTCCGCTTACAGTTTGTCAACTCATGCGTCTTACCTATTCTTCTTTACTGTTCACCCCTGCTTATTCTTTCCTGGATTGCTTAAAAAGGACTTTGTCATACTTCGTAGAACTCTGAAGACTGACTATCAGTATGGCGAGTGATATCCCATTGGGCCATATCGTTGACATTGTCATTGATGGGTACTTGATTTCATGCAACAAATTTGCTAAAGGGATTTTGTCAGACTGTGAGCACCCACTCTACCAGCAGCTCCAACCTTGTGTCTCCTCCTCAGGTAAAACAAGAAGTCTTTTCAGAAGACTTTATGTACGTACGTCTAAGTATAAAAATTCCACTAAACCATATTTGGCACGTACTGTATGTGATGAAAATAGTGTCAGGCATGAACTAACTAACCTTCTTTGCACTACTAAATAAACCATTGCATCCACCCTTACAACATCAAACTTTATTGTTATTATATTTATAATCCTCCCAATTTTTTGTTTTTATTTGTTTATTTTTTCATATGTGTGAACATCATTTAAGCTGTGTTATAACTGTTAACTGTTTTCTTTCCCCTCACCATACTATATCAACAGAACATTAGATTCAATAATCTATAACATGCTAAAATTTCCAAACTGAATCGACAATACCGTTTGAAACAAACTCACTGTTATTATTATTGTTATTATTATTATATTTAATATTTTCAACTCGTGCTTCGAATATTTTTGACTTTATATCGTGGACAATAACGTAGACAATTTCCTATGGTTAATTTTGTTTTAATTTTTAATTTTATTTATATTTTGAGTAAATCAGATGCAATATTGTGACAAATGCTGAGAATTCCATTCTGTATAATAAGTACTGTTTTTGGAATAAAGTAGATTATTATTATTATCATTACTTAGAATTTGAACTTTCTTGTTACGTGATTTACTTTTTATTAGCTGGTAAATTTCGTGCATATTAATAATGTTTGTTAATCGCTGATTCACTTGAGCGCCAGGCTACTAGAAATTCTCCGGCATAACTGTTGGTGTTTCGTCTATTTAAAATTTCTACATTATCTCAGTCGTCAAATTGATGCCCATCATAATTATCTACAAGCATTAATATGAAAGTATATATTTCATGTCTTTTTATTGCTAATTCGTGTTCTTGTATTCGGAGTCAAAGGGGATGCCCACTTTGACCTATGTAGTAATGTCTGTTACAGTTCATGCATGCAATTTATTTTGTAAACGGTATTAAATTTTATCTTTTTTTTCTTTTGGATCTTTCAGGTTACACAATATCGAATGAAGTGCACATGCATCTACCTGAGTTACAAATCTTCTCGATTATTTTCAAAACCATAATTTTGACCCAAATTAATTTAGAAGCACTGAAATAGCTGTTATGCCTGGTGATATATGCACAAAAATGATTAATGTTATTATACTGGTGTGAAAAGAATGAAAATAATTTAGAATTATGAGCATACATTCCATACACTCAGACAGTAGTTCTCACCTGGTGTGATGCATACATATAAAACCATTTTGTATGTTTCTGGTATTTTCTCTCTCTTTTTTTTTTTATCAACGTTTCACCTAAACGCTTCCCTCATTAATTTTATATTTATTTTTCTCGTGACGTTTCTGAATCAAAAAGTCAATTATTAATTCACTAAATAAATAAATAAATATAAAAACTGTATGATGCAAACAAAGAGCATTTTTTGAAACTTTCATTGTGTGAATTTTCTTGTTTTATTTTCCAAATAGAGCGAATTTTGAAATTTTTATGAGTTATTCTGTTATTCTAAACACTAATTACACGAACTTTCAATCGTTTCTGTATTGATTTCTATAGTTTTAGTAATATGGTATGACATTTAGTGCCTGGAAACTATGTTCGTTGAGACTTATTCCTCAGACTTGCGGGGATGGATGCACGATATTTTTCCAAGATTGGTGACTGGTTCAGTCTACAGGAAGTCAAGGAGTTCATCATCAAGCTATTAAATTTACAATTTAACCGTTGTAGGGAAGAATGGTGAGGTGAAATTGGTGATAAGTTAGTAAACAACATTTCTATACGGCACCAAAAGTTGATAATGTATTCAAAAAAAAGCTTTTGGTAAGAGATTTCATAAGCTACGCCAGTTTGGCATACCTCTCATATTAAATAAGATATAAAACAATAAAACGAAAACTAGTGGTTTTTCAGTCATGCAAAAAGGTACCTAATTAACTTTATACATCAAACCATGTCACTGAATGCGAGAAAAATTAATAATATAACTAGTAATGACTTCTAATGAATTTTATCAATTACTTATGCTGACCATATAAATAATCGATGTTTTCCTTCATCTTTTCGTGTTGTACAAGTAAGTGTTCTGTCTCCAGTAATTCAATACTCAAATCTCTCAAAAATAAAATGCCACAATATTTGCTATTCTGGCAGATCCGAAAAAGGTCCTGTTCTTACAACTTCCGTTCATCGGGGATAATATCAGTGAGATATTAGCATAACGCCTAAGGCATGAGATAAAAAGAGAAATCTGTACTGCTTGAAGTATGCTATTTCTTCAAAACGACATCTATTTTGCGTTAAAGATAAACTACCTAATTTAGCCATTCCAATATGAATCTACCTGTGCGTCGGTGGCACTGCGGTAGAATTCTTGCCAACCACGCCTCAGGTGGTCCGGGGTTCGATCCTCGACTGATTCACCCTTATCCTCTCTTAGCCTCTTATAAGATCGGTAAAGAGGCAAGGTTGGACGTGAGGCTAGTAATCCCACCGCATAAAAATACAAAAAACCTACTGCTACCGAAACTTCGCAGTTCTAGCCTGAAGCCCTATGTTCTGCTGGGAACGTAAAGACATAAAATAGTAGAAAAAATAATGATATTAATAATAATAATTGGATAATGTCAAAATCTTAGACAGAGGAAACACTAAAAGTGCCAGGGAATTCCTAGAAGCCTGATACTCAAACGAAAATACAATTAACAAACACGTTAATATAGACGAAATATACCAACTAATAAAAAGTAAATCAGGTGACCAGAAAGTTTAAAATCCAAGTCAACAGAAAATGGTCAATACAAATGTAAAGATGGTTACCGGGAGACGCAATTATATCACTGATGAAGAAATTTAAACCATTTTACTTTATGCTAAATATGGCGCTGAAGATGTTGTCCAGAAGGACGACGAAAGCTCCACAACTAAGCCAACCAGCTCAGACAACACTCTTAATTGCTAATAATAATTCCATTGGTACCCTTTGAAAGACATTTGATTAGTATTAAATTCCAGCTTTTCCATACACAAAATTGTATGAGATGTTAAGTATGAGACACCAATGAGTAATATGGTCAACTAAAACCAGTAGAAAACCGTTTTAGTCATTTAATCAAATAAGATCAAACTGAAGAACTTATATAAAAACCGGAACATGAATTATCAGACCAAGATTTTTACAGAAAAGCCAATAACTAATTTCACTAGCAGAAAATTATTATAGAAAAAATCTCCATTTAGACATTTAGAAAACAGAAAGATTGAGCGAAGAAATATTTACTTTTCAATTAGATCCTCATCTCTCGCTCTACTCTAATATACACCTATAGCATTTTTATTACAATACACAACAGTTTACCAATCAAGTGGCACTCATATGTTTGTTAACAATAATTAGTCAGCGTCAAAATGTCAATGGGCTGATTGATGATTAACTAAGAAAATCAATACACATTTAAAAGGTAGAAATGGTTAGAATAAATTAATTTTACAAGGATAACACGTAATTAGAGATGAAGTGGTCAAAATAAAAATAAAATAATTTGGACAATTATAATTTTTATAATTTTAAAGGTTTATGGGGAGGGGGGCGAGTTAGTCTGGTTTACACATTCATGTAACGATGGTCAAGGCAAGGAAAGTGGCTGTACAAATGTCTTGTGAACACACAGGTTTGGCTTCTTCAGGTGGATTCCAATTGCTTCAGCTGTCTGTAGAAGACAAACTCGTAGAGCAAAATTAAGATTAGTAGGAATGCGATAGATAATTTTAAATGCTGTATTAACATCAACCTTATGCTCAGTTGCAGCTGCGAAGCCAGCTACACTGAGCGTACAGTTAGGCAGGTTCATCATCGTATTTCCGAACATCATCCAACATGGTTAAGCAAGGGACAAACAAGATCTATTCGTAACTCTATTTTAGCACATCTTGTAGATAGTGAGCATAAGGTTGACGTTAATACGGCATTTAAAATTATCTATCTCATTCCTACTAATCTTAATTTTGCTCTACGATTTTCTTCGTTTATTATCAACCCATTGACATTTTGACACTTTAATTATTGTTAACAAACATATGAGTGCCACTTGATTGGTAAACTGTAGTGTATTGTAATAAAGATGCTATACGTGTATATTAGAGTAGAGCGAGAGATGAGGATCTAATTGAAAAGTAAATATTTCTTCGCTCAATCTTTCTGTTTTCTAAAAAATTATTAGAATTACTGTTACTACTACTACTACACCTGATTCATGCTTCTGAGTTCTGAAATCAATAAGCAAGATCTTTTTCCAGTTTACCATCTAGTATGTATTGCATCTTCAAAAACTCAATCCTCTGATGCGTAAATCTACTTTATTCAATAATCAATTTTAACTGTATTTCTAAGATATTATTCGAGCTATTTATGACACCCTGTGTGATGATTATTATTGTATTATGTACTTATGTTAATCATTAAAAGGTAACCAAGGTGATATTCAAGGTCATTTGGATCGAAAATGCATAGTAGAGCAGGTAACAATGAGCTTTTTAGAAAAAAAAGTAAAATCTAAATGTGATCGATAGCTTTTCTTCTTTTCATTCTGCCTTACGAAAATAATGACCTAATCTAGTGTGATTGAACATATTAATTCAATTCATTCAGTGATCATAGTAATAGATCTAGTGTGTTTTACAACTTGATCAGTATATATGAGGATCAATAAGCATGCATAATTCAATGTACATGCGTATATATATTGATCAACTTATTGTTTTATCTCGTAAAAGTACTTCATAAATTTTTGAAATAAAGAAATTATATAGCGAATATGTTAATGAAAGTTTATATTATTGTATATCTCATTTGCAAACTTTTATGACAGAACGCATTCTGAAATGTTTCAATTTTTAACATTAATTTTATTCAAAAATAAGTATTATTGTTTAAGTGAAATTTAGTGAGGACCCTCAACTACAGGTTTAAAGGTATGTGCTCAAAAGAGGTAATTGAAGATGAACTGAGGATTGTATATATGACACCTTAATTTAAAATATCTATCCAGAAACACATGACCATCTGTAAATTAGAAACCTTTATATATACATATATATATATATATATACGAATGCAATTCAAGGGTGATGCCCCTAGTGAAATAATTACTAACAAGTTAAGCAAATCTGTTCAAAGGACTTTTAATGTTGGTAAACTACACATCTTATTCTCTACACGACAGATGGTGATTCCTTGATGGAAAGATGAAGTACCTAGTCTAACCAATTCTAATTGCATCTACCAATTCAGTTGCACTAGCGAAGGAGCAAGTTATATTGGCCGTTGCTCTAGGAAACTGATTTTTCATGCTCGGGAACATCTACCAGTATGGCTAAGTAAAGGTGTAGTAAAAACCAACAACAGTTTGATATTAAACCAAATGGTCCAAACCGGCCACAAAGCCAGCATTGAAGAATCTTTCTCTATCATACACCTGGTACCAGATAAATTGCCGAAAACATCCAGATACCGCATGCTCCAAACAGCAGAAGCTATCGCGATTCGAGTGAAACAACCAATGCTTTGTGTGCAGAAGAAGCAAGTCCAGCCAGCCACTACTACTGCCCTGGCCAGTCTTCAATAGAGACTATAAATTCATAAATTTATAATATTATCTTTCCTAATTTTTCTGATGTTCAGTGTATGGTGGTTATGTTAATGCTACTGAACTGTAATCCATTGATATTATTATAGATTCGATGTTATTTAAACAACATTATTGTTGTCAATAACATCAGGTTGAAGGTGAGGACAGTCACTCATCGAAGAAGACATTGAGAAGTGGTTGCACCACGTCATGAATTGTCAGAACTTAGAATTCATGAGATGACTGGCCATTGGATCGAGTCTCAGTGGCTTAATGAACTACGAGCTCTCCAGCCTTGTAACCAGAAGGTTTTGGGTTCGAACCTTGACGGTGGGTACGTACTGCTGGAGAGTCCTAAACTAGACTGACGAAGCAGCTGTTTGTTCAGTACTCTTAGGTGGGTTTTCCAACGGTTTTCTAACTGTTGTCAGCTCACGATAAAATCCTCCAACTAATCAAAAAAAATCCCTACAAAACCAATACTTGAGGATTAAAAATCTCTAATGAATGCATATCTCCGATTTATTCAACAAAAGGTAACGTTCAGATCTATCTTTACCAAGTACCTTCACAATGGGATTTTCCTTCAAATTCTCGTGTCATGCCAACTATCTATAGATAGACGAGGAAAATACAGACGGTTTCACATCCATAATTTTATTGGTAACATTCATGCCACGTGATAATTAATACCGCTAGCATGTGCTTTAAGTTCTCTCTTCATTTGTTATCCACTGGATTATTTGAGTACCTCACTTCAAAGATGTTTTCCAAAGGTAATAATACTTTTCACTGTCATCAGTATCGTGTAAATAACCATGGAAATATTCTATCTTTTACAATGCATGACGGCGTATGTATCTTGTGCTTAACTTTAGAGAGAGAATTCAAATACTTGAGTAAGAATAAGCCTCCTATTTACATCAAGGATGCTGACTACGCTTTTGTTGAAAGATTTTCTTGAAATAATTTGAAAACAAAGAACACATTCAACTCAGTATTGTGTTATCTTCCTTGTATCTCCCTTACTTATGAACCTATTACTTTTATTAATGAAGAGCTTATAGATTGCAACTGAAGTGATGATTTTTTCTACTGTGTTACACAATCATATCTAGTATGTGATGAATTCCGTTTTTTATGTATTTATCTCACCTTATATAATGATATATGTTGTGTTGATATTCTGATGGGTGTTAATGATAAGTTTTGTAAGTAGTATATTGTGTGTGATGTCTTCTGCAAAACTATTGAAGGATTAAATGGCGAAGAGGAGAAATGAAATATCCTTGTGAAATAACAGAAAACAACATAGAACAGAAAACAAAAGAAGCACAATCCGGAGAACATATGCAAACGGGGATTTCAATGTAAATGACATCTATTTCATATAATTCAAATTGAACTTCTCCGTGGATTTATTGAAGTGCTCGACCTCTGCTGATATGTCAGCTACTTATTCAGGTAAGTCCAGATGAAGTATCCCTACTCGGACGAAATGTGCATCCTGGATTCTACCACTAGCCACCATCCATCAACTTACTTCAGGTCAAACCATCAAACATCGTCGAACCATCTTCACAGGGAGCTGACATGTTAACAAAGGCCGAGTACTTCGGTCCAATAAATCAACGGGAAATTCCAAATTGAAATAATAACTGATACCCGTTTGCATAAGAGGTAGCTCACGTGGCCCTATTGTTCTAATGGCTGACGCTTTAGCGTTTGTAACTATGGATACTGGGTTCGAGACTCAGTAGGAACACAATCACTCACTGGGGAATGTAGGTACATCCAGATGGTGAGTTCCAAATAAGACTAAATGTGCATCCCAGATTCCAGTGATATTCGCCATCTACCAAACTACTTAAGGTATATGTATTTTGCCATCCATATCTGTATATCAGTTAGCCAATAAATAACTTCGCTACGAAATACTAAAATGTTCTGCTATTATAATGTTTCGTTTTAAAAACAAATCACAAGACTACTGTTTTGATTTCATAATCAAGAATATTGCCATTTGATGCGTATACATCGCTTCTACGAGTTACCTTTTAAAAAAATCCGGTTACCAAGGTATATATAACATCAACGGCTGAACTGAAATGATTACCGAGAATTTGCAATAGATAAAATATCTACTTGTCTATTGATATAACTATAAAACTTGGGCAGTGTGGTAGAGCATAACTCCATTGTAGATAAGATTTCATTTTGATAAATCACACAGTGTGTTTTACAGTAATATTAACTGATGACCACGTTTCGAGCACAAATTATTACTGCTCATAATCATATCAAGTTACTCACACAACCTTTTTCCTTCATTTATATACATGAGTGGAGTTGACTAGATATTGGAATAAAAATCAATATAAGATGAACTACATTCAGAAATAATAATATGAGCGTTATTGAACCAGTACAATCAGATGGGAAATAAGATGAGTGTTTTTATAGTCATAATAAGTAACTTGTTAGAATGTCAACTTTATAGGTCAAACTGGTAGATCGGGGGTTACCACATTGTCGGAACACAAGAATTTAGCTAAGGTAAGAATGGTTGACCCCGAGAAGATAAGTAATTTAGAAAAAAGCTCAGCAATTGCAATGCATGCATTAAAATACAACCACACAATAGGGTGGGACAGAGTCGAAATTCGAAAAGGTAATATAAGTAGGTAGAGAGAGATAGAGACTGATTACTGAATCCTGCCTGGTTCATCGAGTTTACACCTAACACATACAACAGAAATGACTCAATGCAAATACCAGAGATATGCATGGAAGATATTATTACCACCAGTCAGTCAAATCAGAAGAGGATAATAAATAATCTCAAAATTCTATTTCACTTCAAGCACATCACAACATTCTAACAAGTTACTTATTATGACTATAAAATCACTCGTCTTATTTCCCATCTGATTGTATTTGATCAATAACACTCATATTATTATTTCTCAATGTACATTATCTTATATTGATTTTTATTCCAATATCTAATCGATTCCACACATGTATATAAATGAAGGAAAAAGGTTGTGTGAGTAACTTGATATGACTATGAGTAGCAATAGTTTGTGCTCGAAACGTGGTCATCAGTTAATATTACTGTAAAACACACTGTGTGATTTATCAAAATAAAATCTTATCTATAATGGAGTCTAGTTGTCTAAGTTGACACAGTTGTAATTTACTTGATATGTGTCAGATTTATCCCCATTTTGGATTTAACAAACTTTACTAAATGAAATGAACATCCACTGTGTTCCTTTTGGAATTTAATGAATTGATAGTTTATAAATAACTTTTTCTTTATATAGTTTTAACTTGTTAAGCGTATGAAGTGAAAAAAATAAACAAACAAACAAACAGTGAAGATATTTATAAATTCCTTTATACATATTTTATAAATATGCTTTTCATCAGTCATATTAAATAATGTAACACTATTGATTTTGCTGTCTTATATTTTGTCTGTAAATATCAGCTATAACTAGGAATCAGAAAAATCAAAGAGTTAGAAACAATTTGAATGATCTTGTTAATATTATTATTATTTGGTTGGAGGATTTTATCGTGAGCTGACATCAGTTAGAAAACCATTGGAAAACCCACCTAAGAGTACTGAACAAACAGCCGTTTCGTCAGTCTAGTTTAGGACTCTCCAGCAGTACGTACCCACCGTCAAGGTTCGAACCAAAAACCTTCTGGTTACAAGGCTGTAGAGCTCGTAGTCCATTCAGTCACTGAGATCCGATCCAATGTCCAGTCAGCCCATGAATTCTACATTCTGACAATTCATGACGTGGTGCAACCACCTCTCGATATCTTCTTCGATGAGTGACTGTCCTTACCTTCAACCTGCTGTATCTTGCTGGTCACGGCTTTGCACTAGAACCCCAGGTGACTGCCTGAATGTGGCCAGTCGCTAGTGAGCACCGGATCGGTCGATCACTCCTAGGTTTTCCAATGGTACGCTAACTGTTGTCAGCTCATGATGAAATCCTCCAACCAATCAAACAAAATCCCTACAAAAACCAATACTTGAAATTATTATTATTATTTTTATCAGATCTTTGATAAAGCTTGATAGATCTGCTACTTACAGAAATATTTATTGTTTGTGTTAATAATTATGACGTAGTAGGTAGATCTAAAAATGGTAGTGCTATAAGGATGGATATTGCGCATTACAAAATAAACGTTATGCTCTTACGATTATTATATATCTGAATCATTGCAAAAAAATCACCTGAGTGTTGTTTAAGTTGTAGGCGTGTAAAACTTTCATAATTAGAAATCAACACCAAATCCTTTCAAAGTATTAAATGTTGACAAGTTATTTGATGCTTGGAATAGACAAAAGATTTTTTATAAATCTTAGTATTTATGAGTTACATAAAGTGAATTCGCCACAAATAATTAACTTTTACACAACAATTAAATCGTCTTAAACTGAGTGAGAACAGTTATTAATTTAGTTTCTTTTTAATCAGGTGGGTGGCTATGGAAGTTTTGATTGTCTTTCACTCTGAGAATCACTTATGTTCAGTGAGAAAAAAAGAAGTAATCATCTCTACTTCTTATGTGCTTCAGTGTTTCCTTTTATTAATAGGTTTTTTATGTTTTCATAGATCCTGTTCAGTAAGCATATAAGGAGTCTTTGTGGAACCTGGAGGTGTTATTCATATGACACTAACTTTCATAGAACTATATTGTGTGGAATAATGAATTAACAACAATAACATTTGTAGTAGTATTCCCCACTGCATCTTAAACCGTGTATATCTCACAGGCCTTTGGTCTATAGCGAGATGCATAGATTAAGTTTGAAATATGACCCAATACTAAGTCACCTAACACTGCAGTACCGTATAACTTAGCACTAGACTTCGTACGTGAGTCTAGAAATTCTCTGCAGTTCTCTGCAAATGTAACTTCAGAGATGATTCGTAATGAAGTGTCCAAATTTAGACAATTTTCTGGAATAAAATCAGGTCTAACGAGCCTTATACACATTTCAGAATGTTTTGTATAGTCTTGATTATGTATACATTATTATTCCCTTGAGTTCACAGTTGAACATAGGGAATCAGCAGTACATCTCCACTTTTTCCTGTTCCCTGCAGACTTTCTTTTAACTGGTTCCACAACTGCCCATGAGCTCTCATCTCTTCCTCACACAACCTCCATATAATCGGCAGACGCCCAACTCGTCGTTTCCCATTCGAGTTCCGCTCAAATGATGACCTGGTGCGCGATATCACCCAATGATCTCCTCTGCGTATATTCGATCCACCTTCATTTTCCTCTAAATATATGTTGAGCAGCAGGTTGTTGATTGGTCCATTCCCAGAGTTTCTCTTTTGCTAATTATTTCTACTGGCCATCTGATTTTCAGAGCGCGGCTATTGATAAAAGTCTCTAACCTGTTGGAAATGCTTTCCTTGATGTGACAGCCACGTTTCTGACTCATTTAGGATAGATGGCTTAACACTGGGGTTGGAAAGCCGAATTTTGTTGTTTAAGCTGAGTGCAAAAGATTTTCAAACTGATTTCAGATTGATGAAGGTCTGCCTTGCCTTTACGATCTTGGCTGGTTTTAAAATACCCACCCAGACCGCTACCTGTAGTGTAAACACTGATGTCTGGATTATTGAAAGAAATGACTTCTTCCCAGTTTCTCCCGTTGATAGTGACTTATGCTTTTTTCTGTTTGTTGGTTATCTTCATCACCTCCACCTTCTGTATGTTTACCTGAAGTCGTTTCATTTGTTGCCTTCTCTCCCATTTTGTTGGTTTTCGTCGGTAAGTCTTTGATTTTATGTGACATTAGACAGATAAATTGTCCACGAAGTCCAGATATTCCATAATCTTTCTATCGGTTCAACGTATTTCTGTCTTAATGATCCCATGCAATGTCTGACGTACACAATTAGGAATATCATCAGAAGCTTCACTGAGTTTTTTGTTGTGAATCACTCAACATGTGCCATTGTCACATAGCCAGCTGTTGAATGAGGTTGAAAAAGGTTTGGGGCAAGCCATAGACAACAATCAGCACAAATGGAAGGAACCTGAAAGAAACAACCTCCTTTACCTACCTACGTGGGAAGCATCGTTTCAAATACAGGCGGAACTGACGAGGATATCAAAGCAAGAATCGGAAAAGCAAGACAAGCTTTCACTACTCTCAAGTCTGTGTGGAGGTCAACAGTGAGCACTCAGCATGAAAATCAAAATAAGATCCGGATTTTCAACTCCAATGTGAAGTCAGTGTTACTGTACGGATCAGAGACTTGCACTGCGCGTCATAAAGAGCATCTCAAACAAACTACAGGCCTCCATTAACAGTTGTCTTCGTACAATACTCAAGATCAGATGTCCAGCCAGAAAAGATCAGCAACAGGGGTCTCTGGGAGCGAACCAACCCAGCAGGAATCAATTGTGCAGCAAATATGCAGAAGGAAATGGAGGTGGATTGGCCATACTCTGAGGAAACAATCCTTCAAGTGACATCACTAGACAAGCCATTGCTCGAGTGGAACCCGAAAGGGAAGCGGCGAGTTTGTCGTCAGTGCAAAGGTGATTTGGAGGAGGTTATGTGAAGAGGAGATGAAAACGTGTGGGCAGACATGGAGCCAGGTGAAGACTCTAGCAGAGAACCGAACTCATTGGGGACGCATGGCTGAAGCCCTATGTTCCTCTAGGAATTAAAGGTTACAATAATAATAATAGTGTTGAAATAGTTTCCATATATGTACAGTAGTGACTAATAGGGATAAGATGTCTGTGTCTACTAAGTTTTATGGTTAATGAGAACACCACATTTCTTAATTTTTATTTATTTTTCCGTCCTTTCCTGTACAGTCTCCTGTTTATTTGACAAGATACTCTACATTCGTCCCATTACTTTCTATTGCATGTTAACTATTATAGTATTTCAATAATTTACACAATATAATCCCAATCAAAATATCCACCACAGTCCTACAGGAGGTGAATCGCGAGCCTGGATAGCTCAGTGGTAACGTCTCTGAATGCAGCACTGGGTGACGTGGGTTCAAATCTCAGAAGGGACATGAGTTCCTTCAAGGTTACAGATACGCCTTGTTAACTGGTGAGTGCCATCTAGCACGAAACCTAGGTCGAGCAAGGCTTCCTGTGGCCGACTGCCTCCAACTATCTAATATTATCAAACAATCCCATGTCTCTCATTGATATTATCTATGAGTTTGATGACAATTTTTTTCGCACAACAGTGGTGTAAGTTAAAAAGACAATTGCAGTGAAGGAAATTTTCTTTTCGACGAAGTCATCATCTAGGCTGTTTATGATGGCCATGGCAGGGACAGGGGTTGGACTTATTTCTTTTGGATACAATGCTTGGGTTTGAGCTTTTGGATAGCTAACGCCTCAGCTATGCCTTAGCTATGGTGTAAATGATGATTTGTGTTTCCCCCCCCCCACACACACACACATCCGTCCCAGTATAGAAATCAGTCATCTACTGCATAGGCAAAAATTACTTTTTCGACTTTCAAAATACACACTACCACACACACACATAGACAAAATGAAACAATTAACTTACTGTATTCAATCTATGCTGTAATTGGTTGACATTTTCTGATGCCTGAAAAAAAGGTATGTATTTTATGAAGAAAGGTAAACGTCGAAAGTGAAGTAAAGATGATAAAATAGAAATGATGAAATATTTTTTCTCTCAGATGATTTTAAGGCATTTCATTTTAAGAGAAAGTATGTACATATGTATATATACTAAAGGTATTCAATTACTAATGACTTTTTCACAAATATATCTATTTTTTTATTTCTAAGCTATCAACTTAATAATGAGTGAATTTAATGTAAATTATATTAACTAATTTAGTAATAAATGATATTCTAATCAGCTCACTGATTTCATGATTACTTAATTCATGTACATTTGTATATTTATGTAAGTATTTGTCATTGTGCATGTGTGTGTGTGGATGGGTTGGGGGTGGCGGGGGTTTGTGTATCCACATGTCTAATGTAGGTATAATTTCATATACAAAAAAATAAAACAGAGAATAAGAGAATTTTTCATCAGTAATACTGTGTAACTCGTCTATAACTAACTGTATACTCTGTCTACAAGTGTTATTAATTAATGTTGGTTGGTATTACTCAATCGAATCTACAAATGCTCTAACTACATCACACACAGTATGTAAAATCTAACAAGTTACTTTTTTCTCTATCTCTCTCTCTCTCTTTATGTCTATCTAATCTATTTTTAAGAGTGAATATTCATGCCTACCGAAAACAATAATCACAATAATATATATATATATGTATTATGGATTAATATTTTAGTGAACAATTACATTAAAATACTCTATCGAACATTTTAAGCAAAGTCAAGAAGAAACAACAACAACAAAAACGCAACATATTTTATTGATACTGAAGAATTTAGTGTTTTACTCAATGTCTACAGACTAATATTAGGCATGAGTTAAGCTTCTTCTTCTTCTATTCACTCTAAAGGCCTTATAATCGTATTATTACATAGCTTTTCATATAAATCACTTTTAAAAATAGACTTATAAGAGTTAGAAATCAAAGACAATAATAATATTCAAGTATTGGTTTCATAGGGATTTTGTTTAATTGCATGGAGGATTTCATCATGAGCTGACATCAGTTAGAGAACCACTGGAAAACCTGGGAGTATTGGACAGCTGTCTCATCCTAGTTTGGGACTCTTCAGCAGTACGTGCCCGCCGGGATTCGAACCCAGGACCTCCTTGTAACCAGAAGGTCAAGGGTTCGAATCCCGGCGGGCACGTACTGCTGAAGAGTCCCAAACTAGGATGAAACAGCTGTCCAATACCCCCAGGTTTTCCAGTGGTTCTCTAACTGATGTCAGCTCATGATGAAATCCTCCATGCAATTAAACAATAATAATAATAAGAAGAAGAAGAATAATAACTGTTTACCTTATTCGCTAAAGCAATATCTTGATCCAATTCTGCTTGTTGCAACTGAGTTGTATGCCATTCTATATGTTCCCTAAAATGAAAAAATAACACAAAATACAGAATACAATGGAATATCAATGTCACACACACACAAAGAGATGCACATACACAGAGTGTATTTCCTTAAATTAGTTTACAATTGAAGTGACTAAAGAAAATATCGATAAACAAGAAGAAATAGAGCTTATCTTAGTTGTATATATATGTACATTAGAAGGCTTTATAGAGAGAGGAAAGAAACAGCTTCTTTACTAGAGATAAAATGGGCTAAATCCATGTTATCTAACTCACAGCACCCTCTTCATTCACAACTCTCCCCTTTGTATCTCATCGGGTAAAGCCAGAAGCCTATATAGAAAACTATATGTGCTCGCACCAGCAAGTACAAAACTCAACCATACCCTACTTAGCTCGTGTTCTGTGTGATAAAGAAAGCATTAGGCGTGACACCTATAATTCATTAAATAGTCAGTAGTACAACTGGATCTCGTCTTTCCAACTCACATCATCAATAGGTACAACATTTTTTTCTTTCTTTTCCTTTTCTCTCTCTTTTTTTCCCGTTATGTGCTGCTTTGTTTCTTTCTCTCGCTTACGCCAGTTAATAAGACAGCTCCCACTTTTCTAACAACTTCAAACACTGTTTCAGCCTTACCTTTGCCACCGACATGCCAATGTATTGCTGTAATAATGAACTGTGGTTTCCTTAATCTATGTAGAATTCTATTTATTGATAATGTACTAACTGGATGCAATACTGTAGTAAAATATGCTGAGAATTCCATTCTATATCACAAGTACTGTTTTGGAATAAAGCTTATTATTATTATTATTATTAGAGAAGCCAAGACAATAGATTTCTTAACTCCTCACATCGAACATCATGGACCCCCCTGGTAGTACTCTGTTTTCTGAGGTGACAGAAGTTAGAATTCATGGGCCATTGGATTTCATCCTATTGGCTGAATGGTAAACGAGCTCACCTTGTAACCTGAAAGTTCAAGTTGCTTGACACTGAAGAGTCTCAAGCCAAAACGAAACAACTGAGTCATTACTCCCCAGTTCTCAAAGGTTATTTAACTGATATCAGTCTGGTATCAAACTTGAAGTCAATCGAATCTCTATAAACATTAACATAACAGCTAATTCTAACACGTCATGTTGTAAACTTCTTTCACATACTTGTTGTAAACATAACATTTAGTATGTTTTTTTCATACTAAACTTTTAGAATTTAAATTAGGGTATAGTTTGTCTTTTCGTTTTTTTTAAATCTTCAACATGATAGCTCACTGGTGATAAAATAACCTAAACTTATATAAGAAAGAAAGCATTTTCATCACAAGTGATTATACTTGTAGCTATGATATATTGCTTATGTATTTATAAGTGGTGTCTGATAAACACACGACTTCTCTTCAAATGATAGAAATACATGTATATTATAAGAAGGAACAAATTTGTCTAACTGTGAGTTTTGTTACTGAGAAAAATCATGGAGAATAAAATTCATCAAATCGTGTGTGTGTATTAGGCATACTTAAAACTTAGTAAAACTGTTCACAATCAGTTAAATCGTAAATTTTACTGTTGCTTTTTTTCTTCATGTGATGAAAAAATTGCATAAAAACTTATATAAAGATTTAGAAAAATAATATCAATAAATTATTCAAGAAGTAATTGGTACGCATTCAAAATAATGGGCTACATGCTAAATATATATTGTGGTGTTTTACTGGCTTTTATTATTTCAACTCAACCGAATAGGAGATTGTATTCCGTCAACTAAGACAAATTGACTCACTGACCAAATGAGTTTCAGCCTAGAACTTCATACAGAAGTGCACCAGTTCAGGTTGCCATATTCTATGTAGCAAATAAAGGTTGACAAAAAAAGAGGAAAATAGGAAGTTCAAAGGAATTTAATTAGCAGAAGTGCACGGGAGAACGGGTCAGAAACATTTAATGAATCTGTGAGATTACAGAAAGTGAATACACCTGCGCCATTGAGAAGCGTCAAAGATAGGACTTCAGGTGAACATAGAGAAAACAGAGGTGATGAAGATTCCTGGTCAACAGTACCAACAGCAACAACAACAACAGACAACAATCAGCATAAATGGGAGGAACCTGAAAGAAACAACCTCTTTTACCTACCGACATCGCAAGCATCGTTTCAACTACAGGCGGAACTGACGAGGATATCAAAGCAAGAATCGGAAAAGCAAGATAAGCTTTCATTTCTCCCAAGTCTGTGTGGAGGTCAACAGCACTCAGCATCAAAAATAACATCCGGTTTTACAACTCCAATGTGAAGTCAGTGCTACTATACGGATGGATCAGAGACTTTTACTCGCGTCATAAAGAGCATCTCAAACAAACTACAGACCTTGATTAACAGTTATCTTCGCTCAATACTTCGCTCAAGATCAGATGGCCGGTCAGAAAAGATCAGCAACAGAGATCTCTGGGAGCGAACCAACTCAGCAAGAACCGATTGTGAAACAAATAGGCAGGAAGAAATGGAGATGGATTGGCTGGCCATACTCTGAGGAAACAATCCATCAAGTGACATCACTAGACAAGCCATTGCTTGAGTGGAACCCGAAAGGGAAGCGGCGAGTTGGTCGTCAGTGGAAGGGTGACTTGGAGGAGGTCATGTGAAGAGGAGATGAAAACGTGTGGGCAGACTTGGAGCCAGGTGAAGACTCTAGCAGAGAACCGAACGCAATGGAGACGCACGGCTGAAGCCCTATGTTCCTGTAGGAATTAAAGGATACAATAATAATATAATAATTGAGAATGATTTTGAGGCATCTCACCAATTGAATCCAGCCATTAGTTCGTAGTATCCCAAAGACCCTAATCAGCCACTCAGTCTACACATCTCTGTGTATTTCTAAACAACTGTCAGAGACTTTGTGGACATATGCAAGGCTTTGGTTTGATCTATTCCTCCTACCTAAATCTTTTACAACTTGATCCTATGTCAGCTAACATTGGTCGTCGAGGAGGACGGTGGTTCGGCATACACAACTTCATCGATTGACTTACCCCCCCCCCTTACCAAACACACACCACACACACTTACCAAATCTCAATATTACTCACCCTATTATACCACTTAAAATGAGAGAATGAAAGTAGACACCTATGATCAGAGACAGAAAACCTCTTCAGGTCTTCCACTTTTAGTAGCTGTGTCTCAGAGGTGCAAAGGAGGACGGAGTAAATTGCTGTGTGGGATACGTGTCCCTTGACTGATAGCCAGATATCACACTTACGCCAGAGGTGACGTAAGTAGGCAAATGCTACACGAGGCTATTGTAACCGTGCTAATGCTTCATCAGCAATCAGTGTGTTAGGGTTGATATGGTTCCCCCAATAAGCGATACGGTCACCAACGTATTCCATGTAAAACTGAAAAGTACCTAAAATCCTAAAATTCCTCCTCATATTCTATAATAATTTATACCGGCTGAGTTGGACCGTACCATCACCAAGTACTCACTTTTTCCCTAAATGTTTCCATTAATATCTTAGTTTCTTCCATTGAAAATGTTAATTTTCTTATCCTTTGCTGAAAGACAAAATCTATAAATGTCTCTATTGACTGATGAAAAGCTTAAGTGTCAATTGCGTTTTAATTTTAGTACTTTTGGAATTTATTCTAAAGTACTGGACACTTTTTTGAAAACCAGAATTATTGGTTAGAAAAGTACTCATCTCAATCTAAATTTTTCTGGCCCACAATGTGAAAAAGACAATGACATCAACTTTTTTTCACTTAGTTTGAATGTGTCTGTTATCCGTTAAAGTCGTTGTCGGGATGGTGAAAGAGTACTTCAGGGGTCTTAGCATGTTTAATACTTCCTTAGGGATTATATTAAGTTCCCGGAATCGATACTATTAGCTAAAAAAAGATATTTGACTTGTATACTTTCTCATTATTTTAAAGTAGAAGAGAAACAAAGTCAACCAAATTCATTCGACAATTATACAAGGTTACACATAAACTGGAGTTCTTTATGGTTAGTTTAGTTGATGTACATCTCTATATCACAGTGGTGCAGATTGTTTCAAAGCAAACCTTCAAGCATCAAGCACAGGTATTCAAAGATTAGTGCAAATTTATTCACTTTTTGATCTTCCTCTAAATTATAGGAGCTTTTACTGAGACATATTTAATTATTCTTATTACTAAACATTATTCTTCATTCCTTTAGTTTTATTCTATTACGCTTTCTTTGATGTTTCAAACTGTGGCAGATTGAATCAGTGCGTTTATTCCTATACTGGTTTATCACTTTTACTATAAGTCAACAAACAGCTATCGTACTTATGTTATTTTCTAGCAGAATATTACATAATCTCACATGATATCTGTTCTCATACTAACCTTAAGCTTGAGTTACGCCCTCTTTTAGTTTGACTTGAAGTGATTTGGTGAAGGGTAATTAGCAGTGGAATCTAGGATGCGTGTCTCGTCCTATTTAGGACTCATCATCTGGTGTTCCCACTGAGGCTCAAACCCAGTACTCATCACACACTGGGGAGTGCAGGTACATCCATATGATGAGTCCCAAATAGGACGAGACACGCATCCTAGATTCCACTGCTGGTCACAATTCACCAAATCACTTCAAGTTAAACAATCAGACATCACTAAAGCATCCGAACATGGAGCCGACATGTCAACCTGAGACTGAACATTTCCTCCCAATCAGTCGACAGAAAAGTCCAGATTGTATTAAATAACTCTTTTCTTTTAGTTCTACAATACTATGCGTCTTCTCTGTCCACTGAGAAAGGCATATCTTTGGAAACCGTCTCAAACTTTAATCTCAGAACAAAAATTTAGAAAGATGGATTTCTGCGCGAAATTTTTGTTAATCAGTCATTTAAGTCATTCTCTATATATATATTTCAATCTTTAATACAGTATTATTTTTCTGGATTGTTGTGTTGTCGTAACAGAAACTATTCTTGATCATGATTGGTTTAAAGTACACTTTTTATCTTAGTTATTCTGCTTATTTATGCAATAAATCGATGACGGTTAAAAATGTGTTGATTACTTAATAATAATATTTTATGATATTAATGACTTTAACTAAGAATGCATGACCAGCTGAATGCTACATGGTATAAACGCTCTGTGGCGACTAATTGAACATCTCGCGTCCGTCAAAAAATGAATTAATTTTGCAGGCTACAAATTGCTCTTTATTATTAATTTTCTATAGTTTGGTTTGTAAGAGTTAGTTATGTTTTTAAGAGTTGATCATGGACTGATATCAGTTAGAGAACCATTGAAAACTAGGAAGTACTGGACTAGTTTGGGAATCATCGGCAGTACGCACCCACTGGGGTTTGAACCCAGGACCTTCCGGTTACAAGGCCACCGAGCTCGTATAACATTCAGCCACTGGGACCCGATTCAATGTCCAGTGCATGAATTCTAACTTCTACCAAGTCGTGATTTAGCGCGACCCCAACCATTGTCGTTGGTGGGACATCCATCCACACACGTGACATCTAATTGGACATCACTGGTCACGACTTCTCACTAGATCTCCAAGAAACTCCACCCAGTAGCAAGTCACTAGCGAGCATCAGATTAATTTTCTATAGTTTGGTTTGTAAGGGTTAGTTATGTTTATACGAGCTGATCATGGACTGATATCAGTTAAAATCTTGTCAACAGTTAGTCTTTTAAGGATCGTACAACTATCACATTAAGTAAAGTGATCAAGTCATTTCACCACTTTAATTTCTTGTTTTATCTGGAGCTGATTCAGACAAGATCTGCAGCGCTATCTTACATTCTACGGTGTCGAGAAATAGGCATGATTAACATATATGGTCAATTCACATAGGAAATTTCATTAATATGTTTGGTACTCTGTGAATATATCTCCACCTCAGGCGCTTTCATTATCTCTGGATTATTTTATATACCTGAGACTTATTTATCGTTTTGAATTCAGAAGATTAAAAAAAAACAACAACTGGATAATCAATTCACGCGCTTCCGTAAAGTGTTGTATAGATTCCAACTTCTATATCCTGTGGCTGATAAAATTTATGACTGAGTTCGTCTCACCTCTCCTCAGTTTTCCTTAGAACGCAACCTACATAAATGCGTTTTCTTCAGATTCCTTTCTTTAAGAATTGTTAAACTTTTAATTCCCGGGATATCTCTGTTCTTTGCTGTCAGTTTGTAAGCACTTTACTCCAAGTGTTATCTTTGATAGGCGAGTTAGTTCCCATGCTAACAGACATGCTTGTCACACAATTACTCCTTTTAATGCATATCAGTTAAATATACATTTCAAGATAATTAGTGAATTCAAGGGTATATTTCAGGATACAATATTAGATGGGAGTGTCACAAAGAGTAAAGACCACCTAGTTTGCAACTTACTATTTAACTACACTGACGAAAACGTAGTTAGTATACTTTCCAACTGTACTAAGCGTGGGTATGCCGATGTTTACTCCTTCTGAGTGGATGAGCTCGCATATGTGACAAATTGTTTCAGTTAGTGGAACATTTGTAAACAATGAGACAGCATCTAGTGAGATCATCCTTTGATTAGAAACATTGACGTTTTCGACGCAGTTGACGAATTCAAATGAATCTCGCACTGAGTGACGGGAGACCTGTTTTCTGATTGGCTCAAGTAAGTCTGCTAGCCATTGGGCAGTGCGGTGGTAAGGTGAATTAGTCATGTCGAGGATCGGTCGAAGTGGGGTGCCCATCTTGTGTACTTTAGAAAGCGTTCTTAATTCGGTAGAAATTCTATGAAAGCTCTTTTTGGGAGTACAAATTCCAGTAAAAAGATGATGATTTTGAAAAGCCACTTTATCTGTCTTATTCAGAAAGTTAATGACGTTACAAAAGCGGCCCAAAACAAAACACACCAAGGCTTTGTATTCTTCAAAGGAATAAGAATTTCAATATATCAATTATATGCGATGCAAAACTGATTTATAGTAAAATCCTCTAGCAAATGGTGAATAAATTCTTTCGTCGAAATGTAAAATTGGATGACTGAAATAAGTGGTGGAAAAGCAGAGGAAATAGATTACAACTAACCGTATTCTATGGTCGTTGGCCTATTATGCCTAAATGACTTAATCAGTGCAGTACTGAGTGACGCAGGTATGAAACTTATTAAGAAAACTAGTCCCCTCGAGGTTTCAGATACGCCATGATGACGAGTACCGGTAAGCACAAAATCCGAGTTCATGACTTCAGGCCTATCAGCTATGAAAGTGTTCCTAAACAAGGAACTTTTTTATTCATTTGAAGTCCAGGTAGCCTGGCAAAAGTCTAAATCGTTGTCAGGTGTTTTGTCATTCCATTGAGACTAATGTTTTGCACTCAGCAAGTGATTTGCACTTAACGACAAGGTTTATTTACAGAAACGCTCTTTTAGTCAATACATTAGATGCACCATCGTGGGCTATGATAAAGTGAATACCTTACGCAGTAATGCTTGGTTCAGTTGCTGAGGATCACTATCTTCCTGTATATCATAAACGCTTTATTCATAAAATTAATCTCAAATTATTATCATTGTTATTGTTATTATTATTTATTATTGTTTCCTTTAATTCCTAGAGGAACATAGGGCTTCAGCTGCACGTCTCCATTGCTTTCGGTTCTCTGCTAGAGTTTTCACCTGGCTCCAGATCTGCCCACATGCTTTCATCCCCTCTTCACATGACCTCCTACAAGTTACACTTGCACTGACGACCAACTCGCCGCTCCCCTTTCGGGTTCCACTCAAGCAATGGCTTGTCTAGTGATGTCACTTGATGGATTGTTTCCTCAGAGTATGGCCAGCCAATCCATCTCCATTTCTTCCTGCATATTCACTGCACGATTGGTTCCTGCTGGGTTGGTTCGCTCCAAGAGATCCCTATTGCTAATCTTTTCTGGCCATCTGATCTTGAGTATTGAGCGAAGACAACTGTTAACGAAGGTCTGTAGTTTCTTTGGGATGCTCTTTATGACGCGCTGGCCAAGTCTCTGATCCGTATAGTAGCACTGAATGACTTCACATTGGAGTTGAAAATCCGGATGTTATTTTTGATGCTGAGTGCTGTTGACCTCCACACAGACCTGAGGGTAATGAAGGCTTGTCTTGCTTTTCTGATTCTTGGTTTGATATCCTCGTCAGTTCCGCCTGTAGTTGAAACGATGCTTCCCAGGTAGGTAGGTAGGTAAAGGAGGTTGTTTCTTTCAGGTTCCTCCCATTTATGCTGATTGTTGTCTGTTATTGTTATTGCTGTTGGTGTTGGCCAGGAATCTTCATCACCTCTGTTTTCTCTATGTTTACTTGGAGTCTTATCTTTGATGCTATGTTGTCTGACTTAAAACTTCAAAAATTATTTCTACAATTTCGTTACATCATAAGTCGTATAGAGGTAAAGTAATAGGGTTAAATGAAAAAAGCTAGAGTTTCAAATTTATTCACGAACACAATTCCTGTATTCCATAGAGGTAGCTCTATGGACATTGATGAGAAATAAGGTAATTCTAAAGCCTACAATGTGTACATATGTGGATAACTGGTTCGAATTATGAATAAATACCTGTTAAAAACCATTAATCAATTAATTAATTTTATAACCTAGCTATATTCAGGGTTGTGCATGTGTACTAAAGTGACAAATTATCAATTCAAAAGACAAACATCACTTTTATCTGAATTCACTAGTAACTTACTTAAGCCCCATCTTTATCTGATTGAAAAACACCCTTGTGCGTAGTATTCTAGGTGTTTTTGGAATCGTTGGCAAACCACGGCAATTAGGCAATCCCATAGTCATGCTTTCTGCTTTTGCATCTACTTGTCTAACAATTATGCTTGGTTTCCTTGTATTTTGTGAACTTTCAACTCTTTTTACTTGATTCTTGGTTGGCGTTTTTGACTGATTACTACTAATATTAGAATTAGTACTGATAGGTGAGTCGATCCATCGTTTTGAATTGTGCAACTCAAGACTAATTTTTTCCAATGCCTGTGGAAGTGAACTGCTAAACCCCATACGGTGTTGTTGAATAAGTCCAACGGGAGTAACATGATTAGGCCTTGCAATATCTCTGAAATCATTGTTTGTTAATGTTGGTTGAAGTGTTTTAGGTCTGCCATATTCATAAGTGTTGATTTCCTTAGAGAAAACGGTTTCATCCTTGTTCTGAAATAAAAATAAATTTATGAATTACATCTCCAACAGATTTATTATTAATCAAAGGCAATGTTTTCTTATATTTTATCTAGCCCTTATCACACTTACCAGTTATCTTGTCTGTTCAGATGTTTTACTGAGGCCTCCAAAAATGTGCCATCACAGCTGAAATACCTAAATAATTTCATCGAAATCCACTTATAATTGTATCATATTCACGAATTAGGTTGGCGTTGTATTTCGTACTTTACATTCTTATTTATATACATAAGTATAGTTTAGACACTGAACATCAGAATATGCAATCAGCACATATACGAAGCATCTCATTGGATGAATACTTGTAACATCTAGGTTGAATCAGCTCTCATTTCTGAGTTATATACTACTTAATAATTACTGTTTTGATAATAGTAGTACACTGAAACACTGCCTTGAAAAGTGTGTCAGTGGGACAGTAGTAGAACGCTCACCAACCACACATGTGATTCAAGGTTCGATCCCCGGCTGGCGCACCCCCACACCTCGCTAACCCAGTAATAAGACTGATAAAGAGAGAAGGTTGAGCATCGGACTAGCGACCCCATCCAGTAAAAATAGACACCGCTACTACAGAAACCTCGAGCCTCTAGCTTGAAGCCCTATGTTCTACTGGGAACGTGAAAGGATAAAACGAAAGTTAAAAAAATATAACTGCTTTGAAAAAACATTAACTATCTTTTGTTTACTCTGGGTTAAGTTATTACACCTCAGTAGATATATAGATTTAGGTACCTTATAAATGAGATAAAGTTTCATGTTATATGCGTAAATTAATTTCATAGTTTCTTCAGCTTTCATAATTTGCATCTAACAGTGCAAATGATAAGTTAGACTTTTCAAACAATCCGATAAAACAAAACTTGCAAAAGCTTAATTTCCTTGTGATAAATTATTTTTCATACTGAACGATGCTCAAAACTGTCTGCAATTTTGTATTGCGTTTATTCTTTCGTTACATCAGCTATACGAAGTGTTACAATGTTCACCGTCCAAAAATATGTTAGCCTTAACTCTCAAACTTTTCCAGAGATCAGGCTCCAAACACAGTTAACTCATTATTACCCTTTGGAGTTAACAAATTATAGATAAATTACAGCTAAAGTTTGTTAATTTCACTAGTGGCAGGAATTTTATTACATGGACATAAACGAGTCTTTCAGCACTTAACTTGAAAGCAAATTACAAGTAAAAATGAAGTCATAATGTGAGACAGGAAACGATGAAGTCACCAAACCTTCAAATTAAGATTCTTCGCCGCCAAAAACTGGCATCACAGTGAGAATTATATTACTTTAATCTTTATGTTAATACAAATATAGATTCAAAAGCCAATAAATGCATTTTTCGTCTTCTATAAAAATCATGAATATGTGGGAAAAAATGTTATTACATACGGTAGCATCATGTTTCGTAATTTCTTGTAATTTTGAAATGAGTCATATTTTACGTCAACTGTCAATGATAACTAAATAGATGGAATACATGGCAGTAAAAGTCTATGCAGCAGTGTCAGATTAGGTGAAAATGCGTAACCACAAATTAAAAACCTTTCATGGGTATGTTTGGATTATCACAGGCAGGATGATATCTGCAGATATTTTTTCATTTCCGACAAAAGTTTAACTTCACAGATATTCGGGACGCATAAACTTCGGATAGCTTTAAATCCACATAGAATATAATCACTAAACAATAACTGAGGAATATGAATAGGTACTTCTACAAATCCTCCAGTTTGTAATGTGAAAAAAGATGACTGAAAATTCTTAAATTTTTGATACATACCTCTTCAAACTCTCCTGTTGTCTAGTCAGTCAGTATTTTCACCCCAGTTATTATTTACCCTTCATATCACCTAAGGTTTCGTATAGTTAGTTATTCAAGAACACAAAAACTTCTATATGAAAGCGATTAATCGCTAATATGAAATGCAGACTAGTGGTGACAAAAAAATAATAAATTTCAAATTCTTTCCCTAAAGCAGTGCAATTTAAATTATTTTGACATAAGCAATTTAGTAAATTATCATGTCACGTCAATTAAACTCTTCCCAATGTAGCTCTTTAGCCTGCAATTTGTTATCGATAAGTTAGAGAATCTGATATTATCCTCCCTCCAAATATTAGCAAAAACCTGTTGCTTGGGAATTAATGAAGTATTCTTTAAAAACTTAAGACTAAAAAATCAAAGTATTTATTAACCAGGAGACTGCTCTGATATTCTTAAAAGTTAAGAAGTACGAGAATGGAACAATTTTCACTTTTCTGTTGCCATTAACTGCAAAACCGTGGTAGAACTAGAAACCATTTCCAAATATTTTTCATTTCATGGGTGACTATTGTGCTTCACAGTTACCAATTCTATTAAGTGAAATTATTTGTCCGGTTATGTAATCATGGTTTTAAAGAAGGTGACCAGTTGTTTTGACCATCAGCAAATGTTTTACATGCCGAGATTTTCAGTGCACTGCAAGTAAATGCTTCAGTCAATCAACAGAAAAATATATAGAATCAAGAAACGCTGCCATTTATGACACTTTTAAGTTCAGGAGATATCGTTGTCTATCACAAGCATACTGCTTAGAAGCGTGTGTTTATTATTATGGTGATTTCTGGATATGTGAAGGAACAGAATGTTTTCATTGAATTCTTAGATTGTATTTCTAAAAACATTTGAATGATACTAACCCGCCTGTTTTTAATGTAGAGAAATCACAGACAACATACTCATAGCATCTTTAACTTAAATATTAAATTGGACACGATATGCCTAGCCTTTCGGGAGCCTGAAGGTTTAATAACTTGGTATGTTGCAATATCCTAATAATTGCAGACTGACCATTAACTCATCGAAAACGTTCAAGTACGAAAGCCCAATCGTAAATAATATCAAAAGACTTCAGATAACTTTCTTCTAGATGACAAAAGAGCTGTTGTAGTTTCAGCTTTTACTATGAGATATGACGCAGAATAAGAGTTAAGAGGTTGTACTAAGTGAAGGGTTTGTACTCAGAAGTCAACCGTTAGCTTCTGTTAACACTGAAATAATTTAAAAATATAATGTAATCAATTTACCTGCATCTATGTACGCTTGCCGTCTTTAATTGAACTTAAACCCCATAAAACACAAAATATTGATGGTGGTAAGAGAAACAAATGACAATATACAGAAAAGTTAAGTAGAAAATCTTGGATAACCAAAATTTTCCACTATTTATGTGAGTCACAAGTGAACTTTAGATAAAACTTAGCTACATCGTCACCAGGCAGAATGAATGAAAGAGGTCTACTTTCATGAACCCGTAAATAATTTATGTACAAAACGAGTGAGTTCTGAGACAATTTTCCTTGAGAATGTATTAAATTAATTTATGAGGTAAATAAAAATAGATTCAAAACCTAACCGTTTCATAAATCTGGAAAACTAACGACAATATATTCCATTAAAATATGACTTATTAGCAACAGACTTACTTTCCTGGGAAGTTTTCCTTTCCCTTGGAAAACTGAAAGTCGCCTAACATCATCCTGAATATTTTGGGATATTCCGAGGTTTCTACTAGCGGTTTCATCGTAAGCCGACAGTAGGGAGTAGAAATCAGCTGCTCGAAATGATGTGCGATAACCGGGATCTTTATCATAAATGTGTAGCATCCTCAAAAATAAAACGAAAACATATACGTATATTTAAAATCGTCTACCAATACTTCACTGTAATTCAATAAACAAAGTATTCAATATCCAATACAGTGGCCGGACTCATCCGCCATTTTTGTCGAAACTTTGCTTGGTAAACCTTTTTTGTAAATAAATTTTATTTAAATTGCGAGATATATTTTCTGGATTGATAAGAACTATCGTTATTATTATTATGTCATGTTGATGTCTACGTCATGTAATCGGATTGTGGCAGACTCTTAACATATATGTTGCAATAGTTTGCGTTTCAGAATGAGTGTTGAAATTTTTTAATAATGACCAGGAGGTGATAGTTGGAGGGTAACGTCATCTATACAAATGGCCTACTCTACGTAGAAGCTGCATTTCTGGCGTAGTATCATTCAGTGAAGACTTCACATGTCTCTAGTCGTCAGTACAGCCTATTTTCACGTAAAGCACAGTACTGTTTGTCAAGTGAATGCTATCAGTACATGGAACTCACCTAAAAAACTAACAGAACCTTCTATGAGAATAGAAGTTATGATGTAGATACATTTTTAACCGTATTTGTATTTGAACAGGAATTCTGATAAGTTGAAATGTTATTTATAAGTGGATTTAATATATAGTTCAACCACACAACGGACGTAGTGAGTAACAATTATCATAATCGACAAAGAAGGAGGCAGCTGGAGGAAACAGTATGAAAACAAACTGATAGAGACTGAATAGATATTATCAAAATTTCGAGGAAGGAAAACGATACTGTCGGATAGAAATGAAAATGTTGGAAGCGTAAAAGAGCTGACAAAAGTGATAGAAAAATGGCAAAAGATTGATTTTGTTCCCTCAATCTAAATTCTCTCCACAACCACTTTTCTCCCTGCCTTGGAATATATGCTCACGTTAAGTAGTCACTCCTCAACATCTTTGTTGACTTAGTGATGAAAACGTTCACGAGTTTTATGTGGATATAGTAGCAGTATAGATGCCAACACCTAACCTCCATGACATGAAAATCATAACTGTTTTAGTAGATTGAAAATCCCCATTGAGTCATATGAAAAAGAGAAGACATTCAACGAAGAGACTGTTTTCGGCGAATTCATTCACATAGCTGTACAATCGCATTTATATATAATTATTTGTGTGTGTGTGTGTACATGAGGTTTGTCAAGTTTAGATAATTGATCAGTTAATACAAGAATAATGTAGTATAGAGATAAAGTTAATCGGACAGCAACTAAAGTAAGATTGAGTTAGTAAGCTAGATGACTTAATATAATTGACTAAAATGTTACAACTTAGGTCAGGATAGCAACAGAGGTAATTACAGGTAGAGATTAAGTAGAAGTGAAATTGAGTAAATAAGTTGGATGATGTAACATAAATGACTAGAAACTGAGCGTTGTTCAAGTAAGTAACAGTGGTAGTGAGGTGTAGAAATTGAATCGGGTGGGGGTAGAGAACAAGAAAGTTGAAAATGTAAAATATTACAATTGAGAAGGCAAAATAATACTAATGAAGAGACGGAAGAAATGATTAGGTAGAATTTACTCGTTGGCTAGTAAGATAGATTACGTCCATTGTAAGTGTAGTGGTTGAACGAACTTCTTCTGTATGCAGAGTTCAGGACTTAGCAAGTGAATCGCTATTGCTTCTGCAGTTTGAAGAAGTCTGATTCGTGCACCTTTAGGAAGACTACTTCTTACTCTGTAGACGACTTTGAAGTTTGTTTGCGGTGTAGCTTGGTGTCCGGATTCTATCAGATGTTCTCCTTTGTAAAACCATGCTGGTAAGTGCTCGGTGGTACGTTTGGAAAGCGAGCGCTGTGTACGGCCGACATACCTGGCTCCACATGAGCAGGTGAATTGACAAATGCACATTGATGAGGCCGGCAGCGGTAGCTTATCCTTCACGTTGACATGAATCATAGGTTTTGTGGAGAAGGTTAGTCGTAGTTCAGCTGCGAAGAAGGTCTTCTTAAGTGAGTGCGACAGTCGATTTTTTAGTGTTTCCGCAAATAAATCTCCGTTGAATTGACGGTTCATGTATATTAGTTTTTTCGGGACGCTAAGCATGGGCTGCTTTTCTGGTCTAGGATTCATAGATTTTGCAATAAATCTTTCTGGATAGCAATTCTCGACGAGGATTCTCTTGAGATTGTCCAGTTTATCTCCTATGGTGTCCGGGGTGCAAATACTGCGAACTCTATAGCTGAGTGAACGGATCAGGTTTCGTTTGGTGTATAGTGGTACCCAACTGTGAAAGTTAGTAAGCTGTCCGTTCCACGTCGATTTTCTGTGGATAGACCTTTTCAGTGTTCCATCCTGTTCTCTTCTTGTTAGTTGGACGTCAAGAAAGGATATTGTGGAGTTGGACTCTTTCTCCATCGTGAACTGAATTGCAGGGTGGCAGTTGTTAAACGACTTTAAGATGTCGTCTAGATTTTCTTCGTTGTTGACGATAATGAAGGTGTCGTCAACGTATCTTGTATAGATTTCGAAGGTATTGATCATTTTCTTCAGACATGTGTTTTCGAGTTTTGCCATGAAGAAATCTGCAAGCAAGGGGCCTAGTGGTGAGCCCATAGCTACACCATCCTTTTGGCGATATATTTCTTTTTTGAAAGAGAATTGAACGTTCAGGGTACACCTCAGTAGGAGTTCTTTAAGATGCTCGGTGGGTATACCGATGTTTATTCCTGTGGAGTGAATAAGTTCGCATATATAGCATATTGTTTCAGTCAGTGGAACGTTTGTGAATAGTGATGTGACATCTAATGAAATTATTGTCTTGCTGGATACGTTGATGTTTTCGACTGAGTCGATAAAGTCGAATGAATCTCGAACTGTGTGGCAGGAAACTTGTCTTCTGATTGGTTCAAGTAGATCTGCCAACCATTGAGCTGTGCGGTGATAGGGTGAATTGGTCATGTCGAGGATCGGTCGAAGAGGGATACCCTTCTTGTGTACTTTCGGGAGTCCGTAAAGTCGTGGTATATATGAGCCAGATGGTCTAAGGGATTCAAACGTTCCGTTGCTGATGAAAGATTCAGTCTTTAACTTACGGAGGGTGTCCGTTAGCTTTTGTTCGGTCTGTTCAGTCATGTTTTTCTCGTTGATCGGTTTTGTGAATTTGCATTCATCGGATAGTATAGTCAGCATTTTACTGATATAGTCCTTGCGATTCATGATTACGATTCCACCGCCTTTATCAGGATGTAATATCATAATCTCTTCGTTTTTCATAAGTTCTTTCAGCTCCTTATGGTGCCTCTTCGTCAAGATGGACCTTCCGTTGTGTTTGGTATTTATAAACTTGTGACAACAGTAGAGGATTGATGCTTTGAGTTGTTGTAGTTTTTCGTCTGATGTAGGTGTAAGATCGTAAGTTTGGTTTAGTAGATTTTCGAACTGAACCTGGCATTGTAGCTTGTCAATACTTGGTGGTTTTACGCAGAATTTTGGACCTAGAGATAGTGCCTCTAGTCGAGTAGTAGACAGTGTGATGTCTGAAAGATTGAATACGTACTTTTCTGGATTGCTTGGGAACGGAGATTCGGTATTAATTGTAGGCTTTAGGCTTTTGAGAAGATCTGCTCTAGTCATGTTACATTCTTTCTGAGTGACTTGTTGTACATATTCTTCGAAGGAATGGCGTAGTTGTTGATCTAAGTCTTCGACTGCATGAGCTCTTGAGTAGACGTTTCGCTGTAGCTCGGGGACGCGTGATTGAATGGAGTCGATGTTGTTTCATGTGTGTCGTCTGAGTGTTCTGGTATTCGGTTGGATGTGGTTGCGTCTGAGTGACTTCCAATACATCTTTGGATACTCATGTCGATCTATACAATCTCTTAAGAAATCAATCTTTGTCTTCGCTACCGCAAGCTTGACGGAGTAACGCAGAAAACCATCCAGCTCCTTCACTGTCACTCGATCCTTGCAACGTTTGAGTAGATTGAAAATCCCCATTGAGTCATATGAAAAAGAGAAGACATTCAGCAAAGAGACTCTTTTCGGCGAATTCCTGACCTATCCTGACCTAAGTTGTAACATTTTAGTCAATTATATTAAGTCATCTAGCTTACTAACTCAATCTTACTTTAGTTGCTGTCCGATTAACTTTATCTCTATACTACATTATTCTTGTATTAACTGATCAATTATCTAAACTTGACAAACCTCATGTACACACACACACACAAATAATTATATATAAATGCGATTGTACAGCTATGTGAATGAATTCGCCGAAAACAGTCTCTTCGTTGAATGTCTTCTCTTTTTCATATAACTGTTTTAATCTGAACTCCATTCGCTGGTTATTTTTTGCTTGTGAACAGTTCTTATGTCAGAAGTAACCATAAACTTGCTGCATCACTTTATTGACTAGGTGATTTCCATATATGCAAAGGTTGGCTTTCCGTTCAATCACGCGCAGATGGATGTAGTCGAACAATTCTTTTCACTGACCAGACTTTCAGGCCACACTGAAATCTAAATGGGTCGTTTTCATGACTCTCCATAATTGCATGTCGTTTAATGATAAGTGGATTACTCAGAGTGTCTTTAAAAGGTAATAAGCATTACGAATACTAATGACATTAGAATAGGTTCTTCTACGACAGTATTTGTGATGATAGTTCGTTTCCACAACACAACTTGTTTAACCTCGCACAGAATCCTATTCCGTCAAATTTAACTGTAATGAGGAATATCCATCAGTATCTTATACATATTCCAAGGTGTTACTAAGATACAGCTTCGCTTATAATCAGATCAAGTGCTTGGGATAAGTTCAGTAGTCACTTATCAACCAAAATGCTCACATTCCATGATCCTTTCGTAACTAGAAGCGCGTGGCACATCACTTCTGAAGCCATGTTGTACCAACAGAAGACAAGGGCCAGGCAACAGAACGTTTATTACGGAAAATCAACACGTATTTATAGATTTTGATGTACAATATTGTAGGTTAATGTTAGTAGAAAATACAGTCTGTTGATTGGTTGTTTCTCACACAAAGTTAACCTTGCATCTCTTGTGGCTGTGTCAGTTCATCTATATGTTAACTATATCCGCCTGTCCATCTTGACCTTGACCTCAATTACTATCAACCAATTGGCTAGTAAACAGCTCTCACCACAATGTCAAACATCATGCATTTTCTGTGATCCTATCATAGACCAGAATATTCGTCATCTAGGCTGGTGGCCCCACCTACCTAAGGGGTTAACGAAATGGAGTGCCTGCCATCTCAGCTCATTTCTTAAGACCCTTTGTAATCACCACGTGCATCCACATCTGCCACACCTACTGATTCATTTTTTCAATAATGCCTACCATTCCTCGTCTCCACACTCACTATGAACTTATCGACACATTTTCGAATCGGCATTTCTCTTTTGTGTAAATATAACTTTTCCTAGTATATCGAAGTAAACTCTCAGGTAAGTAGCAGTGTGGAAGTCTTCTGATTGTCATTTAACGTTTATAGCAGTCAGATAATGTCCTCTTATCGGATTATTTATTCTCGTGAGTATTTAATATCCCTAAAACCTACTGATCGGAAATACCATAAAAAAGACAAAAAAAGCATCATGCCGGGTGGTAAAGAGCCTTAAAAAATACCCCTATTCAATTTATGACTGTTCCTACAATGATGAGTACTAATTGTCGCTCCATGCCAGCCAAGATTAACTGTCTTCAATCACTCGTGTCTTCCATTATATATCGAAATACTGGGATCATATCACTTCAAGAAACATGGCTACATGATCTATACGGTGACATTCTAGTGTATCTGCATGATTTCAAATTATTCAGACAAGATCGATGTAGTTCTGGAAAGAAACGTGGTGGCGGTGTCGCCATCTTCATCAATTCACAATGGTGTACATCTAATAAAGTATGTTTCAAATTCTCTAGTGAGAATATTGACTACCTCACCGTTAAATGTCGACCTAAACATTTGTCAAAATATAACTACATATACATCTCGAACATTTATATTGCGCCTGGATGCAATTCCACTGAATTGTCTTTATTTGCGGATGAATTTACCTCCCTCGCTGCCACCTCCTTCGGAAACTCCTTGTCTATAGTTCCTGGAGATTTCAATTCTAGTGATCACAGCTTCCTCATTTCACTTGGTCATGATAACATTGTCAACTTTCCGAATCGAATGGATAATATTCTAGATCTTGTGTTTACAAATGACATAGGAATATTTGAAGCTCGGAAAAGAGCCCCACTACTTAATTCTGATCACTGCATCATAAGAGTATTGCCCAAAGTATATGGAAAGCAGCACAAAAGGGTCTTCTCCCACCTTGGAAAGAAAACACAACACAGATGTTATTCACATGACAACATACAGAATCTAAGGACAATGTTAAAAGACACAAACTGGGACTTGTTTACTGAACAAGCTCTCGATAACACAATTAGTAACATAACACATTATCTTAATTTCTGTCTTGATGTTTGTTGTCTAAAAGAGACAATCTTCTTAAAATTCGACCGCTTCTCCCCTTCTCAACTCAAAAAGCGCTGTGAAAAAGAGGTTGTACAAAATGAAAAATAAATCTGGTGTTAAGAGAATGAACACTTTAATTAAAACCGAATTACAAAGACTAAATGCTCTCTATAACCAGAAGTTTCTTTCATGCAAATCCTCATCTAATATGTGGAAGCTATTAAAGGAAATCACAGGTGGTAAGCAAATAATGAATGATACTTCTGTTGATGTTGATATGCTTAATAAATCCTTCATACGTATTCCTGCAGATGCTATGATTCCTAAATCTAATAGTATAAATGATGACTGCTTTTTATGTTTTAACACGAATGATATCCTTAAGTGTCTTCAATCTCTCAAACCTACCCAGTCCCTTGGTCCTGATAGAGTTTCTGCTGTTATCCTTAAGAAGTGTGCTGACATCTTATGTTACCCATTAACCGACATTTTCAATGAATCTTTTTCCAAAAGTATTATTCCTGACTCATGTAAAAATATCAAGGTTGTTCCAGTGCCTGAATCAACAAGTGGACCTACTGTCAAGTTTAGACCGATTGCTATTACCTCACCTTTTTTATTAAACATAGTAGGTGTACCTTAGATGCCACTGTTGTTCTTTATCATAATATAGTCTCTAGTTTAGATAGAGGAGCCAAATATGTTCGGTGTGCCTTCCTTGATTACACATCTGCATTTGACTCTGTTCCTAGGTCTCTCTTGCTAAGTAAGCTTGCTGCAACACAGACTGAGAGCTGGACAAATAAGTGGTTGCATTCCTATTTTTCTGATAGGAAGCAGTACACTGTCTACAATGGAAAGTCCTCCACTACCTCACTTACTTTAGCTGGTGTTCCTCAAGGTGCTGTTCTTTCTCCTTTTCTGTTTTCTTTTTTCTTACATGACTTGCCCCATTCTGATGTAGCCACCTTTGTCAAGTATGCTGATGACCCCTCTGTCTCCATGCCTGTCAACTCTCAGTCAGACTGTTCCAAATTAAATAACGTTCTCTCGGAAATTAGTCAGTGGTCCTCATCAAACGGTCTTAAGCTGAATCCGTCTAAATGTCAGGTAGTAAATTTCACTTTCAGACGAAAACGTGACCTACAACAACTAGCTAGCTCACATGGCCCCACGATCATTGACGGCATAGAGGTTGAAACTAAATCTGATGTCAAGTACCTTGGACTCAGTATTTCCTCCGATCTTTCCTGGTCCTCTCACATCTTGCTAGTTACTAGAAAGATGTTTCGCTTAACATTCTACGTTAGGAAATTAAGGCAGTCTGGTATAAAGCAGTCCTTGCTTTCTCAGTTTGTCAATTCTTGTATTCTACCCATCCCTCTTTACTGCTCCCCATTAATCTTTCCTGGACTACTTAAGAAAGATTTTGCTTTGCTGAGAAGGGCACTAAAAGCTGTTAGTAGGGGAAGTGGGATTTCGTTAAACCAACTGGTTAACACCATTGTGGATAGACATATAATGTCATGTAAGAAACTAGCGATTACTATATTGTCAGAACCTAAGCATCCTCTCTATACACAGCTCTCTCCTTGCATTTCATCTGGTAGAACTAGAAGCAACTATAGGAGGCTATATGTCAGGACTACCAAGTACAAAACTCCACAATACTTCATCTGGCACAGCTGTTATGTGATGAGAAATCTGTTAGGTATGACACGATCAACTTACTGCGGTACTCTAACAAATAGTTCCCATTAGCTTTTGCTCTCCTTTCTTTGTTACTATTATATTGTTGTTCACATCTTCTATTACACACTTGATTTTATATTTCATATCCTGTGGTGCATTGTTTAAATATGTGGATGCAATGTTGTTCTTTTTTAATTTCTTTTATTTCTCTTTTTTTCCTTTTGTTGTTGCTTTTTATTTTTAAAATCTTATATAATTTATGAGGTAATTAGATGCAATATTGTAATGCACGCTGAAAATTCCTTATCTGTACCACAAATACTGTTTGGAATAAAGCTATTATTATTAACCAAAAAGTATTAGGTGAAGCCGAAAACCTTTTATTTTCCTTATACTTGATCAATCTATTTGCTCTTGTTCTATTGGGCAGATAATGGTTCTATCTCATATCCATATATAGGCATATTTTATAGTAACTTTTAATAGAGCGGCTGTAATTAACCTTAAAATGAGCCTCAGCTAGGAGAGGAAATAACCCAGGGATGTTAACCCCGTCTCGCATGCCGGTTCTCAAGACCCATATACATATCCCATGCTCTGGTAGTATGCCTAGACTGCCACAGTCCAGGACTGAAACTGCATGGGCTAAACCAAGTGGACACTAGATCACACCTTCATCCAAAGAAAGCGAATGTTTCACATGCAGTAGAACTAAAAAGAAACGCTCAAGACGTCATAAGACCTCGAAGGAATCTTCTGTAAAGGGAGAAGACTGCCAGGCCTGTGATGTCGTTGTTTTCAAAAGTTACTCAACATTTGAATGCAATTTTCGTATGCGACGGGTCCATTGCCATTGTAACAAAAGAGTGCTGAAACCACACTGTGAGTTTATGCGAAATAACCCATGTCCATGTTTCTGGTCCAGTTACCCGTCTTGTCACCCTTGAGCAGTCTCATATAGCGTGTCCTTGGGTGACACAATCAGCACGCCGCTTTTCCATCTCGACACAGTCTCATGCAGCGCTTCACCTGAAAACACCACGTCGCCAAAACTTAGTGAAAACCGTGAAAGGGATACTTCAGCCCAACTGGCTGGAAATATCAATCCCCATGAACTGAAGACTTCTAAAGTTACAACCGGTACAGCATGGGGAGCCGCAATAGCCAAAGAGCCAATCGCATCCGCTGGCAATCATGAAGACATAACAAAGGCTAGTCAGACCCTGACGTAGTCAAAATTAACCAACCCTACAGTGGAGGACAAGCAGTCAAAGACCAAACCTAAGTCTAAGGTTAATCAATCGAACTCACTTAGTCTGTTTAATGTACCAGCGTGCAGCAGTAATCTACCTGGAGAAAGGGCTCTGTTTCATCAGGAATAGCGGTCCAATTTGTGCGACCAGTTCGGTCTGAACATCAAGCCGGGAAAATTTCGTATGCTGTACAAGGGTGTTCAGGAACCTCGAGGTAAGCCACCTCCATAAAGGGTGCCAGCGAGCTCTGAAGAAGAGAGTGAAAGAATACTATTACTAACTTATATATTAGATATCGACAGAAATTCCAATATACGAATAAGGCATAATAGTCTATGGGTTAACAGGAAAATAGCGAGGGAGTCGTCGGAACTTATTCCCTCTGCCCCCATGGTCATACATGGTGTTCCGGAGCTGGAAACTATCACTGATTGTGAAAGACACACGCATGACGTAAAGCGATGCAGATGGCCTTCATCTCAGACGAACCTCGGTGTTTCTAGATTTCCCGGCCATCTCGTCCCGCTCATCTCATATTGATTAACTCCCTAAGGCTACTAACTGTCGAATTCAGCTCCCAGCAACAGTTGGCTGTAGTACTTCAACGGTGGTACGAGACCGAGGGCAAACTGGGAGGATATATCCGATGCTGCGAAAACAGACTTCGAACCATAAGGAGGCAGAAAACTGAGATCAAATTACTTCCCCATGCCCCATTGACACCACAGCGGTGCGGCACTGAGAATGGAAGTCAGTGTCACCCAAGTGTCCTACCTGAGTCCACAGGAAAAATCGCCAACAGGCCAATTTTATCGGGGGCTGAGTGAAACAGTAGTTGATTTCAGAAACCTCCAGTCACACCTATACCCCAAAATGATAATCCCGGCTGAAACCTAGCTAACCCACACTATCGCTGACAACGAAATCAATCGTTGGGCACCATATATCCCTCACCAACTGCAACCCACCTTTCCTTAGATAATGTGATGAACTTATATCCATAATGTTGCTGAGCAGTTAATATTCTCAACTCCTGTCGGAACAGCTGGATTTCATAAACCTTCCTCACGCTAAGAAAATACCCACAAGCAGTAGAAATCCATTAATTAATGCGTCCGAAGCTTATGTACTTACACCCAACAATGACATTGCAGATCAAATGAGATAAACACATCACTGATTTCAAAATAACACATCAATGAACTATAATTCGAGGACTCTGCACACAACAAAGTTATGTATGAATATTTACTTCAAGCTTTATTTTTTTCCCAGGCACTTATAATCCATCCACCAAAGACCTGGTTTTTTTGTTAATGCGAAGACAATACTTCTGTATTTCCTGATGTGTTGCACTCACTGACAATCTAGCAGATTTTTCCAACTGTGCACAGAAATGATTGTATATAAGTGAAAAGGCTGTTTTATACTACTGGGATTAACATTTATCAAGTGTATGTATAATCTCCAGCGAACATGTAAAGCATATCTTGCTACTGCCTGTAAATTGTGATTGAATTATATGGTTCTATTTCTGTAACAATTTGATGATGCCTGTAAACTGGCGTCCCTCATGTACTGTACTATGAGAATAAATTTATTTATTTATTTATTATATGTGATATGGTTCTGGTCAGGAGAGACAGGTATGACAAGGAAGGGGGAGTTGCCATATACTTTGACAAACAACTTAAATGCGTACTTGCAACAGACCCATCGTTTAATAAACTCCCAAACTCCATAGGTCATGTCACCGTAGGCCACACCAAACATTCCGGGTGTACCGCATCACGCACCGATCACGCACCTGTGGGGCGGAGCACAACCAGCTACTGCTCAGGACCATCGCAGTAATACGGCACTGGGACAATAACCTAATCACTATGGCTGGAGATTTCGGTGACCCATCTCTTAAATTTGGCTGAGAGTATGCACAGGGATAATCCGGTCGAAATCTACTAAAAACCATTAGAAATACGCGACTGACTTAGAATTTTGGAGACGACGTTAGGTGGGGCCCTGGTAGAAAGTCAGTGAAACTAGATTATGTTCTAGCTAGTGACCAGGTAACTGTCAAAAAGGTCCAAATGATGACATCCTCAGTAGTGATCACGCGATTATAGGGTTTGAACTTTTTCTTCGTGTGCGCTTACAGTGGGACGCAACGTAAACATGTCTGTGCTATAACAAACCGGACTATACAGGAATGCGGAGCTTGTCCGACGCAGAATGGCCCTCAGTGTGGGATGATTTATCTGTAGATGAACACTTGGAAGTGGTAAAAAAGACTACCCACAAAGTAATCTCGGATACCGTCCCTTTAGTCACAACACGGCAACAAAAACAGTCATCATGACTGAGGAGAGGTACGCGACGTTTTCTGTAAGCAAAGCGGAAGGCTTGGTCTACGTGGAGAATATTGAAGAGTCAGACCGACCACGACGCATACCTGAAAATTAAGAACCGATGCAGCATGAGAGTTAGAAGTGACAGGAGGTTATTTCAGGCTAACCTAAACCAAATCTCCTGACGAATCCCACAAGTCTGTACTGACTGATGTAGGAGAGAAAATCAGCCAACTACGGGCACGCACCCTAGTATGTCCAAATGGTCATTATCTCATTTGTCTGGAAATGGCTGAAACACTCAGTTTGGCCTTTAACAAAAGGTTAAACAGCAATGTGGGTACTACCGGTATGGACAAAACGGTGACACTACTATTTAACCGAAGGAAAACCTGGTGACTACGTCTCAAATAAACCCCGCCAAAGTACTAGGGAAGTTGCAGAGACACATCTAAAAAGTACCCTGGTTGTGACGACATCAACCATCTGTTTTGAAACAGCGCACGAAAGCTCTCTGTAGGCCCCTATGTGACCTTTTCCAACGCTTGATGGATTCAGGGAACCTGCCAAGGGAGTGAAAAAGAGCCATCCTTAAATCATTCCCTATCAACAGGTCAAAAATAGTTAAACTTGAGTCTAAGACTTTTAAACTTAGCCTAAACGCTTCTGGTGTATTTAGGGATGGCGTCATAGGGCCCCTTCTATTAACGCCTTATATCATATGCATATCCACTTGCTTCTCAAATGATAAATCATTCATTTTTTCAGATGACATAAAGTAGATCGTACATTTCAGCGTGATGACCTAGGGTACTTCCTGAATGTTGTGCAGAATGCATTAGACACACTGACCACCTGGTCATTTTTCTGGAATCTACAATTCAATCTGAACAAACTTGGCTGGATCTGCTTCGGCATAAAATTAACGCTTCACTAATTACTCTGCAGAAACGATAAAGAGTCTGGTCACATAGATGTGTAAAAAAAGACTAAGAGAATATCAGAATGTTGGAATGTGTTGTAGGACAGTTTAAGGAGATGGAAGGCGTCGACAATAATAATTATCCTGTATCGAATCCAATATGGTTAAGACTGAGAAATCTGTTAAAAATCATCAAAACCAAGTAATATTTGATGTCTCTAGAGCAGTAGTCTAAAGTAAAAATAATGCGCCTCTTAAATGAGCCAGCATTTACGTAGGAAAGTCAACCTTGTAACTGTCAGCCACTATTATTCAATGTCACGTATGGGAGATAAAGAAATAAGACAGTAAATAAAGATAGACAAATTCTTTTCTGCGCAGTCAAGAATTTGTTTAAATAGTCCTACTACGATTCAGGTGGTGTGACTGATGTGATTGTAACTAGAAAGATATTTCACATTCGAAAATATACTACTTAGAAATGCAAAAAGGGATAAGGTTTTACAGTGTTAGAATGAGCAAAATGCTCAATTACACAATGATAAATTACACAGTGGGTAGATCCATTAGGAGTACAATAATTGCATACATAGTCTGTCTGCTTACTGTGGCATTTGGCAAATAAGTGTTTGAATAATCCAGCGGTTATCGGTCCACTTCCGTTCAACTTATTTCTGCCTCACCTCCATGGTGTTGCCTCATTACTTTGTCCTCTCAAAGGAATCTAGCTGATGCATGTAGTCTGAGGTTGTGGGTTGGAGTAGATGCTAATTTTGATTTTAAAAGTTCATAAGAATTTGTATTTTGGTCAATATCTTCGTAGAGAGACCTTGAATTTGCAAAAACTTGTATTACAGGCTAATAAACGTGCGGTTTTTATTATTGAAACTTAAGACTTGTTAATTGGTGGCAAAAATACCCGCCAGGTTTGACAAATGTGTTACGTCCAGGTGAGTACTTGTGAACAATTTTTATTTTGAATGTTCCTAGTATCTCACTGAAACTTTTCATGCACATTCCTATAATCGGATGCCAAGTCTCTTCGAAAATGTGATTTCAAATCTAGACACTTAATTAATCTTGTGTAGGGAAATTTTATTTCTGGGACTATTGCATCAGTCGTACCGAAACAACGACCGGTGTACAATCCTGTTAATCATTATAAATTGTAAAATTAAATGTGTATATTGCTTCATAGGGTTTTTCTGACCACTATAAATCCTGGGCTGCAAGCCCACCTATAATATAATTCTACTCAGCGTAATCAATCTCGTAACCCTAAACAGGGTATGGCTGAATCAACAGTCTTTGAAGGCGAAAGATACGCAGCATCCGTAGTTGTTTGCATTAGTTTTCTTGTGGTCATTTTTGGTGACTGCTTCTGTATCACTTAAGCAGAACATTATATGCTCCTTCGTCTGAAGAAAAATGCATCTTGAGACTAAGGAACTTTCTCAGTTATCTTTTTATCATCAGGAAAACTCGGATGTATGAATATCTGATTTGAAAATTTGTTGCCTTTCTCTTGGTCATATTGCTTCTCATAAATTTGTTTACTGTTGTCTCGTTAATATGGAGTTATGAATAGGTTGTGGGTTAGAATTCCGCCCTAAGTATGTAGTTAGATATTACCTTCAGCCTTCATGAAAAAGTTTCTATTTATTGCCAAGGGTATATGAATGTCCAGAGTCCTTGACTTATTTTCTCTTTTTTCACAATTGTAAATCTCTCTTCGTTTCGTCACTTAATTGGTGTGCCAATAAGGTTTGACAACTTGTTTCATCAAAGAAATTCTGGAAGCTATTTTGATGTACTCTGCCTTTCATGTCATCGTTTATTTCAATTGCACTGCTATTAATATACAGTGGACAAAGAAATCATGGGGTATCAACTAATGATTCATATTTCGAATTTTTCGATTAAGGACAAAAGGCTTCAAGCATACATAAATCCCTTACAAATAAGTATCTGTGCTCGATTAATCTCATCTTCAACCAGTCACATTAGACCGCAGATACCATTTCTTTCTAAAGCCAGTCCCAAAAATTTATGGCTTAGTGGGGAAATCAGTACTTCACAGCTATGTAGTTGTTCCCTGTCTTTTAAACTGTCGTGCAATGTCCTCTGAGATCTTCTGACCTAGTGGGAAGGAAAACAGGAGATAGCTCAGTTCCACAGTCATTACTAGGAATTTTTAACATTGTTATGAAATCTGTGTGTCTACTGTATGATAGTGAGAAGAGATCCAGACTGCGAAACCTTCTTATGTGATGAATTAGTCACAAAGAGAATCATGCATGTGGCTTTCTTTTAAACCCCTTCTAGAATGTGAGTCCCCCCTCAAGACAAAGACTGGATGCAGTTTTATAGTTTTGACCTTACCAGAGATGTATATAAAGTAGTAAACATTTTACTAGTAATCTTACAAAACAAATAAAAGGAGACATAGAACGGTGCCTTGTGGTGCTCCACTAGGTTCCATTGTCCAGGAGGAGAATCTTGATTTGATCCTATGTCGCTCATCTATGAAAAAAATTCCCAATCAAGTTTAGCAAGCCACCCTTGATCCCAAAACTTTTCAATTTCATGAGCAGTTTTGTGCGAGACACTATCAAAGGCCTTACTTAAATCTATGAAAACTATGTCGATGGTTTTGTCGTTGTTCCTGGACTTGACCCAGCCTTTCCTTGCTATAGGAAGGTTTGTCAGGCATGAAAGTTGTTGTCTTCCGGATATGTCATGATAGCTTTCTCGATTATGCTTTCCAGTATTTTGATCAAGGTGCTGGTAAGACTAATAGGCATGTAGGACTGTCTGAATCCTCCCTTGTGGATGGGAGCGTGTTTCCAGTTGCACGGCAACACTCCATTTGAAAGATATAGCCTGAAGATCCTATTCAATGGGTCGGCTATGTGAGCTGCCAGCTCCTTGAGTGAAGGCCATTAGGTCGCATTGATTTCCCTGTAAATTTCGTAAGTAATGAGTCAGACTAATAAGAAAACTGGTGAATTTTATTCAATGTGTAACTGCCTTTCAATTAACTGTAACTTACATCTTTAAATTTCTCAGGTGCTTTTCGAAATGAGTAGTATATGCCTTTCTTGTGTTCAAATATCCCGTTAATATTGTGGTGTGACACTTAGTTAAACATGAGTTTTTCTTTGAAATTTTTATGTGAAGCGTTAAAGCACAAATAAGAAATCACTTTTGTTTTGTAAAGCAAGTAGCATAAGTCAAACATATTCAGCAAAGCCACTGAACCTGCTAAATTAAGTGACATTCAGTGACAACTAAAGACATAATAATTGTAAATTCTTATTTTGAGATACTGTTTCCACATGTCTGTGCATCAAATGATAAGAATACAGTAACAAGGTGGCAAAGGTTAAAACAAGGGTAAATGGAGTAAGTAAACAATACAGTCAGGACGAGCATTAATGTGTGGCGTACTAAAGATAATTCCGATTATTATGCTACAGTACATCCACGTTCTACTACATGCTAACGCTGTATATGGTCAACGACGAACAACGTTGTATTAAGAAGCACAAGGGAAAAATTGAAAAGATGTATTGTTAATGAAATCGAATTTTAAAAAGCGCAAGGTGAATGAAAAAGTGCATAACCGCGTAATACATATATATATATATATATATATATATATATACATTCAATAATACAATGGCAATTATTCAACAAGAATAAGTAAAATCAGCTTCTGTAAGCGTACAGCATGCACACATGAGTTAGTTTTATAAGCCTACAGTTAGGTTTAATATAGGGGTGCTACAAGTGCACCTACACCAATATGATCCCTTACAAGTCTAGGGTCTGAACTGTCGATCATTATGCTCATGTGTATCGGTTTACATATGGACCTCAATCAAACAACATGCACCTTTCTTTATCACTCTTTCTTGATGGATAGGTACTTCGTTTTGGTCTAGTCACTTCGGTTTGCTTCAAATTAATCTTCTGCCAACTTAATACATAAACAAAGGGTGATAATGACTTCGTCATGTCATGTAGAGACTTATAACTTTCTCGACTGACTTACTTTTCTTACCCAAGATTTTCCGACTAGCATAACATCTGAGCAAATAGATTTTCTTTTTGAAAGTTAAAGACTTATTTTTCACAGATTTACGCATCTTAAATGATTAAACTGACCTCTGACTTTAACTATATATATTTCTTTTTTTCTGTACTTCTTACTTATCTTTTAAGGTGTGATCCGATCATGTTTCGTTGGTTAATTCCATTTCGACGTAATTCGCGAGATGCACTCAGAGAATTAGATTCACTACAGAAATTAAGGAAGTACCCAATACTTCTTGGTTGTTTATCTTCCGGAATTTTATATCATAATTACGTATCTCAAAGTCGACCTAGTAGTATCACCTTAATTGAAAATAAGCATATACAAAAGGCAACTGTACATCCCATTTTTGAAGACCTTATCCTCTTATTCAGTGATGATAAAAACTACGCGTCTAATAAACCTCCTAATGAAGCAAAAATGGATCGATTAGTGAAGTTAAATCAAGAAATAGAGGATGAATTGCCACTTTTCTTTGAAAAAGGCTTTTTCGATGAAGTCCCAAAAAATTTACTTGATCCTGATACTGTTGTGTATTATCAGAGAAAAAATGGTTCAGTCCATCAACTAAAGTAAGTATACTGCTTCTTCATGTTTACTAGTTTTAGTTTAAGGAAGAGGATTTTATATTTTTGCCTTTGGAGCATGTTATCTAATGTTTCATTGTTTTCAGTGATTTTTGTCATATGTCTCCTGTGTGTGTTGAAAAGTATACAGCTTACTACTGAGTTAAAATAACAGAATTTAGATTGAAGGGACAATTCATTCGTGTTCTGAGGTTACAGTACTTTTATTTTATTATTTATTTATTTATTATAGCTTGATTCCACACCGTATTTTTGGTACAAGTATGGAATTTTCAGCATGTGATATCGGTAGCCCAATTTTGCAGGCCGATCATAGATATCGGGTGTGCGCCGGCAGGGGACCGAACCCCGGACCATGTGCATGGTCGGCGAGATTCCTAACCACTGTGCCACCGACGCACACTTGAGATGATCGGGATATACATTAGGAATAACCAGCGTCTTACGGTAAATGTAGGAGAATGAAGGCGGCTATTCAGTGTTGAGAAGTACGATTTTCAGTTAGTCATGATAGTTAATTTTTTCACAATATTAAAGATACTGCTTTGTCACATACATCTAGGTTCGTAAGGATTCCCGACCTGGCCTCATAGCTTGGCTTTCAAATATTGGATTTATAGGCATTTGATAGATTTTTTGGTGACTTGTAATGAAAGGACATTAGTGATGATGGTGAATATTAACTAACGACTGATGAATATTAACCAGGGAGCATGGGATAGTCATTTCGTTCTAGCTTGAGACCTTCCAGTAAGCATACTCAGGATCTTCAGATTACGAGATTTGAGATTATTTCAAACAGTGATATCTTCTTTTTTTTCTGTTTTTTAAAATGTAGTAAATTTTTTTCTCTGGGGGTTGATTCATATTTTTTTCGGTCATCTTCCTTTTTTATTCCTCCCTAGTTTTATAATTTGTTGCGACTTTTATGCTAATGATAGCTCAGTCGCAACCCTTTATCTGATTATTCAGAATAAAGCGACCATATCACAAACTTATTTCACTTTACTTACCACTAATTTTTAAGGTAAGTAAATGGTGAATATCAACTGCTTTTCCTCACAGTTTTAGAAACTTTTTCCCACAAACAGTCATTATTTTCAGATGGTGTTTGAATAGCTCAACCAAATGTTAAACATTCATAGATAAGGATCAATTAAAGATCTGTTCACTTTCATCATCCAAGTTTTGAGTAACCTGTTGGTTTTTATTTATGTATTTATTATCTTTCGTCTCATCTTCTGGTTCACTTTACTGTCAGTCATTTCGTCGATTTCCTCTTTTTGTGCAAAGTGTAATGTGTACAACTTGAAGCAACTTATATTTCATACATTCAGTTCCGTTGATGAATTTTGGTTGAACAGAGAGAGATCAAATCTGAAAGACGAAAACAACATTTTATTTCACTGGTTTTCATTAGTTACACACTGTCTGAGATTATAGTGGTTGTAAAAAATGGGAAAAGATTTGAATGCTAACGTGGTAGCAGTTAAGAAATCCCAAATCCCAGAATATTGAAAAAAGGTGGACATCGCAATTTCTAGCCCTGGTCATCATCACTATGTGAATTACAAAGTTGAAATCGCAGAAGATGTAAAAAGGAGGAGAGGGTAAAGTAAAAGAAAAATAGGAGAAGCAACGTTATTATTAACCTGTATAGTTACGTGAAACCAGGCCTCTGTGTACAAAATGAGATGGTCGTGACTCTGAAACTACCATGGTAATACGTTTTACTTACTGTTCTACTTCTTCTTCTTATTATTATTATCATTATTATTATGATTATTATTGATTCATTTAAAACTATCTTTCATCAGTAGCATTATCTTAACTCACTTCAAAATTATTATTATTATTATTATTATTATAACTATTACAACTGATATTACTCTGTTTGCAATTCTTGTTATATTCTCTAATGACTAATTGTTTATCTAAGCGATGTAATTGAAGCGTAATGCATTTTATCTTAATTTTAATCTCATACTCCCTCTCCCCTTATCTATTTGAACATGACCTGGAAAACATTCGCACCTGTCTATCTGCATGACTAATTCAGTGTAGTTTATTTACTTATCAGTCTTACATCTCCCAATGTAATTTCATAAGTATATATATATCCGTGTATGTAGAGTATTCAGCTGACGAATTCTACCGAAATTTGATGAATTCATTAAATCCTGCTTTATTAACCCTTATTGCTTGTTTTAAAACCTGAGGAATTGTACTCTGCAAGTTTAAAATCAGCTTTTTGAGATGAAATCAGTAAAATGATGGAATGTACAATTAACTCTATGAAGATAAAATAAAATGATATAGCTGACATGACATAACACCGGAATTTTGCACTCTGCAGGAAACTGTCGTTAATATTGCACTAACATGATTAAAAAATTGTTTTCATTTTCTTATCTAAATGATGTTTAGTTTTGACAAAGTGATTCCATATCCTTTTTCGTCTTTATGTTTACTTTTAACCTAACATTTTGAGCACTATTCAACCAGAGTATCTGAATTTTACGTAACATGTGTTGCCAATTTTAACGTCTGAATTATTTTCAACTTCCGTTCTTAACTCTAGAATTAAGTTGTAATTTTTTTATATATGTTGAGAAGCTAACACAATTTATCACTTCCATTCCGCCATTCACTTATACATTATTGATGGCCTTGACATCCGTGCTAAATAATTAGAACACATGAATATTTTGAGCATTGATATTGCAGTTGTTTTTAAGTTGTATGCGATTGACAAGGATCAAAGAAACAAAATGATACCATATTACATTGCTCAATTTGTCCCTCTCTTCAAGTTCATCAAGGGAAAACATTCTACTAAGGGAGTCAGGGATTCGTCACAATCCCAGTGGAAAACGTCTTATTTCAGCTATTTACGCAAAGTGTTGTGATCCAGGTATCCGGAGGTCATTATTTTAGAGGATTTAGACATGTCAATAAAATATCCAACATGTACATGGTGTCTGGTGATTACGGAGTACGGAAATTTGCTCCAGTTTGAGCATGGTGTCAGTAGTCTCTGTCAAATTACTCAATGCATGAAAACATATTGCATATTGAATCAAAGGAATATAACTGTTATTAGAGAATCAATTCCAATAATAATGAATAGTAGTGTGTAGCAAAAGAATATTAGTAATATTTGATTTAACCAGTTGTGGTACTTCTTTCTGAAAAAGACGGTGAACATTTTCCTTTAGTGAGTTCACTTTATTCTGAGTCTCGTAGATGTGCTTAGCACTAAGCTTATCAGCCTACTTTGTGTTGCTATTTTACGTTAAGCGCTGTTTGTCAAGAATATTCAATTTTTATTTTACTAAGATTCCTGATACTGATTTGAAAAATGCTTCCTAATTTCATAGTTCTATCTCTACACCAGTGAGACTTCAATATACCTAAGACTCACAGCCAGATTCGTTTGGGCTCTTCATGTAGTTTGTTTGGGATAAGTTTCCCATCCTTTAGAAGTAAGTAACTACTTTAGGCACCAGTCGATAAAGTCACAACAGTTAGTTTAAGCCAGCCAGCCAGCCACGTAGGAAGGTGTAGACTCCCTGACTGACTGGTTGGGGTCCTCGGGACAATTGGTGATATATCTCAAAATCGTTGTCAATGGCGCGGATGCATCCACTCCTTGTGACTTATAATATCCAAAAAACTACATAGTTCTTTCATATTACTATTCTTTTTGTCTCATATCTCTGTTTACTGTCTCTATTTTGCATTCCTTTTTACTTTCTTCTCTTGCTTTGTATGCTACATGTAGTGTGGCGACTTGAACTGCTGCACATCGGTGCACAGCTCTATGTTGGAAACTTACAAACAGATTAGGCTTGTTCTGTACCTAGTATTCATTTGTTAAGAAGAAGAGAAATGAGAAAGTGTAATGACGGAGTAACCAATAAGAATGTTAGTTAGAATGACCTAGATGTTAGTTCTAAATGTGTCCATGGAAAGTTAACTAATAAGTTTATGAACCTTTCTTATAACAACTAATTTTTCTATACTTGTGTTTAAATTTTAACCTTATTGCTAAGTGCCACCAATTGGTTGGACCTGGAAAAATACAGAACAAACGTGCTTATGAGGTAGGTGGTCATGATTCATTCACTGAACCCACCGAGGTACCGGTTGGTTTGAAAGGAAATACTTCATATCATAATAGTGCCAATAGCAAATCATTCCCGTTTGTAAAAAAAAAACCCACATGCAAATCATTTTGGTTAAAATAGGCTTTCAGTTTTTGAGGTCTACAGTCATACATTGTCCGACTGGATTTCGGGGGGCAATAAAATCAGGATGAATATGTTAGTTCATAAGTGAGTTGACTAGCTGACATTGTACACAGCTTGTTCTTAATGCCAAAACACGTGATTTTTATTGATAGAAATTGTCAACTACGATGAATAACTAGTCCGACTGTCTATCAATGAAATTTCAATTCAGTTCTGTTAATTTTGTGGTCAACTATCGGACTATCATGTGATATGTTTAATTACTTTCATTTAAATGGTCAGAGCACAGGTCTATCCTTATGTCTTTGTTCTTCTCTCCGTATATTTATAAACAACCCAGATTAGAAATTTCATCACACTCATTCTACTGCTTCTTTGTTGTAAAGATTACTTGTTTTGTATGCATTGCAATTGTACTGTTGCAGTACATTTGCACTTTATCTCTACCTTAGCTCAAACTAATTTGTCAATAATATCTGTGATGAATAGGTAATCTGTAGGTAGATTAAACGATAACTATGCTCTTCTGAAAAATGTTTGATTTTAGAAGAAAAATACAGTGAAATACAGTTAAATGACGAAAACATTAGATTTTTAAGGTACAATCAAATCGGTTTTATCACTTTTCTGTCTCTTTTCTTCCTTCTTCTTTTCCAATCATGGTAAATATGAATACCTTTCAAGGTGAAGTTAGACTATCATAGCCAAAAGTCCAAGGTCTGTTAGAAGTTGGCCTTCAAAAATCAATCAGACTTTGGGAACGCTACGAAAGATCATTCCAAAGCAAACCATAGGGTAGTTACTATATTCTACTTATTCCCTAGGTACTGTTTTCTGTAAATCTATACTGCTGGGTAGGGTTACGGTTAGGGGTAGGTTAAAGAACAATGTCAGGAATACCATTGGATTTCAAATTACAGTGGTCTCCAGCCGCCTGGATGAATATACCTATTGCGCATGGTATGATTTCTTTATGGATTAATAATGATAATAAATAGCTTTATTCCAAACAGTACGTTTGGTACAAATATAGAATTTTCAGCATGTAATACAATTGTCCTTGAAGTAACTGGGAGACATTCTTACAATACATTATCCAGTGTAATATATCGTGTTTGCAATGTTTTTAATACTTTTTTTTAACGATTTTGTGCACCTGAATTCTGATTGGTTGTTCAAGGTCACTGTGATTTTGGCTGTGATAGTTTAACTTTGGCTATTTTTTCAGTTGCCTGGTTGTTAAAAGAAAGCGTAATTAGCAGAATGTTTTCTAGGACGTTGTTATAGCTTCGCATATCATCATGTTGATGCACATTCGATCTGACTGCAATGGCCCACGCATAAATCTTACCGGTTCTTAACGTTTTTCAATGTACCCAAACGTTAAGATTTGTTAATACGTACAATGTAAAATCAGCAGTCACTTTTGAAGTTTAATACTAATACTACTCATAATAATGATAGCCTTATTCTGAAAAATGCTTTTGTACACAATACAGAATTTTCAGCAAGTTTCTTATCACAAGACATTTACTCCTTGTACAGAATCTTCAATTAATATTATAGACGATAATGTATCAACTGAAGGGATATGGTTTTATCCGACGCATTATCCAATAATCCACAATGTTTCTCCTTCATTCCTGTCAGAAAATTCCTGCCAATAGATTGAGACCTATTTGAAAATAGGCCTCGGTGTACATTGGGATTCTTAGACGTAATTGTATGGTTGAAACTGTCTGTCTGTCTGTTTTCGACATAGAACTTTGCACATATGTGAGGCAGTTCAAGTCGCCACACTCCCTTCATGTAGCACACAAAGCAAGAGAAGAAAGTAGGAGAAATGCATATTAGAGACAGTAAACAGAGGTGTGAGACAAAGGAATAGTAATAACGAAGAACAAAACAGTTTCATTGGAAATCATAAGTCACAAGGAGTGGATGCATCTGGGCCAGCCATTGAGAACGATTTTGAGCCATGTCACCAATTGTTTCCAACCATTGGTTTTTACCGTCATCCCGAGGACCCCAACCAGGAAGTCTACACCTTCCTACGTGGCTTAGACTAACTGTTGTAGATTTCATTGACTGGTGCCATGTTTTGGTTTGACCGCCGCTACTAGCTCTTTTCCAGCCTGACCCTATATCAGCTAACATTGCCCATTGTCGAGGAAGGCGATGACTAGGCATACGTAACACATGTCCTAACCATCTCAGTCGATGTAATTTCACAGCCTCGTCGATTGATTTCTCCTCCTTACCTAGCACTCGATGCCTAACCTCAATATTGCTCACCTTATTATACCACTTCACACGGGAGATAGAACTCAGACACCTATGGTCGAAGACAGCTAATCTTTTCATGGCTTCCGATGATTAAAACTAAATGAAGCAGAGTAAACACAATGCGTTTAAGTGAGTATAAAATTTAGGTAACCTAGTGATATTTAAGCAAGCCACCAATAGGTTTCATCACAGGTGTTGAATTCAAAACTGCAATCACCACAATTGATATATGTAACCAACCAATCCACATTTAGGCAAAACAGACGTCCAACTACAGATTGGGAGTTAATTACAGAACTAAAATTGGATGGAGTTCAAGAAAAATTCTTGTTACTTAATTACTAATATATTTGCTTGTTAATCTAATTGTATACTTGATCAGTCATAATGTGGTGAGAGCTAGCCGCAAGCCGAAACCTGTAGACAACAATTAACGTCAATGTTACGTCCCGAATCGGGGTCATGAGAAAAAACGCAATAACAAAGCTTAACCTTGAGGGACTCACCAACCAATCACAGCGGACTTAACGTGTGCAAATACGATTCACAGATATATGGCCTGACTTTCTAAGAAACGGCCATAAGCAGTAAAGAATAACCTTGAGCAAAAAACAACCAATCAGAAGACGTTGCTTCTCTGCTAACAATAACGCTAATAATAATGTACATAAAAATCTATAAATATCTGTTGATTTTCTCAATAAACGATCTGTTGTCTGGCCTTTATCTTCTGTAGTTACAATAATGCTATTTTGTTTCTAAGCAAATAGTCCACTATTTTATTCTCCATTAATTATTCATACTAAGAGTTGTTGATGCTGGATTTTGGTGTTTATAATTCTATTATTATTATTCAGTCATTTTCACAAACCATTATGTTGTCTATCTTGAAGCAATTTTGAACTCACTTGATTGTTTATTATGTGAAAACTTCTTCATGTGAACAAAATTTCTTTACCCCGTTATGTGATAGTCATAAAAAGTTCGTAAATTCAGGTATTTTAAATTCTCTAAGGTTGATTTCTTGTTTTCTTTATTTATCATCACAGAGGAAGATCATGGATTCGTACTCTAGTGGTAGCTAGTCGAGCCTATTTTTCTGCACGTTCCTATGATCGTCGACTTGAACTAACCAGTATCCTGTCTGATACAGAGAAATGGGAAGTTGAAGTTTGTTTTCGTATAGTCCTTTTACCTGCTCCGTCTAAAGAAGAATCTAGTCTACCGCCAGAGAAATTAATCGAAAGATTAGAACAACGGGCTCAGTAAGTTATCTCAGTGTGTGAAAGTTGTTTTTTTCTCAGTCTTTTACTTTCTAAGTGGAACGAACATGGGACTTCAATCCTTGAAGTTTCAGTAACGGTGATGTTTTATGTATGGGGGTAGAACTGCTAACCGCACGCTTAACCTTTCCACTTTTCCGGGCTTACTGCCGGTTAGAAAACCAGGTGAGGATTAGGAGTGTACGTCAATGGGGAACCGAATCCGCCCGATTGTACCACTGAATCATCGACGCCGCTTTAAAGTCATTTGATAATATTGACAGATAAAGGAAAATGTCTTAAATATGCCTCTACTGGGGAAACTAAAAGACACTGTCGGAGTGAAACGATTCGGCCCAAAATGATACTCTGTTGTATAAACCATTGTGACCACTTTCTCATCCTGTAGAAAAGTTCACAGGAACATTTTCTTGATGCATTTATCTATAAAAACTTCAACCTTTGAGCGAATTCTGCTTATCCAAATGGTGTGATCGTTTATAAAAATTAACTATTTTTTATTCTGTACTAATCTATTGTAAATTAGCTTTTTATAAGTGGAATTTAATCGTTTTTATTTTCATTCATGCCAGCCATACGAACCATTTCAACATTGTTTAGTCTATTCAACCATAAGTGAGATTAGTGTTCAGATATGCTTCACAGTAACAGTTGCGTGTTACTGACCGTTAAATTTTGACAGGGGAACATACCGATCGTTGAATGATGTTTTAAGTTTTTCAATTCTAATCCAGTGGGTGAGAAGTTATGAAATTAGGACAAAACGTTTATTCAGTTCATTCTGACTGGTCATAATTATCTTAGTCCTATTCATAAAGTTTGCATCATGAAGTGACAGCTGTTTAAGAACCACTGGAAATCAACGGAAATTGAACATTTGTTTCTCTTTTCAACTTCAACGATTTTCATGATGGAATCTAACCCAAATTCAATGAAATCTTTTAACACTTAACTTTTGAATATCTACAATAATTTAGTTTTACATTTAATGTGGAGGTTGTGACTCATGGGCTGAAGGACTCAGTTTTTAGTTGATGGGTCACGGGTTCTAGTCCCACTCCTGCTGGGTAGTACCATCATTAGCCGTCCCACGATAAGCGTGGCTTTTAGCCTGGTACATGAAGAATCTGTCCCAAGTAATCGATCTTAAACAAACTGACATTTCATCTGAGTAATATGTGAACATTTGCTTCTCTTCTTCTCCCCCCCTCTTATGATATTCTTTCTTGCCTTCATTTTTATTTTGTAGATGGCATAATTTTAGAGCTACCTTTCATTTGTCAGATTCTGGTAAAATCAATGCTATTAGACTTACTCAGGTTAGTTACAAAAAAAAATTGAATATAAAGTGTTTTATATTTCATCCCAAACATATCTAGTTTCTTTTTTGATTTCATGTTTGTCTTTTGAATATATATTTTCAAACACTCACTAATTTAAAACAATTAGTCCCTTTGATAAATTTGAATAAGGCATTTAGAAGACAAATTTCGCGAGATGATATCATTTCGTAGTTTCTTTACCACCGCTTTACAACTAACATGGTTAACAATAATAAAATAAAGATCATGACAATTACTCAGTTAAATAAAAAACACAAAAGTGAATACTAATGACCAGTCATATTTAGATAGGTCATGTAGTCCAGGGCAGGCGAAGATTGAAGTCTATTGTTTTTTGTACACACAGTTTAGGCTGTATGTGATTAATCCAAACTGCTTCCATCACCTTCAATAACCTTGAATTATAGTTATGTGAAATAATTGTGAAGCAGTCATTAATATTGATTTTGTGACCTGACATTAATAAGTGTTTTGCAATGGATGATGCTGGATTTCTATTCAGATTAATCGCTTTGGGATTTTGTATATGATTTAGTAGCCATTTTGGAACATGTTCTTTTCGACGACATTGGAACATTCTGTTGGTTCTACCTATATAGGTGTCACCGCAACTGCAGGTGAACTTGTAGATACAGTTTGGAGTAGAGTCCACAGAATTTCGTCCTTTAATCATAGGTACAGGGATCGAAAATGTTCGGCAAATGAGAAAAAGAGATGCGGCGTAGAATGTGCGTTTGATGGCTGACAGAAGTCTTTGAGCTGTCAACTGCATAATTTGGTCGTCCTTGAATGGTAGGTTAATAAAGATAGCTTTCTTTGGTACAGAAGCTGTCTTTTCGAGATGTGGTTTTTCTTTACTGTGACAAGTGATAAAGTTTTCCGGATAACCATTAGCTAGTAAAACTGAATGTATATTTCGAAACTCATCCATCATTATGTCACTCGTGCATTTGTTTTTTCGGGCCCTTGAGAACAAACATTTCACTAGGGAACGTTTATACTGGATAGGAACAAAACTGGTAAAATGAAGATATTGTCCACTCCATGTCTGTTTACGAAAAATAGATCGTTGAATCGTTCCATCATCTCTCCTATCTAAATTTGATTGGTCATTAGTATGTACTTTTGTGTTTTTTATTTAACTGAGTAATTGTCATGAACTTTATTTTATTATTGTTAACCATGTTAGTTGTAAAGCGGTTGTAAAGAAACTACGAAATGACGATATCATCTCGCGAAATTTGTCTTCTTAATGCCTTATTCAAGCTCACTAATTTATCAAAATATGTGATAAAACTGGACTGATTTTCGGGGAAGCAAGAGATGTAGAACTAGTTACTGAATTAGAAAAATTATCAAAATATCCTCAATTTTAATTAACTTTCTTCAGAGTTGCTACTTTTATTTCCAAAAAAACAATATGTTTACAATTTCTGTTAAATATCTGGTTTCTTTATGATTCGAATTTTACGTAGTCTGTTGTGTTAGCACATCAAATCTATGTATCATCTGCTTGCTCAGTTTTCAAACAGTGTGCGTTAAGTTCATACCCCTACTTGGTTATCGTTTCATATGTCATATGTGGCCCGCAGTCCATTGTATTAAGAAAACCCGTAATGGATAGTTATACTGCATAATCTGAATCATCCTTCATTATAATATGAAATTCAAAAAGAGTGATGGAAGAATAATTGAATACATATTTATTGAGATCAGTCGGAAATCTCTTTTCTGTGCTACTACCTGCTTAAAGCTGTCAAGATGTTTGAGATTAGCAGACTGGGACTGCATTTTGGATGACAAGAGGAATGAATGTATTAAAGCACCATAAACTTAATCGTATTGATGCAATCAGTTCTTGTGTGTTGTGGAGCTAAACAGGAACATATCTTTGAGAAGTCATGTTCTGTTTGAACTTTTAACACTGATGAACGCTGACAATTCGAGGAATACATTTCTCTTGTCATCGAAAAACACTTCTATACTATGAAATGACTTGAAACTTGCTTGCAATGTTTATGTAGTGTTTCTGGCATGTTTTCTGTTCCATATAGGACTTAGTTGCAAGTTTTTTTGAGGAATTTATTCGTAATAAAATGAACCTTAAAATCTTTTGTCATTGTTTTGCGTTCCTAGTGGAAAAAACGGCTTCAAACTTTGAGGTTTCTGTAGCACTGGTGGTGTTTTTCCGGAGTAGGGTTACTAGCCTCAAACCCAATCTTCTCTCTTTTCTGGGCTAGCTATCGGCTGGTAAACTAGGCCAAGGTTTAGGAGTGTGTCAGCCTGGAATCGAACCCGCAATAAATGAATGGCCGACAGGCATTCTACGACTGAACTAACAATGCACTAAGAACCTTTAGGATTGCTTGTTTTTTTTACCTGTGTCTTTTGGGTAGTTCTTCGGTGTTTTATGATGTCAGTTACGCGATTGCATAATTACACAAAATCGTCATTAGAGGACTGTAACACCAGCAATTGATATAATTTATATGGCTATAAGTTTTTTTCATTTTTCTATAAAGCTATTGTAACGACAGAAGGCAAGAGTCAGGCAACAGATCATTTATTAAGGAAATCAACGCATATTTATATATTTCATGTACATTACTGTGGATATTTAAACAAACAAACACAGTCTTCCGATTGGTTGTTTCTCACGTAAAGTTAATCTTTCATCTATTTGTGACTGTTTCTTGAATGTCAAATCCTCTATATGTTAACTGCATCCGCCTACGCAAAGTCTGCTGTGGTCGGTTTGAATCAATCTTTGTTCACATTTTCTCACGATAAATCTTGGGAACGTAAATATTGACGTAAATTACTGTCTACCAATTTGGCTAGTAGACAGCTCTCACCACACTATTACTTTGTAACAACAGAAGACAAGGGCCAGGCAACAGATCGCTTATTTAGGAAATCAACACATTTATAGATTTTCATGTACATTATTATAGATTATTGTAAGCAAACAAACACAGTCTTCTGATTGATGGTATCTCGTTGAACATTAATCTTCCATCTCTTTGTGGTCGTTTCTTGAAGTTCATGTTATCTATCTGCAAATTGTATCCGCCTACGCACAGTCTGCTGTGGTTGGTTGTTGAGTCAGTCTTTGTTCTTATTTTTCTCATGACCAATATTACGGACGTACACACTGACGTAAATTACTATCTACCAATTTTGGCTAGCAGCCAGCTCTCACCATAATGTGATATCGTTGATCCTATTGTGTGCACTTGGACTATCGTTCAAAAATGTTAATTAAAATAATTTAGCTGTAAAGTTTTCAGTAGCCGGTTGATGTTTTATTTGCATTCATTCCAACTACTGTAGAGTAAACGTATTCACAATTATCAAGAAAGATACAATATCATTTCATATTTTGGCTATTATCGATAATCTGCAAATACATAACCTAAATCCTAGGCGTTTTAAGTCATTCCTACCAGTTATCTTTCGAGAATCATTTCACTTACCCTCAGTCTTTAATGTTATCCAAGATAGGATTGGGTTAGAGGAAACTCAACTGTTTCCATGTTAAACATGGTACTTGCGATAGCCTTTATCCTCACTCGTCTGTTTAACTGCTCAATTTTCAAAACAGCATGGGTTGAGTTCAAATTCCACATTGGCTATCAGATAATGTTATACCTCTTCATAATTAATTGCAAGTTTTATGGAGGAGTGACTCTTAATGAAATAAATCTAGAGGTCTGTCTGGTTTAGATATGCCAGTCTGTTAAAGATACTAAGTGATATTGCTCAAGATCGGTTGTAATCACACACACACACACACACACACACACACTATGCCTTGATCTTAATTGTATCACTATGCATCTTCTTAAGATTTATCTTTTGTCATCGTTTCTTCTGGTTTCCGACAACTTAACCACATCCTTTTTGCCTTTTTTGTTTTTCCTTGTTTCTCCAATTTGATGTGCTTGTTTATGTGTAACTTAATTAACTCCCCCAATAGATTTGCAAAATTTCCATTCTTAGGTGTTTGACAAAGTTTTAGATTTTATTGAACTCATATAATTTTTTTTGGACTATTTTTACTATACAAAACTCACTACTTTATCCTTTCAATTAGCGTTTACACTTTTTTCCAAATATTTAATATTTTTACGAGTTGATCGCGGACTGATATCAGTTAGAGAACCATTGAAAACAAGCAGAGAGTACTGGACAGCTGCTGTTTCATCCTAGTTTGGGAATCATTGGCAGTACGCACCCACCACAGGGGGTTTCAAACCCAGGACCTTCCAGTTACAAGGCTAGCGAGCTCGAATACCATTCAGCCACTGGGACCCGATTCAATGGCCAGTCCATCAATTCTAACTTCTACCAATTCGTGATTTAGCGCGACCCCAACCATTGTCGTTGGTGGTGGTGGTGGTGTGTGGATGGATGTCCCACCAACGACAATCGTTGGGGTCGTGCTAAAAATCACGAATTGGTAGAAGTTAGAATTGATGGACTGGCCATTGAATCGGGTCCCAGTGGCTGAATGGTATTCGAGCTCGCTAGCCTTGTAACTGGAAGGTCCTGGGTTTGAAACCCCCTGTGGTGGGTGCGTACTGCCAATGATTCCCAAACTAGGATGAAACAGCAGCTGTCCAGTACTCTCTGCTTGTTTTCAATGGTTCTCTAACTGATATCAGTCCGTGATCAACTCGTAAAACCATAACACACCCTTACAAACTAAACTATAGAAAATATTTAATACTGTGTATGTGTTGTTGTCTTTACTATTCTGACCTTTATTTGTAGGGTTTTTTTTGTATTACAAATTCCATTAGTTTGTTTTTATTTAAATTTTCATTATAACTGTCATTTGATATTATCATTTCTTAGTTTGTTTCCAGTATATATGCCTCTAATATTTAATAGTGAAATCATTTCAACCTTACCGCAAGGTGACACTATAAAGTAACTGTTTTGGCAAAGCATTCTCTTCAGGCCTGGCGTAATCTATTAAAATAGGATTGTCTAATCCACAGGTCCGCCTGGTGTATATATTTTTAAAATTGACATTTGATAGAACCTAGGCAGCTTACATAATGATTCTTGTACTTCATAACAGTCTTGTTTTCAATCTGTTTATATATGCTCTTAGGTTAAGTCCAGAAGTTTTTGATTTGACACTAGTAACTAGTGTGATGCGTCTAGTCCTCTCTTTGGTGCAGACTGAATTTTATCAGTCAGGTTGTAATGTGGCCACCATTCTAGGTAGCCCACCATCACGGTGTACATAGTTTGTGATGATATTAGGTGGTTGGAGGCAATCGGCAGGAAGCCTTGGACCTGGGTTTCGTGCTAGTTGGCACTCGTCAGCAAGGCGTATCTGCAACCTTGAAGGAACTCATGTCCCTTCTGAGATTCGAACCCGCGTCACCCAGTGCTGCAGTCAGAGACGTTACCACTGAGCTATTCGGGCTCGCGATTGACCTCCTGTAGGACTGACGCGGGTTCGAATCTCAGAAGGGACATGAGTTCCTTCAAGGTTGCAGATACGCCTTGCTGACGAGTGCCAACTAGCACGAAACCTAGGTCCAAGGCTTCCTGCCGATTGCCTCCAACCACCTAATATCATCACAAACTATGTACACCGTGATGGTGGGCTACCTAGAATGGTGGCCACATTACAACCTGACTGATAAAATTCAGTCTGCACCAAAGAGAGGACTAGACGCATCACACTAGTTACTAGTGTCAAATCAAAATATCCACTACAGTCCTACAGGAGGTCAATCGCGAGCCCGAATAGCTCAGTGGTAACGTCTCTGACTGCAGCACTGGGTGACGCGGGTTCGAATCTCAGAAGGGACATGAGTTCCTTCAAGGTTGCAGATACGCCTTGCTGACGAGTGCCAACTAGCACGAAACCTAGGTCCAAGGCTTCCTGCCGATTGCCTCCAAACACCTAATAAGTCCAGAAGTGTTAATCTATCTATTTTGGTTTTGTAACAGGTCTGTCAATAACATTCTTATTATCGTGAGTGAGTATTAGTTGACGGAGTTGAGTGGTTAAGCTGGGGTGGTGGCCAATTAACTTCTGTTCAAATTCCAAACTAATTATTTAACCAAATGTTCTAAAATCATTTTGCCTGTGATTGGTAGGCTCTAGTGATTTCTTTTTGATGATTATTGTTGTCTCATCACCATGGTAACTGGAGGATTAGCTGTTTCCTTTTGACTTCTTAATCTGATAGAGGTTTTCATTAAGTGTCCTCTGTGTGTGTGTGTGTGTAACTGGCAGATTTCGTTGTTTTAAGTTTGCAAATTTTAGATGTTCGATTTATGGGTAAAAGCCATATTCGTGTTGTCCATTTTTTTCTCGTTTCTTTGGTCACAGTCAACGCCTTTTTTCCCATGCCTTTTTCTTGTTCTTCATTAATACGGTTTTAATTAGTTCATGTATGTGTTATCGAGCTTTATATTTCTGTTGATCGCCACTTCCACCTTATCATCACTATGTTTCTATGAATTATGCAGCACGTTTTAGGTTTAAGAAGTTCTCGCAATCGAATTAATAATGACACCAGTTATATTATGGATGTAAGCATATCAGTTCATGTAGTAAGGTTTCACATTCACTTCCTGATCATAGACTCCTTGGTGTGTATACAGCAGTCAGAGTGTTTGATGTCGTTGGTATAATTTATTCTCTTCATGACTTTTGATTTGTCACCTCTGAATATGAAATATTTTAGTTTACTCGGTAAAGTTCAACAATAGCGTCCCCAGGGATGCGAACGCACGAGTGACCTTCAGCAGACCAATCATAAAAATAAGTGACTTTTGCACAAAAAAATGACGTCTATTTACAAGAAAATGCATGAAAACACTTTAAACAGAGTATCTTTCTCTGATATGACTTCCAATCCCAGTTATAATGAGGAGTATCAGTTTCTAAGTTAGACTAGTTTCTGTGCACATATTCACTGAGGTGACTAAAGATGAGCTGTTTTTGTGAATTGTTTATCTCTTATCTTGTTGTACTGTCCTCCCCAAAGCCCTCGTTTGAATGGTTTCCAGTAAGAGGGTCGATGACTTCTTACCAGGAAAATGTGGATAAGCAAACAAATTAAAATAAATGACATCAACTCTAAATCTATCCATAATCGTAACTCTAACCGTGAACTAATGCTAATTATGACCCTGATCCTAACTCTAATCCCAATACTTACTTTAAACCTAATCCTAACCCTAATGAGCTATTAACACATTGTTCAAACAGTACTTAAAAACGTGATCTGGGTGAAATTTGCTGCTTAGCCGGTGATGAATAGCGTTGATATTTCAGCTGTGATAATAACAGGTGCCGTTAGCCAACGACTAGCTTGCTTTCAAGGTCATTGGAGCATTCACACTCCTGGGACGCTAATTTTGAACTTTACCGTTTACTCAAGAAGTTTTGTAATAGTGTCACTGTTGCTTATGAGATATTTATTCATGCAGGCTTTTGGGCCTCTATTGTGTTGGAATAATTTGAATAGGTGATCTCCTTGTGTTTTTCCTATCTACTCATTGCGTTATAGTGCTTCTCCACATGGGCTATTTTATTTGTATTCTATTGATGGCTTCTCTTGAACGTTTCGTATTCGGTGGGTTTGTGGTGCCTTCAGGTAAACTTGGGCTTCCAAGTTTCTATTCTGTACGTGGATAACACAACAAAAAGGATCAGTAAGGCTAATTGATGGTTATTTTCTTCCTGTCTGTTGAGTTCGACTCCTGTGAGACTACATTGTCTATCCAATTGTAGACGTGTTATCATTTAAGTACTCTTATATCATAGATAAATGCAATTCAGATAAGAATAATATTAGTTTATAAAACAGTATACTAGTTAGCCTCTATTGGTTACCTTAATATTATACACCTTTTTATAAACTAAGGTCTTATTATTTATGTACTTTTTAAGTAGAGTTCCTATTTGCTGTTTAGTTATTGATTCCAAGTAATTACGGAATTTGGATACACGTGAATAACATGAGTTAAATTGTTTTGTATTTTCTATTCATTTGGCGAAAATGGTAGTGCAGATGCGTGATTTATGACTTCCATCTTACCCCTTACAATGAGATATTAAATTTACTCTATTATGTATTCGAATTTAAGGGAAATAAGGACTTATAAAATCTCATTGTGGTAAATGTGTCATGGAGTAAGTTAGAATGTTGATATTCACTTTATAGCGGCTTACTCTGATTGAAATGTCAGCTGTCGATCAAAGGACGTGAGTACTGCCCAGCAGTCCTCTCCGTCCTTTATACCTGTCAGACTTCGCCACTGAGAGTGGAAGACATGAAAAGGCTAGTTGTCTTTGATCATAGGTGCCTGAGTTCTGTCTCCCGTTTTAGGTGGTACAATAGGGTTATTAATATTGAGGTGAAGTTTCGAGTGTTAGATGAGTAGGGGAAATCAATTGACGAGGTTGTGAAGTTACATCGATTGAGATGGGTAGGAAATGTTTTAGGCATGCTTAGCCATCACCTTCCTCAACGGGCAATGTTAGCCACTGGAATCGGATGGATCAGTTTAGGAAAAAGGTAGTGGTAGTCAAACCAAAACTTTAAATAAGTTCACAAAGTCTTTGACAGTTAGTTTAAACCAACCATGTAGAGAGGTGTAGATTGCCTGGTTTGGGTCCTCAGTATGCTAAGAAACAATGGTTGGAGGACTTATTGGTTATGTAGCTCAAAATTGGCGCAGATGCGTTCGCTCTTTGTGATCAACTGTAACCACTAAGCCGTTATGTTTTTCTCTATGTTACTATTCTTTCTCCCTCACATTTCTGCTTATTATTGTTCTTTTGAGTCGCTTTTCTCTCCTCTTTTGTCTTCCTTTGTGTTCTACATGGAGTTTGAACTACTGCACTTCTGTGCAAAGCCCTTTGAAACCTGTCAGTTAATCACTGGTTAGATATTGGTAATCATTTTTTGTTAAGTAACTGAATGCTTCTAACTTAATTGTATAATTCAATAGTTTAAGCTACTGATATATCATCATGACCTTGGGGTTTTCACCACTTATTCAGGTTTGAATACTTAAACAAGATCTTGCTACACAATTGTGCCAGAATGTTTGGTATGCCTACGATAGAATGTGATATGTTTCTTCTTCATAGAACCAATTATCTGTTATGGAACTATTATTTGTCCACTTGTGTTTTCATGAGTACTGCCCTTCATTTTATCCTTACTGTTTTAGAATTCTCACAAAGCGTTGGAAAAATGATTTACTTCATGGTTAGACTAATTCATTCCAATTAAAACCGTTTGAGATCTCTCCAAATGTATATTCGTTAGTTATTTATATTATTATTATTCCCTTGGGTTCCGAGTGGAACCTAGAGCTTCAACAGCACGTCTCCACTTTCTCATGTTCTCTGCAGTCCTCTTTAACTGGCCCCACGATTGTCCGTAAGCTATCATCTCCTTTTCAAACGATCTCCTCCATATCGCCCTAGGACAACTCACCCGTCGCTTCCCATTAAAATTCCACTCGAGCAATGGCCTGCATTGTACGTGATGTCATTTGACGACCACTTCAACGTATACCCAATCCATCTCCATTTTCTCCCAAACATTTTTTGAGCAATCGGTTCTTGCTTGTTGGTTTGTTCCCATAGTTTCTTGTTGCTTATTCTTTCTGGCTGGCTATTTGATCTTCAGTATGGAGCCAGCGAAGGGGGCAGCTGTTGATGAAAGTCTGCAACAGTCTGTTGGAAATCCTTTTCGTGACACGCGGTACAAGTTTCTGACCCGTATAGAAGAACCGACTTCACATTGGTGTTGAAAATGAGAATCTTGTTCCTTATGCTGGCTGAGTAAGCCGAAGATTTCCAAACTGGTTTCAGGTTGATGAAGGTGTATCTTGCCTTTCCGATTCTGGCTGGCTGGCTTTGACATCTTCATCCGTGCTCTCCGCCTGTAGTTGAAACGATGCTTCCTAGATAAGTGAAGGAGGTAACCTCTGTTAAATCTCTCCCTTTGATGGTGATTGATGCTGGTTGTTGTAGTTGTCACTGTTGATGGATTATCTTCACTACCTCCGTCTTCTATATGTTCACTTGGAGTCCTGTCATCGCTACCGGCCAGCCTCTTCAGCCAGTTAGCTGGTTTTTGCCTGTAAGTCTTCGAGTGTGTGTGTGACATTAGGCACAAATCATCTGCGAAATCTAGATCTTCTAGAGTCTTCTTATCAGTGGTCCGGCGTATTCCTGCCTCCTCCCTCCCCACGCACAGTCTGACGCATAATCCAGTCCACCACAATCAAGAATATCATCGGTGATAATAGGCAGCCAGCTTGTCTTACTCTTGTATACACTTCGAACGCCTCGCTGAGTTTTCTGTTGTAGATCACTTGACACGTGGTATTGTCATATAGCTGTTGAATAAGGTTGACAAAGATTCGAGATACGCTGTAGTGCTGAAGTAGTTTCCAAATTACTTCACTACGTGGAATATACGAGACTGAGTATCTACATGGTGAGGGAAATAACGTCTCTCAAATATATTCCGTTTATAGGGATTGGGTATTTTTGTTGTTAGTTAATTATCTTCATCCATTCGTCCTCTCTGTGTTCACTTGAAGTCCTGTCTTCGGTACTTCTTCTGCCAGTTCGCTAGTTTTCGCCTGTAAGTCTTTGAATTCATGTGCCATTAGACATAAGTAGTCCACCAATTCCAAATCTTGTATAGTTTTCATATCAATCCAGTGTATTCGTGTCTTCTCGCTAGTTATTTGTGTGGGTTCTATTTCATAATTTATCTTTAACATGAATGAATGTGCGTCGGTGGCACAGTGGTTAGGACTCTCGCCGACCATGCACATGGTCCGGGGTTCGGTCTCCTGCCGACGCACACCCGATATCTATGGTCGACCTGCAAAATTTGGGCTACCGATATCCATGCTGAAAATTTCATACTTGTACTGAAAATACGGTGTGGCATCAAGCTGTAATCAAAATAAAAAATAAATAAATCATTTTCAGGTCCTGGTGAATAGCGAAGTGCTCACTTTTTATAAATGCCTTTAAGTATCATTGGTAGGATTGTTTCTTGTTTTTTGGTATTACTTATATTGTCGTTTGTGATCGGTTGCAGTATTGTGCCATTTACCGTCATAATCAACATATTCTAACCTTTTTAAATGTGTTTTCTTTTTTTCAAATTGACACACATTATGCATGAAATAATTTTAACTGTACTGCCGGTCAGTACGTGATTCAGTTAAACTGATAAATCGATATTTTGTTTGAACATTTATTGGCTACGCATAGTTGATGACACGTTTGATTGTCTTCTAAAAAATACGTAGTCATTTGTCGGAAGAAATTTGACTACATATTCAGTAAAGGAACATTAAGTGTTTTTGATTGTCTCTCATCGTCTCGTAGAAAATGATCTTCAAATTTGTAGAACTTAGTTTTTCCACTGTCATAAAATTGTGAAATATTACTACTATGATTAAAAGTTAACCTTTAGACTGTTGAAGTAGATTTTTTTATAAAGTTATTGATTGATTTTAAATAAAAAACAGACCTAAAACTAAATGAATGCATCAATCAGTGAACATAGAAACTATGACTCATTGTTATATTTATGAATATGGTCATATAATATTACGTACCATATGATACAGCTGTCAGTGGTGTGTGTGTGTGAGCGTTGTTCGTCCACTCATTGATGAACAATGTTCACGGTTCCACTCTTATCATAAATCGACTAAATGTCACACAAAATGTTTTGAGTTACTTTGCTATCAATGGAAGTGGACATTTTTTAATGGAATCCATCAAATGTTAAAGAGTGATACTTAACGTGTGTATCTGTTTTTAAGTCATTGCTGATTGAACCGAAATGCCGGCGTGTGTTTACATTTCGGCTGCAAGTTTGAACGCTTCGATGATGTTTAAGGATTAACTTGAAGTAATTTGTTAGATTGTGACTAGCACCAGGCATCCTAGGATGTTCATTTCGTCCTATTTGGGACTCGTCGGCTGGATGTACTTGCATTCTCCAGCAACTGATGGTGTTCCCAGCGAGACTTGGACACACTACTCAACGTTCCAAACGTCAAAACGTCATCCAATAAGCCATTTGGGTGATGGGAGAGTAGTGCAAGTACATCCAGCCGACGAGTCCTGCAGAGGACGAAATGCACGTCCTGGTTGCCCACTGCCAGTTAAGACTTACCAAATTACTTCGAATAATACTTAATGTCTGTCTGTATGTTTTGAAGTTAATCTTCACGGTGGTAATTTATTAACGGTTTTGTTTCGTTACATTTCTAAGTACCTTTAGTTTCTTTGCTCTTTTAGTATATGGTAACTTTAATCAATTTCCTATCGTACTGTGTTGTGCAGATTTTATTTTTAATGTTCACTACCTAAAACATCATTTGCAGGTGTTTAACTGTTACTTGATTATCGTTCAATCTGGGAATGAAATCCTCTTGGAAATACCGAAAATATATCAATTTGACTTACATAGACATTTTAAGATTTAACTGGGATACATAAGGAGTAAACCCAGTAAAATCATGGGAATTTCATGACCAGGCTAGTATATACATACCGGTAAGACTGATCACAGTTGGAACTTGTCTTTCTTTATTTGTTTAGAGATGTTTGTATATGTGAACTTAAGGTTCTTCAAAATAGTTTTAGTTGTCTCTTATTTTTAAGATGCACTTAATATCTTATTTCTCAAGCAAATTTGGAATTCAATGGGATTTTCAAGTGTTGGTTTGTAGGGATTTGATTGGTTACAGGATTTTCATCATGAGCTGACATTAGTTAGAGAACCATTGGAAAACCTGGGAGTACTGGACAGCTGTTTCGTCCTAGTTTTTTGGGACTCTTCATCAGTACGCACCCACCGGGGTCGCGCTATGTCGTGAATTGGCAGAAGTTAGAATTCTTGGGATGACTGGACATCGGATCAGGTCTCAGTGACCCTATGGTATACGAGCTCGCCTTGTAACCAGAAGATCCTGGGTCCGAATCCTGGTGGGTGCGTACTGATGAAGAGTCCCAAACTAGGCTGACGAAACAGCTGTCCAGCACTCCCAGGTTTTCCAATGGTTCTCTAACCAATGTCAGCTCATGATGAAAATCCTGTAATCAATGAGATTTTTTGTGATATTTGTAACTTGTGTGTTATCCCTTTTCCTGCTGGATGTTCACGCTATACTTCTATTAAGCATCAGTCGTTACCGACGTCAATTCGTCTCAAAACAATTTATTTCAAATCT